>CAWUFW010015392.1:0-363313 GCA_963921515.1 Calotriton arnoldi | reverse complement strand
TGTTACATAACACACTTTGCCCCCTTCCATCGAGGGTCTTTAGGCAACTGGACTCACTTCTCATATCTTCTGTGGGTGGGTAGATGTAGCAGAGTGGCCCTATCGACTCTTACAAAGACGTATAAGGAAGGGCGTCTGGAAGCCCCACTACTTGATCTATACTTCTATGCATTCAATTGCAACTTGCAGCCCTTAGGCTGGATCCAGCTGACAATTGAGGAAAAGCACCTGCTGGATGGAAAGTTGCAGTGGAGCACCTACCTGAGCTCCTGATGGAGAGTGCGGGGCTCCCCACAACATCCCACACATAGTTAGACTTACAGCGACAATCTGGCAATGATTTGCCCATACAGTGCTAAAGCGGGCCCCATTCATCTGAGAACTCCCGATCTGGATATTAAAACCCGTCAGGCAGATGATGGATAATGTATTCTTCTGTGCATGGTGTATGGGCGGGTGTGCTCACCTTGGGGATCTGTATCCCAGACAGTCCTTCATATCATTTGAGGAAGCCTGTCTTACATTTACACTTGGACCTGGGCATTTTCTACACCAGGCAGGATAGGCAGACATAGCTAGGGAGACTGTACAAGAGAAAAAGGCAGCCAGGGAGCTTAGTGGCGCACCACCTGTAGTAGTCATTAGATCAGGAGGAGACCATTGCCCACCTCAACGGTCAGCTGCACATTGACCACAATGTTTATGCAAAATAGAGAGGCAACAGAAACAATTTTAAATAGTCACACTAAATTTAGAACCAATTGTAGATCTTGCTTATTAGTGTAGTATTTTCTTTATATTGTGTGTTTCCAAAAACGCCAGCACGTTCACCTTACAAAGGCTTCATCAGGGCTGCAAACATGAAAAACATACATAAATCACATATCATTAGAACAAATATATAGATCTGTTGACAAAAGGACAAACGATAATACATAAACCAATACATACTTTCAGCCTACTCTTGTCCTGCACTTCAGGCCGCCACTTGATCATGCTGTTATATAAAGCTATGCGAATGGACGCTGTGGGCCACTCCCTCGCCCACCTTCCGCAGTCATGAACAGCATGGGACGCTAACCTGGATGTACCGCTGGATGATGGGGACTAGACGGAAGTCAATTACCTTACACACGCAGTTTCCTATAATGCCCGCTTTAACTGGTTCACTATATTTTCCTATACAGGGCCTAACTTACCCCAAAAGACCTACACCGTATGACCTCCTCCTGACCAGACCATTCTCCCCAATGTGGTGATGGTGGGGTAGGATTTTTGCATTTAGCATGGCAGTGCTGGGGGGTGCAATGCTTTTGGGACTGGGTGGTTACAGATTTAAAGATGGCTGTTCACCTGCACCTTGAACTTGCACCACCGAGCTGCCTCCTGGGCAACATTAAACGTCCGAAGGCCAGGAAGATGGTGTACAAATTTCTGCAACTGGCGCTAGTTCTGACCACAAGCAGGATCGCCATCACCTGGATGGAACAAAGAGCACCTAAATTTGACAGTTGGCATAGTGATGTACAGGAATGGGCATTAGCTGAGGAATCTCACATAAAGCTCAGTAGGCGAGACAATAAGGTGGTTGAGGACCTCGCAGTCTGAAAGGACCTCTGCAGCATACTCTTAGATCCCATAGGCCACTGCGGCCTCCTCAGATACCGATAGCATCTCTGAAGATGGGGATGATGGAACCCATGCGGATGGTGAAGTGGACTCTGCTTAGTGGTTTGGAACATCTTGGTGTGCCTATGTATGAAGAGATACTATTTCCTGATTGGGCTCTCAAAACTCGTATATGGGATGCTCGGATATCGTTTTTTTCTTGTAATTTGCCCGTTTTGCTGTATTTCTTATATTCCAACTACTGCTGTCTCTTTCTTTTATATGAAACTGAAAAAAAAAGTTTAAAAAAAAATTATTCTTAGAAACGGCTCTTGAGTGAACAAAGGTGCCCCACTGCACAGAGACATCAACAAGAACAAAACAAAAGTAATCATTGTGAAAATCATGTACATTGTGAAAATCATGCACAAGAGCAACAAGGAAACCAAAAGTTTTCATAGAAACTCATCTTCTCCAGTTCATAGGTATATATCTGGAGGCGTATTCCATGGCATGGTAGCTGGTACACATTTACTTGGTAGAAAATGTGTTATAATAACTTTATTTCGGTTGTAAAAATACAGCTATAAAAGTACATCATAAAAACACAATAAATAGAGTGGCAAGTAAAATACACTATAATCGCTTAAGTATCTAATTATTCCCTTGAGCAAAAAAAGCTTCAATGAGGGATAAAAGTCTTTGCGTACACCCGAGGCCCACAATAGTAAAGTAATTTAATATGAGATATCATAGCCTCACTAGAGCCCATGAAGGCTACTACACAATTGCAAGTAAAGGTGACTTGTGCTGTAATTTCAGTACAATTGACTCACTCACAATTTAAAGACGAAAAGCCACAGAGTCAATGCCCAAAGATTAATAAAATGCTACAGTATGTCCTAATACATAATAGACTTCCATTATACCACTCTGCCATGACTCAAGGCATTCTATGCATTATTTTTAGAAGGTATAAACTCTAGCCGGAAGTGTGAGATTGTTGTAATATGGACCTAAATAAGACTCATGTATGACAATGACAGAATGCCAATATCCAGAAATTAAGACATTGTTCCACCCGAGGTGCGGCCTCAAAGTGATGGCATGTCGTTTTCAAGGATACAGAAATAAGACATCCTACTTCAGTCTTCTTGCTCTTCTATTCCAGGCCCAGTTGAAGAACCTAGAAAGAGCAAAAAGGATTGGTTCATGAGCGATGGAGCTAAGCAGGCGCTGTGCCACTGTGCACTGGGTGGCCCCCAGCAGACGACAGATTGGTATGATCCACTTAGTGGGAGGAGCCATGTATTTGCATCAGAAGAATAGGAAATGTGCTTCTGATTCTATGGGACAGAATGGGCCTTTACAAGGATCGCCACTACCTCCCTTCCATTTAGTGACCCGTGTGTAAATGGGAAGCATACCAATTCTGAACCTGAAATACAGGCAAGTGGCTGAGTTGGGAGTAATCCTATCCATAAAGTCCTCATACTCTGGCACACACTTGTGAGCCAAGAATCAGTCTATCAAACCATTCAGGTTCGACTCATGCCAAGATTCAGAAATGATTTGCTCCGAATATATGCTTTTGATATGAATGCCCATGCTACTGCTCAGTTTCTCCGACTTTTCCCACAAGTCAGGCAGATGTAGGCGATGGTGGAGGCCTTTGATTGCCTTGAGCCAAGGTGTGCTGCAGCAACAAATGATGGACGGAACGCTGAATAAATCAAACATTCTCCCCAGTCAAGAGATCTGGGTTAAATCAATCGTTCTTTTTCTCACTATGCCACCCCAGCCATATGCAAATCAGTCTTGACCCTGCCCCTTATGGGAACAGTCCAGCCCGAACTGCCAAGCCAGGTCCTCCCTTGACCAGAAACAAGCCTCTTGGGACTGATTTCGGGGTATGTCACCCTCATCAGCCAGGCTAGCTGGAATCCAGTGGCAGAGCAAGCAAGTGACCCACATCAGGGCATACCCATCGCATTCTTTTTACTTTTGTCGCCCTTAGTGTCAAGGGTATGCCCAGATTTGGGTCCTGTGCTCACTGCGCCACTGGATTCAAGCTAGCCTGGCTGATGAGGGGTGATGCCCCGAAACTGGTCTCAGGATGCTTGTTTCCAGTCCAGGGAGGGCCTGGCCTGGCAGCTCGGGCTGGACTGTTCCCATGAGGAGCAGGGTCAAGACTGATTTGCATATGGCTGGGTCCAAACTGTGGTGGCAAAAGAACGATGGATTAAACCCAGATCCTTGTGGCTGGGGGTGAATGTTTGCATTGTTCAGCATTCCATCAATTATCTGTTCTTTTTGGTTTTGAGCCAAGGTGTAGCACAATTCATGTCAAGAGCAAACAAGTTGTCATCTTCTTCAGGGCCTTTCTATATGAGGTCAGCTGAGGAGTAGACCATACTCCTATCCAGAACTTTAGCAGTTTAGCAATGTGGTCAATTCTCTGTATTTGCAAGTTCCATCTTAAGGCTAACATAGGGGAGCTTCTCGGTAAACTTAGTAAGGACCTTAGAAATCTATTCTCTGTTCTTACCAGGGAGCTGGTGTTCTTGTACCCCCAAAGTTCCGCAGCATGAATGAATGAATGAATAAGCATTTCTTAAGCTCTTGGCTACCCGAAGGCATCCTAGCACTGATAGCAATACATTCAAGAACTCCGAGCGGCATTAGGGAAACAATAAGGTTTTAATTTGTTTCCAGAAGGTCAGATGGTTGGCCTCAAGACGGACCTGGAGGGGAAGGGAGTTCCATAACCTGGCGTCATTATAAGAAAAAAGACGTCCTCCACTTCTTGACTTTCTTATTTTAGGGACTGCAGCCAGATGTTTACTGTCCCACTGCAGGGCCCTGTTTGAGCAATAAGGCAGAATGATGGAATGAATGATGGGTGGTCCCTTACCTGCTAATGCCTTGTGTGCAATACACAGAGCCTTAAACTTTATTCGCTCCTGTATGGGAAGCGAGTGGAGAGTGGCAAGGGCAGGCTTTGCCGATTGGCGGTTAGGAATTCTCAAGAGCATACGTGCTGCACAGTTTTGGACAATCTGTAGTTTTGTAGTGGTAAGGCGTGGGGCTCCTCAATAGAGGGCATTAGCGTAATCCAGCCGGGAGAGAATCAATGCCTGGACCATAAGTCTTCTGGCGGGGAAAGGTAGGAGAGGAAGGACTTTTTGCACCATCCTAAGGATACCATAGCAACTAGCTGCTACCTTCCGTGCCTGCTCCTTAAAGTCAAGATTGCGGTCAAGCCAAATGCCCACGCTTCTAATATGGTCCTTGGGAGGGGAAGAAGGGCCAAGGCAGATTAGCCAGAATGATCCTACATTCAGAATAGGGGACTTGCCAAGGAGCAGCAGCTCTGTCTTAGCCCCGTCCAGTTTCAAATATGAGCATTCCATCCAGATTGCTACCTTCTCCAAACACAAGGCTAAACCAGGCACTGAGTTGTCAAGATGATTAAGAGAGACAACCAGCTGTGTATCACTGGTGTAGGTAACAATCTGAACTCCAAAAGGCTTCACTATCTCTGCCAGGGGGCTCATATAGACATTAAATAAAGTGGGGCTCAAGGAAGACCCCTGTGGGACACCGCATCTGAGGGGCATATGTTCAGAGATAGTTTGATCTTCAAAAACTTGAAAAGACCTGCCCTCCAAAAAGGATTGCAGCCACTTTAAAGCCACCCCGCTCACTCCCACTTCTCTGAGTCTCTGGATCAGCAGCTGATGATTAACAGTGTCAAAAGCTGCACTGAGATCTAATAGAATAATAGCAGCACCGCCTCCGCCATCTAAAATTTTCCTGGATTCTTCTACCACTGCCAAGAGGGTGGTCTCGGTACCTTGTTGGGGTCTGAATCCGATCTGTGAGGGATGGAGGCAGTTGTGGTCTCTACAAAAATACAGAGAGAGCTGAATTGACATGCTTCTCTGTAACCTTACTGATCCCTGGCAATAATGAAATAGGACGGTAGTTCCCCAGCAGCTCTGGGTCCAGATTGTTTTTTTTTTTTAACAGTGCTTTTACCATCGCGCATTTCCAAGGGGGGGGGACAAGTCCCATCAGAAATGAGGCATTAATCATTTCCAGAATAACTGGGGACACTGTGTCAAAGACTTGATTTAAAATGGCCGGAGGCACTGGATAGAGAGCCCCTCCCAACACTACAGAAGTGTGTCTATACTTTATTATTATGACAGCAGATCTGTGCTGCAGCTGAGTGTTACCCTTGTCGAGTTGGGGAGCCCAAGAAAGCTTATCCGAGAGTCTCACACCAAGGTAATCAAAGCTCCTAACCCTCTCAATCACTGTTCCGTCTACCTTCATCTTGCCTTTCATGGAACGGTGGGGATTAATGGCCTGTGTTTTTTCCAAGGCCTCTGAAATGGCAAAACTTCTGGAACTCCTCCAGCAGAGTTTTGAGACCCATGGGAGTGCATGAGAAAAGTAAAGTATCATCAGCAAACATCAGCACAGGAGTGCTGATGTTAGCAAATTTAGGGGGGTCATGTGTACAATTCTTCATCCACCCGACCAATACATTAATGTACAAACAGAATAGTGTGGTGCTAAAACACACCACTGTCTTACCCCCCAACTAATCAGGATCCTGTCAGTAAGGTCCCTACCACTATCCCATCTGACTTGGGCATATGTCTCAACCTGAATTCTAGTTAATATAGATAAAAGATCCTCAGGGATAGCAAGCTTTATCAGAACCTCCCACAAATGGTGCCTAGGAATGAGGTCAAACGTAGTTCACAGATCCATAAAGGCCACACAAAGATGGTCTTTTCTCAGAATCGTACATTTCCTGGGCCAAGTTATTGATTTTTCTCTCGAAAACCAGCCTGGAAATCAGCAGAATCTGGTGGTCCTTCATCCAGGTCTGAGGCTTGGCTAGAACTGGTCTGGCAAAGATTTCCTGAGAAGTAGGTAGATGGTTTATGGGCCTCTAATTTGCTGGATTATCTTTTGGGCCTTTCTTGAACATAGGGACTATAATGGCCCCCTTCCATGACCCTGGGTGGGTTATTATCCCCACCAACAGCATTTGTTAGAGTATTTAGATAGGGGATCCAGACTTCAGGCTCTGAGATGGGATGGCATCTGGGCCTGGCGCTTCTTCCTGCTTCATGAAGTATAATTCTATCTCAGTCTCTTTAAGTGAGAAGGCACCAACACAATGCTGACACTCAGTGGCCTGAGGTTTCATAAGTTTGGCATTAGACTCCATGCATACCATATCGCAACTCTTAAAAAGATAGGAAAAATGGGCAATCCACTGGTCTACAGTCACAAATTAGTTGTGTTGGGAGGCACTGCTTTTACTGCCAGAAGCCATAATTTTCTAGAAAACGTGGGTGTCTTGCTTTTTAGGGGCATTATTGAGTTCAACCCATTGTGCTTCTTTCTACTCACTCCTAAACGCCCCTAGTGTGGACTTATAGACCCTTCTGGCAGTTCTTGCAGCATCGATCAGCACCTCCTTGGCCATTCTACACTTCCTATTAAACCAAGGGTAAAAGGAGTTTAGAGAAATGGTGCGTTTAGCTTGAGTGGTAAAAAACTCTCTCAGTAAAGCAGAAACATTAGTAGAGCACAAAGCAAAACCACACCGCTCGAGGTCAGCTACATTGAAGGAGTTGAAGAAATCCATAAAAGCTTGATATATATTGGGCTCAATATGTGGGCATTGCTGATGATGTCTGCCCATTTTACAATCTTTAAGTTGTTCATGAGGGCCAAAGGCACTGAATAAGATAGATTCAATAGCAGAGTCCTAAGCAATGGGGAATATAGCGGGTGAGAGATATAACACCAGGGCATTGTGATGACTATCGGGGTGGAAAGCGACCTTCATGTCTCTTGGGAGATACCATAGTCTAAGATCCAGAAATATATAGTTAATATGACTATATGAGGTACCCGCTTGAAAGTAGGTTTAGCTGGCTGATCTCATTTAGACCTGCCATTGACTGCTCTTAGCCCATACTCAAGAATTAAAAGCAAGAGTTGTTCAGCTACCTTAGTCCATTTTTTTTTTTTATTCGATTGGCAGAAATTTCCTATTCAGTTGTCTTTTTCATTCGAGACTGGAATAAGCTGTTTAAGCGGGTCAAAGTTGGAGTTATAGTCCCCAGCTAAGATTACAGGCCAATCATGTTTAAGGGAGTTTAGGACACTTTGTAGAGAAATCAATGTTTGTGAATCGGAATTATCCATGACTGAGCGAACATAAGTATTAATAATTACAACAGCCGAGAAGAGGACCGGGCCGTTAGTTTGATGCACAATATATCACTGGACCCGGTATCGAGTGTTTCAGTTTTGCAAATGAGTGTATTTTTTTACCCAAATTATGAGACCTCCTAAGGCTCATCTAGCCCTTGAGGGGATAGCATTACTGCTATCCCCCAGGGATAGCATTACTGCAGTAAGTTAAGTACCTATGCCAATGCTCTGGGTCAGTTGCCCACGTTTGCTGTATAGGATTATATGGTATTTGTTGATAAGCTCCCCATTCCAAGTCTGGAAGTTTAGAGTGAATGCCAGCCAAATTCCAAGATAGCACTATTACTGATTTGTTGGGATCATTTCCCAAGGCTTGGTGAGAGGGAGGTTTTGCCCTAATTTTAACGTCAGGCTGTAACTGCACAGCCATCTCACCTTGAGGGGGAGCCGACTGTAGTTAGTCAATGTCTGACTCCCCCTGGGAATGAGCTCTTTGAGCGCGACTGAGGAAAGGGATAGGCTTGGGCCTGCAGTACCTGCACTTCAGGGTGTAGAGTCAGCGGGTCTGTGGAGTCTAATACAGATGGAAGAGCTATGACTTGGTACTGATCCAAGCTCCATTTGGATTAAGCCATCAACTATATTGTTAGCACAAATCTCACACCAATGCAGTCAAGGCTGTTGTCAGTGCTTATAATCATGACACCATCACTATTTCCTTCCTAATCACTGACCAGCAATTGCACACGTGGCGAAGGCAAAAAATTAATTTATTGGTTAAGGCCTCGTTGCTCTATCGGGTGCCCATCAAGACTTTAGGGACATTGGTCAATAATACTTCTCGGCTCGGTGGCTTGCCGAACAGGGGCCCCAGTTACCCTGGGTCTGTTGTGAATTAGGTGATCTCCAGGGAGGAGCATCATGTGGCCTCCGTGAATTGAGGCATGATCTGGCCGTGTTAGGAGGACACCTTACAGGAGATCTAGGAGCAGAGATTGTAACTTTTTGAGGAAAGAGCTCTCTGCTGGAGGCTGGCCCAAGGTTAAGTTCTGCATTAGTCCCCAATGAGAGGGCTGCCTTAAAGATCTTTTAGCCAGGGGGTTATCTTCTCTAGTTCTGGATCTGGTCCAGGACCCAAAGAGGGCACTGCTGAAGCTAGGGTGTCTGGGTGACAATAAGTGTTGGTCGAGCATCAGCGCGCATGCGCTGTCTGCAAGACCCTCTACGGAGTGTAATTACAGCGGCTTCTTACCATTGGTTAAAAACTCTAGTGCTCCTGT
Source organism: Calotriton arnoldi (assembly GCA_963921515.1). Lineage (NCBI taxonomy): Eukaryota > Metazoa > Chordata > Amphibia > Caudata > Salamandridae > Calotriton > Calotriton arnoldi. Next base: position 354,176 of record CAWUFW010015392.1, on the reverse strand, counting down.
TTCCTGGCTCCTTATTGGCCGGTGCTCCCGATACATCACTTCCATTTGTAAGCGAGGAGCACTGGCCTACTTCAGTTGCCTTACACTGTAGGTGTTTATCTTTTTGTTTAGGGACTATTTATTTACTTTTATATGTACAGCTCCTGTAATGCTTGTTTATAAGTACAGCGCCCATAATGCTTGCCTGCAAAGAATACCCCTCCCACCTCCCGAACAGCTTTGAGCAGCAATCGCCGTGGCTTTTAATTCATTTATTTAATAAAGAGCCCGTAACGCAACACAGCACGGGTTTTTTTTAATTACTTTTTTTAAAAATTTGTAACAGTTAACTAGTCTCTAGCAGCTATCCCCTTTCTCTGCCTCTCAGCACAACAATGCTTCCCCTCCCAGCAAGGTGGCGCGAGGCACAGCAGACCTGGCTACCAAGATTCACCTAGATTCTCAATCCCCTGCCTTGCGCAGATATCGCCCAAACGCCTGGCCCGTCCCATCTGCTGATGAGCTTCTTATGTTTCAGTATTACAAAGGCGACACACGCCTTTCTTTCTGAATGGCTCAGCTTTTTTTTAATTTGTAAAAGTTGCTCGCTAAATGCGATTTTGATTAACTTGAATACAATTTTTATTTTTTTTCAAAAGGCCACGTTTGCAGGAAATGTTCCTCCTGCTGCCGTGGGAGGCTTGTTGAAGGACCTGACTGGCTCCACCCACCAGCTTTTTATGTTTCACTTTCACAAAGGCGACACATGCCTTTCTTTCTACATGGCTCGTTTTCTTTTTTATTTGTAAGGTTGCTTGCTAAATGCAATTCTAAATTAGCTTAAATAAATGGTTTTTTTTTAAAGGCAGCTTTTGCAGGAAATGTTCCTGCTGCCGCCGTGGGATGCTCGTTGGAGGACCTGACTGGCTGGCTCCACTTGCCAGCTGCCCCAGTCTTACAGCTAACCCCTTCCTCCGCCTCTTAGCAAGGTGGCGCGAGGCACAGCAGACCTGGCTACCAAGATTCCCCTGGATTCTCAATCCCCTGCCCCGCACAGATATCGCCCACATGCCTGGCCCGTCTCGTCTGCTGGTGAGGGGAGAAGTGCACACTGCGACCACCTCCTGCTCCGGAATGCCTCTGCCTCTCTTTTTTTGGGTTGAACCATCATTTTATTTGCTTTTAAATAGATGCAAAAGAATTATGCTACTTTAGTCTGTCTTTCATTTCTTGCTCGACCGTTGGCACTCCAACGTACAGCTGCAGGCTAAGGGAAACCGTGAAATTTCTACAGAAATAGTGATGTTTACAGTTAGATACCAAGCCCGCGCCTCGATGGCTTTGCCATCTGTCTGCTGCTGTCCTCGGGCATTTGTTTGTCCTCTCTACTCTTATTTGTGGATGTTTTGTTTGTGGGGGCTGTCTTAGGGCCACCCTTCGCGCGAAGGACACAGGATGCCCAGCTGCTTTAAGGTAGGAGGAGAAGGTGGAATTGTGTCATGGCTGTGCTCTTACGAGGAGAGGGGATGGAAAGAGGCTAACGTTAAGAGGAGGCAGAGTGATGGCCTGGAAATGCCGAAAGGGAGCATACTTTACACGTTTGAATAGGACATTTGTCTGATTTTATGTTTTTCTGTATTCAGAACCCTCAGTGCATTTAGTGTTTTTCTCTTTTCGGTCACATGCTTCTCAATTTGACTTTACGCTTTCGTCCTTATTGCCCCTTGATGATTATCTGGTTTCCTCGGCGCCTACCATTAATATTTTAATGATCGTGATATGTGTACTTTCTTGTGTTTCAGAATTACTCCCTTTCTAATCTCCTTCCTTTGTATGCATCTGTGAATCTTGCTTCTTTGGCTCTGTGTAACTAAATTGTGCACTTTCCCATGTGTGTTCTTCATATGCCACTCATTTGTCATGTGTTCAATGTTGGTGTCTCTCGTGTACTTGTGACTGAGTTTAGTGTCTCCACAGTGCAACTCATTCGAACCCTCAGTGTACCTCATTTGCAGCCTGCTGTGTTCTTAATTTACTGTTGTGTCCACAAACCTCAGACACTGTTACTAGACCCTCTTCAACTGCACAACGTTGGTGTCCCCCAGGCAGAGGCGTTTTAAGGCATTGGCAAAGTGGGCTGTGACCCAGGGCCCCAGCCTTTCAAGGGGCCTATTGATAGTGCCAGCTCTGGTCTACAGAGAGTCTTCCCCTAATGACCTCCAACAGATTGTTTTAATTGCTGTTTTCCTATAATTTATTTTATTATGGGTGATGTTTGAGAGCCTATTATAGACATTTTATTCAGAAAAATGTTTTGTGTATGATTCACGCAATAGCCATAATTTCTTTTTTTTATTTGACCAAAACAGGACCTTGCATATGCGAAATGTGAGGGTGTCACAGACATTATTTACAGTAATATTACTGAGTTGCTGCTGTTACAGTATTGAAAACACACATAACTATCTCTGAACATTAATTAGATGTAAACACATTTAAAATTTAGATAAGTGTGCCTGTCCCCTGTCTGTGAGCTGGCCAAATACCAGGTGAAAGAGCTGAAACTGGATAATACATTCAAAGTTACTCTTAACAAGTGGCGCTCAAAATATGTTTGGCCAGAGGCCACCGAAATCCTTGAGATGTCCTTGCGCCCAGGTATACTCGTGGGTGAGTTTAGTGTGTGCCACTCAGCTGCTTTTATGTCTTCCCTCTCTGCTCAAATTTGTGGCCTATAAGTCCCCATGTTGGTACTTAAAAACCGCAGTGACTTTAACATCTGTCTCAAGTGTGTCTCATGTTTGCTGCTTCATGTGTTTGATATGCAGTACTTACTGTTTACTGACTGGAGCCAAAAAAGTGTAAGAAAAAAAACAAAGCAACAATTCTTTTCAGTGCATGCACCCATGATCTGTAACAAAAATCTCTGTATTCATCACAACTGGCCCAACCCTGCTCTGATTCGACTGTAATAGCAGTACGCTACCATACCATACATACTCCACGTTACCCCTCTCCATTCTACTCTGCACCACTCCACACTACTCCACTCCACACCGTCACTGCACTGTCTCTACACCACTCCTCTCTACTTTACACCACTCCACTCTGCCACCCTACTCTGCAACACTACTCGATGCCAGTGCACTCAGCCACTTTAATCAAAACCAATACACTCTACACCGATCTAATCTGCACCAAATCACGCTATTCCACTATACTCTACGTCACTGCACTCTACGCCACTCTATTCTACTCCGTGTCTCTGCACTCTATGCCACTGCTCTCTACGCCTACGTTGAAAATTAAAAAATAAATTTACTTTTCATTTTCATACCAATTGCACTAGTGCTATGCAAATATAATTACTCCACTGCAAAGAAAAAAACAAAAGAAAAAAACATTCTCATTTTCAACGCCAACAGCTCTAACTTTAACAAAAGCGAGACCTATTGCATTGCAAATGCTTTTTTTACTGTGGTTTCGAGCAGCTGTCCCAGCTTCTCCAGTTTTCCTTACAGTAGTTGTGAAAGTGGGGTGACAGCATTTTTTAACCTCATGAATGAGACTTCAAAAAATGTAATTGGGGCCCTACCTCATCTTCAGTGTGAGGATGGGAAGTCTGATTTGGATAATTGTGTGAAAGTTGGACTAGTGGCGAAGGGGCAGTGTGCACCAAATCATTATCCAGGTCCCCCAGGATTTGAAATCTATGTGCACACTTGACCTTTAGTATACCTGGTAAATTGACCGGTGCTTCGTGGGTTCCTCTAGGACAGCTGGGTTTGCTAGGTCACTAGGGGAAACCTGTGAGCTGGCTCTGTGGATGTCAGCCTCCGCCGTGTTGCCCCCTTCCTGCCGTCCAATTGGTTTTACCATATATGACTTAATGGATTGCTTGCTGTTACCTGTGGAAGCCAGAGATTTTCCTTTCTCTTTGGTTTTTAGTAGTCCTTCAACCTCTTCCATTAGAACATCAATTTCATCTGGGCACAGTTTGGTGACACACATCTTGCTTGCTTCTTCGCCTTCTTTATTTCAACTGTGTTGTCAGTTGCTTTCCTTTTCCCCATTGTACAGGAAAAAATAAATAGATTAATATTAGGACGAAAAAACGGCCAATATAACCCTGGAGGATTACGAATGTAACCAAGAGAAATACACTTGGATACACTTAAAAGGACAACCAATCATTTGACGGTTACACCATTTAAACTTGCAATAAAACCAATTCAACAGAACACCTTCTTCAAATGGCTGGAGCTGGATCTTTGTACAAACCCTCCCCTCCACAGCCCCTGGGGCATTTATCACAACCTCAGTCAGCACAAAAGACCCAGCAGTACTTCATTTCAAACATAAAGAACCCGCAGAATGAGCGGCGGGCCAAGACGGGGCAGGTCAGCAGGTCAACAGAGCGAGACTGGAAAGAAATCGGCAACTACAATGCAATTGACTATGGCCAGTTCAAATAAATGCAAAATAGGTTACGCAATACCCTAGAACCCTATGCCTGGGCTGCTTCAGTTCAGTTTAAAAATAAATAAATAAGGAGCAATATGGGCAGAATGCATGCGATGACAAACCCACAGCGAGCCCCATTGCTTCCAAACTGAACAAGTATCAAATGTGACAAGAGGCAAATGGAAAACCTCCCAGTTGATACAAGCATCTGTGGTGATGTGATGCTGGCAGAGTTCAGCATCATTACTGTGATGTCACTTGGAGTGTTGATGTTTATCGTGCCCTGAGTGTTCCGCCAGTGGCAGTTTCTATCTGTGCCTTGGCTGTGCCAGCTGGGACGGCTCTCTTTGTTCTTTAATAAATACTTATGAAAATCCACTGCTGTGCCATCTACGCTTCATTAAAGTGGCGACAGAAGACAGGATTTCATTCTGCTTATTCACGGCCTCTTGCTGCTTTTCAAGTACCTTTCGTCTACAACCCAACCATGAGTCAGTTACTCCCTGTTTGCAGCGCAACTATGAGTAATTTTTTTTGTATTACTTTCATCCAAGGCACACCTATTTAAAGTATAGAGAGCCGTGCCCATGCCGATTCCTTTGACATTTCTTCTATGCGATTGCTGCCCCTCGCTTTTGTTTTTTTTTTTTTTTTTTTTTTTTTTAAAAGAAGAAAAAGAGAGCTGTGAGGCCACCTGTTTACACCGTATATGAACTTTTCTCCGTGTCTCAGTGTAAACTGGGATTTTGGCTGGGACTTTAATTATCTGCATGAGACTAACGGCAGCTACTTCGCACGCATATTCTCACGCTCACTCGCGCGCACCTTACTGAAGTTATTCACGAGCTGTCACGCGCGCATTCTTTTCTCGCGCATCAACCCGTGCATGTTCTGTTGCTTAGTGACCACAGTTACCAAGGCTCCGCTCACGAACGTGAGATTCCTGCAGCCATTGATCTATTTTACAGTCACGCTGATACACACAGCATTGTACTCGCCTCTGTGTGTCAGCCTTATTCCACCTTATTCTACGCTCATTCTGAGCAAGCAGGGAAAGTTTCCTATTGCGTACTGCGATCCCATCCCTGCTGTTCTCATCTCGATTGAGCCGATTCTTCAAGCTTCACGCTGACATGCACAGCACTAATCATTGCGTGCCAGCGCGATCCGGTGCTTCCTTTTGACTTCTTGACCTTTTACAGTTGTGAATATAAAATCGTATCCTAAGGAAAAATTGAAGAAAGCTTACCTGCCTCAATTTTAATCAAAGGTTGCCATCTAGTGGTCAAGATCATGAGTAACAGTTCATGAGGAATTTCTTCTGTGATACACACACATTTTTTTTTTTTACTTGTGTTAACTTCCTCTATGGAGATTATTCAAGACATTATGAACAAGTGTCTTATTCGTACTAAACGAAGCATTAAGCAGAATTAATGAACCGTTAAAACATTTTCTTTTTCTCTCTCTTTTCTTTACTATTTTTTTTTAAAATTGTTTTGTATTTAATTTTACTTCTTTTCTTTAACAATTTTCTTTCCACAGGTATTTTGCTGACATGCAGTGTCACTCCACCTGCACCTTTTCTACAAGTTCCTGGTGAACCACCATTAGAATGGAAGTTATGGTTTAGATCTTTCATGGCGTATTTAGGTGCAATTGATGGCCAAAGGTACAGACCTGAGAGGAAAAAGAATCTCATGTATTATTATCTAGGGATCGAAGGTCAAAATGTATTTGACCATTTACCTCCATATGATCCTCCTGAAGGTGAAGATCCTGACGAGTTTGAACAAGCCGTGGCACAATTAGACAAGTACTTTACCAAAACAAAGAACGTTGTAGTGCATAGATACAAGTTTTTCACAAGGATGCAGAAACCCGATGAAAGCATAGACACTTTTATCACTGCTTTAAAAATTTTAGCTTCAAAATGTGAGTTTGACAACTTCACTTCTCAACTTGTAAGAGATCAACTTGTTGCACAATGCTATTGCAAAAAGATTCAAGAGAGACTACTTACTTGCAAGGATCCCTCTTTAGACAAAGCAATTGACATTGCAAAAAGTATTGAGAGTTCCATGGATGATGCAAAGCAACTTGAAACTGCTCTATCCAATACTACCATTTCTGGCGCTGTTTCTGCCAGACCTCCCACTGCCAAACCTTCTTCTTTTGCCACACGTGACAATTCCAGAACACTTAACATGCCTAGAAGTGGAAGAAATTTCACGCCAAGTAGACAATCTAATTCCAATATCTATTGTTATAGGTGTGGCTCATCTTCACATGTCTCATCTTTTAGAAATTGTCCAGCCGTCAACCAACAGTGTGGCCACTGCGGCAAAATGGGCCATTTTGCCAAAGTTTGCATGAGTGGCAAGAGGAGAAATGTAAGATGTGTAATTAATGAGAACGACAATTTTTACGATGAGGATGTCACAAGTCAGGAATATGTGGTAGTGGTTAAACACTGCAATGAAAAGCAGAATCTATTGCACATTCCTGATCCTGAGATTGATGTCACTATTGAGAAAAGTCGAATTCAACTATTGTGTCGCAAGATAAGTACTTCAGGTTTTGGTCTGAAAAGAGTTTATTAACTCCAGATATTCTCACTGTAGCCTTTGAAGGTAGTAGAATTGAGTTATTGGGCTATTTTTGGGCTGCCATTGGTGTTCTAGGGGCAACCATCAAAGGTAAGGTGTATGTTGCAAGACGTGGGATAAATGTCCTTGGTCTTCTACATCAGGCTGAATTTGGCTTGACTATCAAACCGGGTCTAGCTAATCCTGTTTTCATTGACAAACAACCTGGTCAATGTCACATTGTTTCCACTTATGACACTAATTCTCTGTCCAGTGTTCAAATGAGCAGTAATTGGGAATGCAAGTTCAGTAAAAGTTTTGAGGACCGTCTTGGTAAGATCTCTAACTTTCAACACTCTATTAGAGTTGAGGAAAATGCTGTCCCTGTGAAACATAGATTACGCACTGTTCCTTTAAGCATTAGAGGTGATCTATCCAAACATTTACAAACATTGTGTGATCAAGGCATTATTGAAAAAGTTGAGTCTACTCTCTGGCTTTCTCCAATTGTTTTGGCCAAGAAAAGGTCTGGAGACTTGAGGATGTGTGTCGACTTGAGAAGCCTCAATGAAGCTATTTGGGTCGATGGTTTTCCCCTCCCACGTATTGAGGATCTTATCGCCAAAGTAGGGTCATCTTCATGGTTTACCAAACTGGACCTTAAAGCCGCCTATCACCAAGTTGAACTACATCCTCAGTCTCGACATCTTACAGCCTTTGTTACCCCTGATGGTGTCTTTCAGTTTTGCCGTCTCCCTTTTGGTCTGGCCTCAGCGGCCGCTGTTTTTCAGAGACTCATGACTGAAATGTTTAGCCATAACCCTCATGTAGTGGTCTTCCAAGACGATATTCTTATGTTTACAAAAACTGAAGCTGAGCATGATTCAGTGATTGATCAAGTTTTCAGTGTGTTAGAAAGCAGAGGAGTGACCTTACAGAAAAGCAAGTGCACCTTCAAAGGTCATATCATCTCGGAACATGGTATAAAACCCAGACCAGGTTTAGTCAAGAGTATTGTTGAGGCGCCCGCTCCTCAAAACAAGGGACAACTCATGTCCTTCCTTGGCTTTTGTCAGTTTTATGCAAAGTTTATGAAGGATTTTGCTAAAACCACAGAGTGTTTCAGAACTCTACTTAAGAAAGGGGCTGATTACAAATGGTCAGAGGAGTGTGAGAAAGGTTTTCAATCCATAAAAGAGCATATTGTTAAAGCTCCTGCTTTACAAACCTTTGTCGAAGGTAGGCAAACTGTTGTCACGGTTGATGCTTGTGAGTATGGTTTAGGAGCTGTGCTATCGCAATATGTTGAGGGAAAGAAGCACACGGTGGGGTTTGCATCCAGAACTCTTCGTCCTGTTGAACGGAAGTACTCCGTTATTTAAAAAGAGCTGCTGGCTTGTGTCTGGAGTATCGAGAAATTCAAGTCCTATTTGTGGGGTAGATCTTTTATTCTCAAGACTGATCATCGACCTTTGGTTGACATTCTGTCTGGGAAGAATATTAAACACACTACTGCTCGCTTGGCCAGGTTGTCCACTAAACTACTTGAGTACACTTTCAGTGTAGAATACATTCCTGGGGGGAAGGAATAGCAGAGCAGATTGCCTATCCAGGCTTCCCATTTCTGATACAGATGAGCAAGACTGGGAGACTGAAGTAGAAGAATGTTTTGTGGCAAATGTTAATCAGGACTGCTTGTCTTTTGAAGAAGATGATTGGGTAAATGAAGTTGATAAGGATGTTGTGCTCAGAGAAGTTGTTTCACTGATCAAGAAAGGTTGGCCAAAAGAGAAGTGTCTTTCTTCTGATCTTCAGATGTTCTGGAAGGTTAGTAATGAGATTTCGGTTGAAGGTGGAAAAGTAGTCAGAGGTGACAAACTAGTGCCTCCCATGTGTTACCGAGAGAAAATTATTTTAGCCGCACATTCAGGTCACCTTGGTGCTACTATTACTAAGAGAAAAGTCAGGTCTGATTTTTGGTGGCCTAGAATGGATACCCAGGTTGATGAATTGGTTAAACGATGTGCACGATGCAATGCCAGTGACAAAGTTCTCATCTTAGAGGGTACTGTTGAATCCCCTGTACCTCCTCCTGGAAGAGCCTGGCAAAAGTTAGGTATGGACTTTCTTGGACCGTTCCATGTTCTTCCTTACAATTCGAGATATTTTTTGGTTCTTATTGATCACTTGTCCAGGTGGGTTGAGGTTGAACCTATCAGTATTCCTAATTCCAAGAGTGTCATTGACTGTTTGAATAGAATTTTTCTCAGGGAAGGTTATCCTGAGGAAATTCTTACAGACAATGGTGTTCAATTTGTCTCGCACGAGATGAATTCCTTTCTACGAGCTTGTGGTATTAAACACACCAGAACTCCTCTTTATCACCCGCAAAGCAACGGCAAAACTGAGAGATTCAACAGAGTTGTTGTGGAATGTATCCAAGCAGCTTTCAGATCCAAGTTTTGTATTTTTCAAGCTGTGAAGGATCTGGTTTGGTCATACCACACGTCGCCTCATGTTGCCACCAATTTTAGTCCATTTGAACTTATGAGAGGAAGAAAAGCTTCTTCACAGGTTTATCCTTTTTGGATGGTAGTCTTTCCATCACGGTGGTGACATGAGGAGCATGTGGGAGTCTGCCAACAAAAAATCATCTGAAACATGTGTTAAAAACATTGAACCTACTGTCGAGAAAGAAGTTCACGAGATTCGTGTTGGAGACTGGGTTAGAGTAAAAAACCCTGTCTCAGTAAGAAAAGGTCTTTCTAAGTTTTTAGATTCTCAACAGGTTGTAGAGATTCGCAAGAATGCTGTGAAATTGGCCAATGGAAATTGGTGGAGCACCTCACGTGTATCTAAGGATCCTTGTATTTCTCCCAGAAATGTGAAGTCTGACAAAAATGTTTCGGGGGGGGGATGGTGTCAGGAAGAGGATCCATACCAGGCCAAATTGTTTACGAGATTATGTGTGAGTTTGAACGTCTGTTAATTATATCAATCTTTGGTTTTCTTCTATCCTTTCTTTTTCCTTATTGTATCATTTTCCCTTTTCCCAGTTACAGTAATATTTTGTTGAAAAGAGGGGAGATGTGGTGATGTGATGCTGGCAGAGTTCAGCATCATTACTGTGATGTCACTTGGAGTGTTGATGTTCATCATGCCCTGAGTGTTCCGCCAGTGGCAGTTTCTATCTGTGCCTTGGCTGTGCCAGCTGGGACGGCTCTCTTTGTTCTTTAATAAATACTTATGAAAATCCACTGCTGTGCCATCTACGCTTCATTACATCATCATTGTGTTTAAACTAGTGCAGACTAGGAGCAGTAGAAGGATGAAACTCAGGATGTTGGTCCTCAGTCCACACAGTACCTGGTTACCGCCACCTCCCGGGCTTGGCACTTCCTCCTCTTTGTTCTGTTGAATACAACGTCAACCACAATGCACAGGCCATGGGTGGTAAAGTCCACTTAAAGTGAGCCAAAGCCATCCAGAGGAGATGGCAAATCTTACCCTCTATGTTGGAAAGTACTCTGTATGAGAACCAAGAGGGGTGGCTCTCCCCTGACTCTTTCTGGTGCTGACAGGCGCAGGAAGGGTTCGCCCTTGACCCAGGCTCGGCCCGCGCAGTAGTAGGAGGTTGGGCACTATATAGGATGGGGAAATCAGCAAGAGCCCCTCCTTCAGGAATGCAGGCAGTTTGGGACACAAGTCCCACGGAGGATTCCGCACTGGCAGCAACCTGAGGATCACCGAACGTCCCGTGCTGCGGTAGAAGGTTGGGAGCTATATAGCGCACGTGGAAAACGTCAAAAGCCCCTCTGTTGGAAATGGCCCTTTTTGCAGGGTTATCCCCAAACCTTTTGCTTCTTCCTCCTATTTTTTCCTGACCTGTCTTTGTTGGTTTTAGGACTCTGTGCACTTTATCACTGCTGATCAGTGCTAAAGTGCATATGCTCTCTGGGTAAATTGTGTTATGGATTGGTGTTTCCATGATTGGCATATTTAATTTACTTGTCAGTCCCTAGTAAAGTGCACTGAGTGTACCAGGGCCTGTAAATCAAATGCTACTAATGGGCCTGCAGCACTGATTGTGCCACCCACATGAATAGCCCTGAAAAGGTAACTCAGACCTGCCACTGCAGGGTCTGCGTGCAGTTTGTAACTGCCATTTCGACTTGGCAAGTGCACCCACTTGCCAGGCCCTAACCTTTCCTTTTCTACATGTTAGTCACCCCTAAGGTAGGCCCAAGGTACCCCTGTGGGCAGGGTGCAGTGTATGTGAAAGGTAGGACATGCTCTGATGTGTGTGGCATGTCCTGGTAGTGAAATACTGACAATTTCATTTTTCACTATGGAAAGGCTATCTGGCCCATAGGAAAGCATGGGAGTTAATTTATAACATCTTATAAATATAACTTCCCATTGGAACCAGATAGGAAAATAAAGTTTAGTATGCCGGAACTCAGAATGTTAAAATGCATCTTTTAGTAAAGGTGATTTTTACATTCTCTGTTTGAAAATACCACTTTTAGAAAGTAGGTATTTTCTTGCTTAGCCACCCTGTGTGCCTCTGCTAGGATGTGTATTGACTGTCTGGCTTTGGAGTGACAGGGGCTGGGGATGTGCAGTGGCTCCAGAGAGTCTGGATGAGTCAGGGCTGGGCTGAATAGACCTGGGCTGCATTCAGAGTATTGGGAGGAGTTGTCACTAGCACCTGAATAGGCCCGGTCTGCATTTTGAGTGGTGGGAGGAGATTTCCCTTGCACCTGAATGGGCCTGGTCTGCCTGGAACAATGCTGTCTCCGACTCCTGCTGGGAAGCTGGGCCAGAGAGGACCAAACTGGTTTGGACTATGCACAGACACTCTCTGCCTGAGAGGACAAAGGAATTTGGAGTATAAATATTGGGGCCCAGACCCCAGAACTTTAGAACTTTTTTGGACCAAGAAGACTGGATAAGAAGAAGAGCTGGAGAAACTGTGACGAGGAACTACCACTTTGCTGAGTGCTTTGCTGTGTTGGCCTGCAGTGGCTGCTTCGGTCTTTGGCAGTGAAAGGACTGGACTTGAACTTTCTACAACTTCTTTATTGAGTTTCTCCAAGGGCTTGAGGTAGAGCTTGCCCCCTGTTCAAGAAGTCTCAGGAACAGCAAAGACTTCAAGCTCTTCTGCCATCAGCACTGGGGACTGTGTGTTTTTGTGCTGCAACAGAAGCAAAGCAACTCACCGCCGTCTACGACGCCCCTGCCGACTCCGTGTCCTGAAGGCACCGAAGAGGGCACCGCCGCAACACAACCCTGGTCTCACTGACGATGCCACCTGACGCCGCCACCGAGCCGCTGCTTGCACCGCGACCTGTGGGCACCGCACTCCGCACCGCCTCGCTTCACGTCATTGCCCAGGTATCCCCGACGATGACGCTCCACACCGACATCGACGCCTCCGCTTGCACCGTGGTTCAAGGGCACCGCTCGTAAGTTACACGACGCACCGTCCTCATCCCGCACCGCAGCCTTGGCCTACCGACGCAGGTGCCATCGACTCCAGTTCATCAGCTGACGACAGCGCTTCAGCAACGCCGCCGCCGCTGCTTGCACCGTGACCTGCCAGCACCGCAACGAGCACCGCATCACTTCGCACCGCAGCCCTGGTCTCACCGACTCCGTTGGACGACCGCCACCGAGCCGCTGCCTGAACCTCGACCTGAGGGCAGCGCACGGCTGCACTTCGCATCGCAGCACCCGACGCCTGCCGACGCCAGCGCTCCTAACTTCAACCGCGAGGAGTTCGATCTGCAACGCGTGTGACTTCAAGGGCCCGACGACTCCTGCACTGACCTCCGGAACCGATGCCTGCGAATGCTGTGCTTAAGGAGCTCAACGAGAGGTCACCGACGCCCTGCATTTCTAAAAGTACTGTTTTGCGGGACTTCCCGACACCGTAGCTGGCCCGCGATGCCGCGGTCAGCCAGAACTGTTTGGATTTGTTGTTCACGACGCCGTGATAGCCCGGGACGGAGCTATCTACATCAAGGAACTTTATTTCAAGTTTATTTTGATAACTGAAGATTTCTAAGTACTGTATTGTGGATTTTTATCATTTTGGTCTTGTCTTAAGTATATAAAAATATTGGAAATTTTTCTAAACTGGTGTCCTTTTGTAGTGCTTACACTGTGTTACTGTTGGTTATGTGCAAATGCTTTACACACTGCCTCTAAGATAAGCCTGACTGCTCGTGCCAAGCTACCAAGGGGGTGAGCAGGGGTTATTTTAGGAGTGTAACTCCCTTATCCTGACTAGAAGGAAGGGTCCCTACTTGGACATGGTGCAAACCATTGCCAACTAGAGACCCCCATTTCTAACACCCTCCTTCAGGAATGCAGGCAGTCTGGGACACAAAGTCCCATGCAGGATTCCGCAGTGGCACCATCACCAGGCTCACTGGACGAAAATGAGTTACTGCAGTCTATTGATCTTCTCGGTGTTTGAGACATTTTTCACACAGTATTTCATTGGCGAAGATTGAGGCTGAAGGAGTGGCATGGGGGTTTTAACACAGTGTTTGAAGGTGTTGTGGATATCATGCCATTTGAAGGTTTTGAAGAGTTATGACCATTCTACTTTGTCAAAGGATTTCTCTGCATCCGGTGCTGTCTCACAAGCATTTTGATCACCAATCACTGCTTTGGAATTATTGTTGGTAGGAACCCTAGCATTGGATGCACTTAATAAAACCTCACTCTTCTGGTTGTACAGAGGAGAGAACAATCGGGATTAAGTGAGTGGCAAGAATTTTGGCCATGATTTTGCAATCCGTATTTCTTACCTATATTGATTGGTAATTTTTGGAATGTTGCAGATCTTTGTCCTTCTTATGAGTCAGGGTGATAGTGGCTTTGGTGCATGCTCCAAATGGTGCGGTGTAGTATATGAAATGATTGAAGAACTCTTAAGAGCTTAGGAGATTGGGTATCTTGACATTTTTGGTAATGTTTAGGTGGAAGCCTCTCTAGCCAGCAGCCCTCTTTTTCTTCAGTTTGTGAATACTGTTTTCTCATCAATGGTAATGTATTTTTCGAGTGGTATTGTAAGAAATTGAGTTACTGTTTGAGGGGGGTGGAAGCTCCACTCAGGCAACAACCACAATCCTTGTCAGAGTGAACCACAAAATGCACTAAATTAGCCTTTGCTTAACCCTGTGGTTTCTTGGCACATATCAGTTTCAGTTGTAGGTCCAGGCAGGGCCAGTTGCAGAAGGTCCACTGGACAGTTGCAGGAAGACCTCTGGAACTTGTTGGGTCCCTTTAGCTCAGAACTGGAGGTCAGCCAACTGACCGTTGGAGTCACTCATGTAGCCTAGGTTGAAGGGAGCAGGTCCAGTGGTTCTTGTCAGACAGGAAGACAGTCCTCAAGCAGCAGGGCAGTCCTCTGGTGTCAAGGCAGTCCTTCTTTTGCAGTTTCCACAGATAAAGGAGTGTTTTGAAGAGTGACACAGGAGGTCCAACATTTATACCCGGTGCCAGACTTTGAAGTGAGGGCAACACCATGGTCTACCCCCACAACTAGCTATGGAATGTTCTTCCCTTCTCCATCCAGGGTCCATGAAGTCTGGGGAGACAATAGGCTGGTGGTATGTTTCTTTGTGTGTGCTGAGGCAGCCCCTATTGTAGTGCAAGTGGGTCAGGGAACTGCTCCACACCCACCCATCTTGTCAGAGTGACCCATTTTGCCCACAGTTAAGCCCTACTGTCTGGGAGGAATACACTAAGCCTAGTAACAGGGTCATGTGACACAGGACTCTGATAGCAGGCACCAAATGGTTATGACACGAAAATGGCAACTTTCTAAAAGTGGCATTTTCAGAATTGTGACTTAAAATCTGACTTTGTCATTAAAGAGGATTTTAAATTATAATTCATTAGAGTGTAAGCACGACATTCCTACCTGCTCCAAACCAAAACTTATCACTTATAAAATATAATAATGTAATTTAATGTTTTCCAATGGGAAAGATGGGCTTTAAAGTAGTGAAAACAAATTTAGGGGTTTTCATTATCAGTACATGTAACATTTAAAAAGACATGTCCTACCTTTTCCATACAATACACCCTGCCCTATGGGCTGTTTACGACCTACCCTGGGGGTGACATGTTTTTAAAAGGAAGGTATTGGCCTAACAAAAAGTTTACTCTGCCAGGACGAAATGGAAGTTTTAAACTGCACTTCCCGGCTGCGATGGCAGGCTTGAGACATATTTTAAAAGGCTACTTTAGTGGGTGGCACTATGGATACTACATACCCACTTGTTCCATTTAATTTACAGTCCCTGGGTATGTATAGTATCACATTACTAGAGACTTACAAGTAAATTAAATGTGCCAGTTGGATGAAAGCCAATTTTATCATCTGTGAGGGGGGACTACAAGCCCTTTTGCATTGATTAGCAGTGGAAAAGTGCACACAGTCCTAAAAGCCAACCAAAACTTGTTAAGAAAATGGGAGGGGTAAAAGCAAAAAGTTTGGGGGTGACCTTGCAGAGAAGGACAAGTCCAGCAGGTGTGAAGTCTGTTATCGGTGACTTCTTGTTGATGCTTCATAAGTGAAAGAAACTTCTTGAAATATTCTATTGTGTTCAGTTTTTCACTGGTTTATAAGGTTTCTCTTAAAAATCTTTGATTGTAATCCTATTTTTATCTTTAGATTTAAGAGTCCCTTGTTTATCTTTTAAAGAATATTATTTTCCTTTTTACCTTGTGGTAGGTGACAAGAAATTTCCCTTCTCCATTTCCACTAATATTTTATCACAATTTGATACCGTGGAGGGTAATGCCAGCAAAATATGTACATTTCTTGTTCAAATCAGTTTCACAAGTTTTTTAGAGGTAGAATGGTGAGAGTCCCTAATGTGCTAATGTTCTAGTTTGTTTTTCTATAGCAGGGCTTCAGTGCCTTTGGTTGTCTTTTGCTTATTTTCGTAGCTAATGTTGTATTATCTCTACCAAGAGTTGCTTTGTGGGCACCCTAAAATAGTTTTTTTTAAATTATGTCTGTCATTAATATTCAAGAATTCATTCATCTCAGATAGCTTAGGTTCACTACTTGTTTTACTTGTTTGACTCTTAGGTGTTACTGGGGCCATTGGTTAGCTGGAGTACTTTTAGACTTTCTTACAAAGTTTCTCAGTGAATGTGGAGTGGCTGAAAGATGGTAGATCCAACGTGGATAGTGCTACTTAAGCATATCAGCTGGCTGGGTTTAGCTTTAGAGTATTCGTGCTATCTGCCACTATTGTCTGAAATTTTAGCATTTTTGTGTTATCTGGAAGGAGGGATGTGGGGTGGCTGTCACTCTCAACTCAGATGATTAAGGAGAGGGGGATATGGCAGAAGTGTGCTGTGTCTTTTAGTTTAGAAGTCAAGCTCATTAAAATCCGCTTCTTAAGAGTATTAGTTTTGGGTCAGGACTAATGGGCTTAAGCTATCAGATTTTCAAAGATGGCTTCCACTGTGATGATGCAAAGCTCAGAGTTGTTAATGAATTAGGTTAGCGTGCGGTGAATGATCATTCCAGATTGGCTAGTGCTGCTTTTGCTTGTTTGCAAACCACTTAGCGCTGCTTTAGCGAGTCAGTGATATCTGGCACTATTGGAGCTGGTGAGCAAGTATCCCGTTGTATAAGCCAAGCCGGAGGACTGACAAAGATAGACTCCAATAGGTAGGAGGAGGGATCTGTAGTCCCCATCAGGGATCAGGTAATCTGATAGCAGAGCATTAATAAGACCTAGGTACAGTAGTATTGCGGCAGGATATTTCCTTAAAAGCAGAGTTTGGTAGAACTGCTGACAAAGAACATAGCGCAGTTCTTTGCAGGCGTGGCATGCAGAGAAATAAATGTGAATTGCTGCTGCCCAGTTCTTAGTTGTACTTGCTAAACTGTCAGCAAACCAGAAGGAGGACAAAGTGAGATAGGCTCCAGTGCTACCACCTGATTGCTGTATGACAGTGTTGGCATGGGTGGGCCTGTATCCCCTCTTCAGCACATGAAGGTATTAAACACTCCGATGTTCGCATGTACAGCCCTAGAATTCTTTGAAATTGAGTGCATGCAGGGAGCATCTGTGCCTCACGTCTGGGTTGGCAATACCCCAGCAAGTGAAGGAGAAGCTTCGAGAATGCCAAATTTAGGGCTGTTTGTGTGTCAGGTTTAGATGTATTCGATCCCCATCATTGTGAAGATGTAAGTAGGCAGGGTGGCAAGGATTATCATGTAGAAAGACCTGGTAGCATGGACCCTCACTCAGACAGCCATCTTTTGAGCTGACGCCCCCTCAATAACGTATGTTTTCAGTGAATGTAGTTCTATTTTCACGAAAAAAAGAGTAATGTGATATTATAGTTGGGTATGGTAACAAGATCTTCCTTTACCTTAAAACCCCCCAGAAAGTCTATTAAAAATTCAAAGGCTAAAGTGGTGCTCTAGTTGGGTAGTGGGAATAAAATCATAGCCTACGTTAAAAAAAAAATGAAATTCACTGAAAACATAAAAGGTTAACGTATCATTATAGTTAGGCATTGAAATCAGACAAAAACAATAATTTAGAAAAACAAAATGCTGAAATTTCCCAGTAATACTTTACTGAGCTGACTATAACTTGCGTTCCTGCCTTGCCCTGCTTATCTCCACAATTACCACTGAACGTCAGATCGCCTGTGAGGGACTGAAGCCTGTATCTTCTGATATCCAAGGAGCATTTATCACAAAATTCTGATCCTAATGGGCAAATAGAGAGGGATGAGCAGATATTATTGAAGACGAGGGCTGGTACTCGAAAGGTAGTGGTTGATTGTGAGTGGTGGTGGATAGGGGTGAGTGTTGTGTTTGGAAGGTGAATGCTCAGTGTGAAGGAGTAAGTGAGTGGCCTGATCTGGACTAATTAAGTGGCAAATGTGGCTGACCTGGTGCAGCACAGGATGCAGGATCAAAATTCCTACTGTCCTTTTAATTGCAGTTCCCTTCAAAGTAGAGAAAGTTTAAATATGTTGCTACACATGGAAATGTCCTCCCCTTGTGCTCCCCAAAACAACTAGGCTACTCACTCTGCAGAAAGGTAGCAGCAGTGACTTGAGTATTGATATTCACAAAGGGCATTAAAGCAGTATAATTCAACTAAAATAGGAGTTTTCTCCTGCTGTGGGTCTGACCTCTTGTGCTATCCTCTTTGTATTGGGTACTTTAAGTATAGGCCATTTTCTTATGTTTAGAAGCCTAGTGTGGTCCGTCTGGAGCCAGGGCCACCCAGTTAATCCAGGAAGATGTGGAGTGGAGTATTTCTATCAGTGAAGTTGGGTTAGCTTCTCCAGTATTTAAAGTGGTAGAGAATTAGGGTGCCAATTTTTCTGATTGCCTGCCCTTTGAGGTGTGTGTTTATCCCAAACATGTTTCCCCATACATGCACCTATGCAGAAAGCAAGCAGCTCTTGTTTGAGGAATAAAAAGGATTCAGGTGTTTCATAGCATTTACTGGGATGAAGTCCTTATGGGATTGAAGATGAAAGACCATAAGCGAGACCTCTGCCGTTGGCTCAGATTTCAATAGCATGTTCGTACTTGAGGCTTGTCTTGCATAATCATCCAGGATTATAGGGGGAGAAACGACTGTCTGGGTTTTTGAAATGTTTTCGGAATGGAATGGAATATTCTCACAAAGCAGCTCTGGTAGCGTAGGAGAGGACTAACTTGCCTTAGTATATTGTTGTTTGGAAATAATATGAGATAGCTTATTTGATGGATTTGAAGCACTGCTAATGTGCTCAGAGAATTAATGAAATATTCATTGCTTTATGGAATGCTAATTCATAAAGTCGACCAGAGCCTGGCATCCTTCAAACTGTGCTTCCAGTTATCTGCTGCTTGGGGTCTGAGGGAATGGAGGGACCCTTACAGGGTCAACTGGTCCTTACAGTGGGTTGTCAAGGTAGGGGAGAATGCTGGAGTTGATCTGGAAACCAATTAAGTGTCATGATCAAAAGGCACCAGACTTCAAGAGGCTGTATCTCAAAACTGGGCAGTTGTGATCAGGATTTATGATTGGCGGCAGTGCCCACCCTACCAGATAATTTGCAAGTTGCAGCTCGGACACTATATTTTACTTTTAGGCTCTTACTTTGACTTCAGACATCAGTATATATTGTGCAGTTTTCCTCCCTCAGTGTCTCTCCTCTCTTCACAATAGCCCCATCATTCCACTTTTCTGTCTTTTAGCCACCTGGCTGTGACAAACTCACAGACAATTGTTTCTCATTCACAGAATCAAAGGAGCTGATGAACAGACCTGCAGTTCCTCTGCACAAAAAACTCCCGAGCAGCATTACCAGAAGAAAAAACTGTATCAGTGTGAAGAGTCTGTGAAAAAATCCACTTGGAAGCTTGATCTGTATACACACTCTACAATACATTCTTCTGGGGAAGAACAGTGAGCTAGCTTAAGCAAGACCTTCATAAAGAGCTGATCTTTGTGAACAGTTTGAAGTTCCATCCCATGAGTAATATTGATCAGTCTACGTGTGAAGTATTTTGTTTAGAGTTTGCATCTATGTCGATAAACCATATTTGTGTACAGAGTCAGAGAAAAGCCTCACTCGGAGTTGATATCTGTACATGCATCAGATGATCAAGCTTAGATGTGCTCAGAGTGTCACTTCATTTTACTTCTAATGTCAAATTAGGGCAAGCATCAGAATATCCATACTCTGGAAAAACTATACCATTGTAAGGAGGATTAGAAAAGCTTGACTCACCAAAGAAATCAGGTGAATTACAATAGAATGCGTATATGGGAGACCTAGCAGTGTACGTAATGTGAGAAAAGGTGCACTACAGGCTCTTTGCTGCACAGGTATCAAAATGTTTGTTCTGAGGATGTCATACTAGTGTATGAAATGTGGGAAAAGTTTCACTGAGCCAAAGAGAGCATCAGAGAATCCATACTGGTGAGAAACCCTATCTGTACTGAATTTGGACAGGCTTCACTCGCAAGACAAATCTGTTAAGTCACCAAAGATTCCTCACTGATGAGAAACCCCATTGGTGCACAGAATATGGGAAACACTTCACTTGGATAAGCACATCAGAGATCCATACTGGTGAGAACCCCTACAACTGCACTGAATGTGGAAAAAGCTTCAGTGAACAGCATAGGCTGGTGATGCATCAGAAAATCCATACTGGTGAGAAACCATTTCAGTGTACAGCACGTGGAGAAGGCTTCAGTGTAAAGAGAACACTGTTGTCACACCATAGAATCCATACTGGTGAGAATCCCTATCAATGTACAGAATGTGGAAAATGCTTTGTTTATAGATCCTATTTGTTGGTACATCAGAGAATCCACACTGGTGAGAAACCATTTCAGTGTACAGAATGTGGGAAGAGCTTCACTCAGACAGGCACACTGCTCATACATCAGAGAATCCATACTGGTGAGAAACCATTTCAGTGTACAAAATGTGGAGAAGGCTTCAGTGTAAAGAGCACCCTGTTGTCACACCAGAGAATCCATACTGGTGAGAAATCATTTCCATGTACAGAATGTGGGAGAAGCTTCATTCTGAAGCAAAGGCTTTTGGTACATCAGAGAATTCATACTGGTGAGAAACCCTATCAGTGTACAGAATGTAGGAAAAACTTCACTCAGAAAAGTGCACTGCTCGTACATCAGAGAATCCATACCGGTGAGAAACCATTTCAGTGTACAGAATGTGGAGAAGGCTTCAGTGTAAAGAGAACACTGTTGTCACACCAGAGAATCCATACTGGTGAGAATCCCTATCAATGTACAGAATGTGGAAAAAGCTTTGTTCATAGATCCTATTTGTTGGTACATCAGAGAATCCATACTGGTGAGAAACCATTTCATTGTACAGAATGTGGGAAAAGCTTCACTCATGCAAGCACACTGCTTGTACATCAGCGGAGAATCCATACTGGTGAGAAACCCTTTCAGTGTACAGAATGTAGGAGAAGCTTCAGTGTGAAGGACAACCTGGTGCAGCATCAGAGAGTCCATACCGGTGAGAAACCATTTCAGTGTACTGATTGTGGGAAAAGCTTCAGTGTAAAGCGCGGGCTGGTGAGGCATCAGAGAATCCATACAGGAGAGAAACAATTTCAGTGTGCAGAATGTGGGAGAAGCTTCACTCAGTCAAGCGCACTTCGCGGACATCAGAGAATCCATACTGGTGAGAAACCATTTCAGTGTACAGAATGTGGGAAACGCTGTGTTAGAAGATCCCATTTGTTGGAACATCAGAGAACCCATACTGGTGAGAAACCCTATCAGTGTACAGAATGTGGCAAAAGATTCAGTGTGAAGAACAGCCTGGTACATCATGAGAGAAGCCATTCTGGTGAGAAACCATTTCAATGTACAGAATGTGGGAAAAGATTCAGTGCGAAAAACAACCTGGTACATCATCAGAGAAGCCATTCTGGTGAGAAACCATTTCAGTGTACAGAATGTGGAGAAGGCTTTAGTGTAAAGAGTACACTGTTGTCACACCAGAGAATTCATACTGGTGAGAAACCATTTCAGTGTGCTGAATGTGGGAAAAACTTCACTCACAAAAGCACACTGCTTGTACATCAGAGAATCCATAATGGTGAAAAACCCTTTCAGTGTTCCGAATGTGGAGAAGGCTTCCGTATAAAGAGCACACTGTTGTCACACCAGAGAATCCATACTGGTGAGAATCCTTATCAATGTACAGAATGTGGGAAAAGCTTCACTCAGAAGAAAAGGCTTTGGGTACATCAGAAAATCCATACGGGTGAGAATCCCTACCAGTGTACAGAATGCGGGCAAAGTTGTGTTACAAGATCCCATTTTTTGGTACATCAGAGAATCCATACTGGTGAGAAACCCTATCAGTGTACAGAATGTGGGAAAAGATTCAGTGTGAAGTACAACCTGGTGCAGCATCAGAGAAGCCATACTGGTGAGAAACCATTTCAGTGTACAGAATGTGAAAAAGGCTTCAGTGTAAAGCGCACACTGTTGTCACACCAGAGAATCCATACTGGTGAGAAACCATTTCCATGTTCAGAATGTGGGAGAAGCTTCACTCTGAAGAAAAGGCTTTTGGTACATCAGAGAATCCATACTGGTGAGAAACCCTATCTGTGTACAGAATGTGGGAAAAGATTCAGTGTGAAGTACAACCTGGTACAGCATCAGAAAAGCCATACTGGTGAGAAACCATTTCAGTGTACAGAATGTGGTGAAAACTTCACTCAGAAAAGATCACTGCTCGTACATCAGAGAATCCATACTGGCGAGAAGCCCTTTCAGTGTACAGAATGTGGAGAAGGCTTCAGTGTAAAGAGAACACTGTTGTCACACCAGAGAATTCATACTGGTGAAAAACAATTTCCATGTACAGAATGTGGGAAAAGCTTCGCTTTGAAGAAAAGGCTTTTGGTACATCAGAGAATCCACACTGGTGAGAAACCCTATCAGTGCACAGAATGTGGGAAAAGATTCAGTGTGAAGAGCAGCCTGCTACAGCATCAGAGAATCCATACTGGTGAGAAACCATTCCAGTGTACAGAATGTGGAAAAGGCTTCAGTGTAAAGAGCACACTGTTGTCACACCAGAAAATCCATACTGGTGAGAAACCATTTCAGTGTACAGAATGTGGGAAAAGATTTAGTGTGAAGTACAACCTGGTGCAGCATCAGAGAGTCAATACTGGTGTGAAACCTTTCATTGTACAAAGTGTGAGAAAAGCTTCACTCTTAAGAAACATTTGTTAAGGCATCAAAGAATCCACACTAAAAAGCCTATCGGTTATCAGAATGTGGAAAATGCTTCATTCTGAACTGCACACTGCTAAGATATCAATAATCCATACAGTTGAGAAACTATATAAAGTTACAGAATGTGGGAAAAGCTTCACTCAAAGCAAAGTCAGTTCCAGCATTGGAGGATACATACTTAGTAGATTTAGTGTGGGAAATGTGATAAACCCTGTTTGGGCACAGAATTTGGGGAAGGCTTCACTCAGACAAGCAAACTGTTCACATATCAGACGATCCATACTGGTGAGAAACCCAACCACTGCACAGAGTGTGAAAAAAGCTGCAGTAAGAAGTGCAGCCTGGTGACTTTAACGAAAAAATCTCTCCAAACTGAATTTAACATCAAGGAGATTCAGCAATGGGAGTTTATGGGATTCCCTGACTGAAGTATTGCAACATAATGAGTCAAGCACATTTTGGGACATAATCTCTCCAAGCATAATTGCAGTCAGGACATTTGTTTCATGTCCAATCTCACATTATGATTGTTAATTCTTCAAACCAGAGTTGTATAAAAATTATTAGGCGTAATAAAGTGATGGAACGTGAAATGCTTGGACATTTTGAGAGTGGCCTCCTAAAAGAATAACAGTTATTACAGCTAAGGCTGAAAATGGTTGTGGGCAAGAAGCTAAATCATAATGAAATAAAATGCTAATATTTATTCTTAATCTGATATAATCTTTCTTCAGTTAAAGTTCATCAACGTGCCACTGCACTGCACTTAATAAATTGCTCTGTCGTAGGGCATATGGTCACATTACAGGAGCAGGGGGCGCTGGCGGATGTGGCTTGAAATCGGGCTAATGCTGTGTTGGGGCCTGGAGGCTCATGGGGGCAAAGACCCAAGATGTGGTGATCTCCAAGAAGGGTGAAAAACATTCTCTCCCATCCACCTGTACTGTTCTTGCTCCTCGTCTGCTGCAGGGGTGGCATTGGTCCAGCCACTCGGTGGCAGAGATAAACAGTGACCAACGTTGGACCAGATTGACGGAGAGGTAGTGTGTTGTTTTTTGGGATGCCCAGGGGTGTCCTTATGTGAGTGCAAGTGCATTGCCCCTTATTATTAACCCAAACCGTGTCATTTTTGAGGTGGTTCCTGACAGAGATCCCTAGATAATCACTGTGCTGTTTGTTGTAATCTGCTAGTTTCTCAGCTCTTCGCTTGTCAGTGGCCCGAACAATGAGACATCGCTGTGGAACGTTGAAAGGGATTTGGGTCCTCTCTATTTTTACATAGGCTGCCTCACCATGGCATATGGTGAAGTCATCAGCAATAGAGATATGGTGATTGTCTTTTAAGCACACAGTGCTATACCTCACTCAAGGGAATATGGTGAGATGAATATTCGGTGTGGCAAGGAGTGTGGGGGTGCATCCATCAGTCATACCTTTATGGAGATCCAATAGAGGAGAGGGGCCTGCACCCTTCAGTGGGGAGCTGGTCATTAGTTAAAGTTTATATGAGACAATAGGGCCACAGAAGAGGCTGGTGTGCTCCTGCCCCTGGTGTGTGGACTTCCTCATCCCTGATTTTGCAGTCAGCCATACCCTACATTGCCTTGTAAGGTTAAGTAGCCACTCTTATTTAATTCAAAGCAGAGGTGGTCAGTCGTGGGGGTCAGAGGGTGGGGGACAAATTTGAAGTGAAGGTGCTCCGATGCGGCTTGTGGCCCTGTGAATGCTGTGGCATAATCCTTCTACTGTCAAGTGATAGACGTCGGTGTTATCAGGGTAGATTGTTATTGACCTTTAAACGGGTGTTTGTCAAATGAAGAATCCACAAATGACCACACAAATATTAAGGTTTAATGAGGTTTGTAGAGGGTTTAATGGAAAAGGAAAAATTCCGAAGCAATGTATAAGAGATTTGAAAGTCTCTCGGGTGAATAGGGATGATGAATCTGGAAAAAGCGTCTCACTACTAAAAGAAAGATATTTGATCTCCTCTATCAGATTCCATAGGAAACTTTGTGTCCAAGCATTTCCTCTCAGCCAAAGATGGAAAGACAATCCTGCAAAGTAGCGCCATAGATAATCCAGCAAAAGCAAGTGTTGATTTAGGGGGCCAAAGCAGTATGGATATTACTGACTCGATAGGCTCAGGCTTCAGAAAAGAAATAGTAAATGATGTTTGAAGCACATGGAATTTTTGTAGATGAAACACTAAGCTGCAATGAGTGGAGTCTTGATGAATAAATCTTTCCCTCCTTATTTTCAACAGGTGTAAATATAAATCCCACAATGTGCTCTGCCGCTTTGAGTGTAGTATTGCTTATGCAAGGCATTCTAAAAGGTATTTTAGAAGTGCTGGTTCTATTAGATAAAAATCAACAGTACTAAATAAAAATCAACCGACCCACACCTTTCTACTGCAAAATATAACTGGGGAATTACAAAAGATGAACATTTGCTTACTTACTTTCAATAAGACCAGTAAAAAAGACTCATAAAAACTTGCATATTGTTTTGTCAGGAAATTTGGTAGAAGGCCATGCTCCAAAAGTCAATATGGCCTTAGGTGATTTATCTAATAAATATTTAGGAGGAAATGGGACGGAACATATCTCTTACCGGCCAATGGTGGTTAACATACACTTTATAACAGTGAGTAACTGAACCTCTCTTCAAACTTTAATCTGTCCTATTGGTGAAATCAAAGGAAATTACATCAGCAGGAGCAAACGAAATTGAAAAAAGAGCCTCTGTTCAAAAAGGGAAAAGGAAGAATAAAGAATGGGTCATGCCAACATTTTTCAGTGCCATTTTTTAAGAGGAACTAATATTGATAATTGTAAAATAATATTTGAACTTGACTGGCTCCTTCCACTGTGATATGGAGCTCTAAAATTCTTTATTTTACTTCACTGAATAATGAAATATGGTTTGGACCATTGCAAAGATTGTTGGGAATTTCCACTGTGCTATAGAGCTCTAAAACTCACCAAAGACTGTTTTTTCCTAAACTGTGTTCATACTGAATGAACATATTTATTTATGTTTGAGGTATTTGTCAAATGAAAGTTAATTGGTTACAAAAAAGCACTTTTGAAATATTATGTTAAGTTTGCTGAAACCTCACATGAATCAGTAATTTTGGACGGGTATATTTAATTCCTACATTTAATACATCTCATTAATAGAAATGTGATGTGAATCTCTATTATCAATAACTGATGCTCCTGTACATGATTAAATTGTCATTCCCTAGGATGATTTAAAATGTAGGTGTTAATTTAATAATGGTATGGATGAAGTAATGTTTACCATTCGTTACTGTCCCTACAATACGTTTTTCTCTAATTTAACAGCTGTGAAGATGCCATTTTGTTGCTAGAAACATGTTGGCTGTGGCAGTATCGAAGTGAACATTACATTGACGTGTGAATATTATGAAAAAGAAGAGTTGAAATAGTGGGATTGTCTTCAATCTTTGACATGAAGAGACAATTGGCTTCATAGATTAGAAATCTGCCTTCGACAGGATCGATAGGGGGAAGCTTTGGCAGAAACTTGGCTCCTCAACATCCGGAATACCTTGCTCAGGGCCCTTTAGTTTTGCACCATGACACATGGGTCTGAATAAAAAATCGGGGACGGATCGCACCTGTCACGGCCTATAACCACCAAGCAAGGCCTCAAGCAAGTTTGCGTTTTTGCGCCTACCCTGTTCAACTTGTTTCTATCTGATTTGTCTCTGGTCCTTAACTCGGTAAATTCTCACCCACCCAAATTGGGTGGCTTTTGCCTCTAAAACCTATTTTATGCAGACGACCTGGTCATTATCAGTAAAACAAAGATTGGTTTGCAACATCTCTTGGACGCAACTGCCCCATTCTCCACTAGGAACGTTCTGCTGATCAACAAAAAGAAATCCAAGATTCTTGCGGTTCAAGTTGCCAGAACACATAAGCCAATTTGGTCTCTTGAGCAGGAGAAACTAGAAGCAACCAACTGCCACAAGCACTTAGGAGTCCTCTTTAACGACCATGGTAGATATGTGAGCCAGGTGACTGAAATAAAAAAGAAAGGCACTGCACTATCGTTTGCTCTCCGTTCGGCATATACAAAACTAAAAGGTCCCACACTTGTGCCGATCCTCCAAGTAGCTCAGGCGAAGGTACTTCTGATCTTAACATATTGGAGAGAGGCACTGAAAGGATGGGAGTGTGATACTTGAGAAAACGCTCACAAAGATCTACAGAACAGTTTTCCAGCTTCTGCTCCATACATCACCAGCTCAAATTTGCCTAGAATTTGGAATATGCAGACAGGCGCTGGCTCGCAAGGCAGCCTGTGCAATAAGCTGCCACAAGCTCAGGGCCTCAAAGGAAGGTACCCTGGCCCAACAACTATGGACCGAACTGGCCACAAAACATAGGTCGGTGGGAAACCACTATTTGACCCAAGCCTTCAGCATACTTGGATTGGTTACTACTTGGGTCCGACCTACCAGCCATCAGGATTTTAAAAGGTTGGCAAAAATCAGCACAAAACTCCTTTCATTAATAGAAGGTAAGGCCAGCCTCTCTGCATGGAAATATGGCTGGATGACACTGTGTACTTATAAATACCTGAAGCCTCAGTGCTACTTAAGCAACCCTTACAATGAAAGGACAAAGTCACAGTTCTTGAAGCTGAGGATGGGGGTAATCTCTATCGCCTGTCATCTCCCAGCTGTGAAAAGGGGCAAAGAACAGGCAACATGCCGGCTCTGCTATCAGGACAAATAGGACATAATACATGTAGTGGGCCTGTGCTCCACCCTTCTAGAGGATAGGAGGGCCTTGTTATGAAGGGGGTGAATTGCTAAAGATATAAGATCCTGCAGGGAAGCGGTCCTAGCCTGTTTTGACCCATCTAATATCATGCTAAATTGTGCCTTGGTCAAATTCATTCACCGTTTCTCCAGGAAGATAGAGGCCCAGGATCATACAGGTGAAGGGCTGAGCAATGAATGGGCCACTACCAGGCCCTGGAATCCCCGGTCTTCGATTACTCCCCCTTCCTATCAGAGACTATCAGACATATCCTAGCTTACACTATCGGTGTTCGGAATTGCAGGTGTCTAGCTAAGTTTACAAATCTTTTTACTTGAACCTGTCGCACTCTTTTATCAGAGTAAAGATGTAAACTCCCCGGCTTCTTTTGACTTTACACATGCATCTACTTTACATTATAGCACCACCGTGTTAGTAATATGTTAAACCGGCCCCTTTTCTATGTCTCAATGATTTTTAACTCATATTGTTTTAAACATGTATTTTACAAAGAGGCTACTTTTAGGGATGATGTAAATGTGGACTTGATGCCATTTACCTATGTTGCAAAGGTTTTAACTGATCATGCAATAAAGTCTTTTATTAAAAAAAAAAGACAATTGGAACAATAAAGGAATTAAGACAATGAAGACAGACCAAGTGTCATGTTGCACTCTAGTTTACTCTCATTTTCTCAGCGAATCTTTTAAATGTATACCATGTTATCCTGCTGCAGGAAATTTACCTCCAAGGGAACCCGAATATTGGAGGTATTGTATCAATATGTAAACCCAGCCATGTTAGGGGAGAGGGTTGATTTAGTGGTGGACTTTTAACATTGATATACACAAGAATAATAAGAAAGGTAAGAAGGATACAAAGTGTGAGTATGTGGCCATAAATGTCAGTGGTTGAAATTCAGGTAAAACAAAATCAAACTGAAATGTTAATCTTAGCTAATGTATATCTCCATGGGGATATAAAGTCAGTTGTATAATATCCCTCTCACTAACTTCATCTGTTGCATCCTCAATTGAGTCTAGCATTATTTGGGATTGGTTGACTAGAAGTGGCTTAATAAGCTTAAAGGGTCGCTCTGCCCATGTTAATCCAGCTAGTTCGACTTTTAGGTTTGGCACTCATCACTATTCAGTTGACTGTTTTTGTCCCCTGCAATACATTTAACCTATTTTGTTATTTTAATATAATGCATTGTGAATTAAGTGGTTTGGGTGTTTACAAGGAACACTTCTATTATAGTAAGCATTTTTAACAGAGAAGGTTTTAATTCTGTATATGGATTTTGAGCACTCATCTAAGTCCAAATCAATTTTAGGTGCTCAATGAAGTTCAATTACCTCATGCTCTGGGCAATAATTTAATTTATTTTCCAAATAAATTATACTGGTTTGCCTCATTGATAGAGAACATACTCACATGTCTTCAGAAATTTTTGTTGTCAGCAGTAAAAGTGAGGAGTAACCACACCACTAAATATAATCCGGGGTGGTTCAACGAAGAGTGTAGATAGGATAAGAAAGTGCTGAGGCAATTACAACATTGTTTTAGGAAACTGTTAAGAGGTAAACTGTACACAGATCATGGGGTTGTAAATTCAATAAAAGTATCATCAGAAGATAGAGAGTGAGTTTTTATTATAAAAAATGGAATGAAATGGAAGATTTTCAAGCAGGGGATCAAAAAACATTCTGGCGACTGGTAAACGATATCGATGATGCACATGCAGTAGTTCCTTCCTTTGTATCAGAAGAGGACCAGGTCTCGGATGTACATAACATATTTGCTTAAACCTTTTATTAAGGAAAAAACATATAAGTATAGTGTTGACACCACCATGCTTGAATTATTTACCAAGGAGCAAATTTAAAATAAAATAGCTGAGTCCAAGCTAAGTAAGGCTTCTGGCCCTGACAAAATTACAGCAATTGTCCTAAAAACTAATGTTGAGTGGTGGGCAGAAAACTTTGAGTTTCTACACAGATGGACAGTAGAAAAGTATATTATCTCTGAGTCATTGAAAGGCTCGGTATTAAAACCATTACTGAAGAAAGGTAGAGCCCCTGCAAATTACCGGTTAATTAGTCTTTTAGATGTGTCCACAAAAAATCTTTGACAAAATACTAATAGCATTGAAGTTTGGGTTACAGAAAAAAACTACTACTTTATTGAACAGGGTGGCTTTCGAGCAAGACACTCTACTACTGATCATTGTTTTGCCCTTTGGGCTATAATAAAAAAGGTCTCTTAAATCAGGGACTGTGCACTTGCTTCACGGACTTCTGTATTACCTTTGACTTTTTGATAGAGGGGTCTATGGGGAAAACTACTCACCTACAATTTCCATAGAGACATATTCTAGATTCAAGCATTGCATGGTTTATATTGGACCCAAGTGGAGATGGATCCGTTGGTCTGCTTAAACAAAAAGATAGAAATAATCAATGGCCCGCGCTAAGAATGTGTGTTAGCCCTGATTCTTTTTAGCTTATATGTGGCAGATCTTCAGACAGTTTTAAATAATTCAAATTCCTTTTCCCCAAAAATGGCAGTGACCCACATTTGTGGTTTAATGTGTGCTGATGATCTTGGCACACTAACAGCATATTGTATGTCAACCCACTTAAGAATTGATTTAAATTCAACTTGGGGGTGTGGCCTGGTAAGATGGTCAACAGGACGTAGAGCTCGCCGCTCCTGCAGAGTCCATCCTTATGAACCCTTATGCCTTGGAGCTTCCACGTTATCAGCAGAGACACGAGGAGTGAGCAGTGCGGCCGGCCGGTTGCCTGGGGCTGTTTTGGGCTGGCTGTGGGCAGTGAAGAAGCACTGCCCGCAAAAGGATCCTGTTGGGTTTAGCTGGTGTGGCTGGGCCCTCACTGGGGCTGTGCCATGAGTGGTCATCCCAGACTGCAGGGACAGCAAGTGAGGCCTGCTGGGGCAGAGGAGCGCGCTGGATTTGTGGGCGGTATACCTGTGTCATTAGGTGACCGTGGAGTGTTGCCGGCCACCTGCTGAAACTGGGCTGATTTGCGGTGACTGCACCCTGTACCACCATCTTGAGTGTGGCCGGGATCCATTGAAAACCCTTGTGGCTGCCGTTGGGGTTTGTGGTGGTTTCCACTGGAGCTGAAGAGGACCGCAGTGGCATTGTGGGGTTGCCTGCTTCTGCGGTTGCAGGTAGCGGTGGCTGGGCTGGATGCCTGAGAGTGCCCGGCCCCAAAAGATTATTTTGCGAGTGTGCGCTGCCTGCCCTTGGGACAGAGGGGGGCTGTTTTGTCCAGCAGTGGCGCTGGGCGTCCTTGCTCTGGATGTTATTACTGCTGGAGTGTGCAGATGCTATTGAAGTGAGGCTGTACTTGCTGCAAGGGCTGGGGGTGCCTTTTGGCACTGTGCTGCTGCCTTGAGAGCCTGCCTCATTATCGTTTGAGTGGTCTGTGGTCTGACACCTGAACATTGACATTAAGTTATGTCTGCCCTGGGTGGCAAGTGTGAGGTCTCCAAGGAGAACCTGACCCTGCTCACTAAATATTCCTGGAATTGGTGCTGGGGGGGGTCGAGAAATCTGAGCTGGCATTTGTGACTGCCTTTGTGCCTGTGGGGTGGTGCTCCCCTTGGGTTATCGTGTGCCAATTCCTGCAAGCTGTCTGGAACTGGGGCATTGTGCCTGGGCCCTGTCTGGGCTTGTGTGGTAGCCGTGAGAGGGTCCTGTTGGCCGCTGTCATGGGTAAAAATAAGTTTCCCAAGACTCCTGCACCTAATACTATAACCCAGTATGCCAGTCTCCATCAGCAGTTGCAGCGGCTGATTGATCGCGAGAGTGTGGACTCCTTGAGTGGTTCCCCTGAGCTTGGGGGTGAGACCTCTCAGGCCAAATTATTCTATTTTGTATGGGAGGAGGGTGGTGGTTGGGTTCTTAACCCTATTGGATGAGTAGGTTATATTGTGTTGTCCTGGCACACGTGTGGGTGGGCTTACGTAGCATGACTGTTCTACTATGTTTATCCTGGGGTGGGGGGTTGGTTTGTTCTCAGTTGTTTTTTGTTTCTTGAGCAGTTTTATACGCAGCACTTGGCAGATGAATCGGGTACTGGGGGATGGAGATTCGCGGGCGTTGAGATATCACAAGGATGAATAGGAAGTTTCGGATACGTACCTGGAATGTCCTGTGACTGAGGACATATGTTAAGAGGTATAGAGTACTTTCTTGTTTTAAACAACATACAGTCGACATCACCTGTCTGCAGGAGGCACACCTCATGGATGGGGAGGTTGATAAGGTGGCCAAGAAGCTGAAGGGCCAGCTGTTTTATTCCTCTTATGCCCGGGGTTGAGGAGTTGCTGGTGTGGGTGGCCCTGGGGATTTCTTTTATGGCCAGTTATGTGGAGGCTGATGTACAAGGTAGGTATGTACTGATGCAGTGCAAGCTGGATGGGAGAGCTCTTTCAGTCCATTACATGTATGTGCCTAATGTGGATGATCCTCAACTTTAATTTAGGCTACAGGACCTGATGGGTTCCGAGGAGGATGGCCCTTTTATGTGATTAGGAAACTTTAATTGTGTTGTGGATGGGGAGCAGGATAGGTGCCCTACTAGGACTGACACAAAGCCATGCATGACTGCGCCATTGGGTGAAGGCATGTCAAATTTGGGATTGCTAGATGCTTGGAGGGTTCATGACCCAGTTCAGAGAGTATTTACTTGTCAGTCATTTACCCACCATACTTCGAATCAGCTGGATAGGATGCTCATGACTGTATTTCCATTAAAGAAAGTCTGAACGGTGCAACACTTGGCTCGTTTTCTGTCAGATCATACACGGGTGCTTGGGGTACTGGATTGGGGGCTGGGGGGTAGTGTTGCCAAAACGTAGAGTTTGCGCTTTCCGGTGGATGTGCTGACTGAAGCCATTGGTAAAGACTCATTATCACAGTCCATGGCTAATTATTTGCAGTCTAACTGGGGATCTGCTGGTTCCAGAGCGTTTACGTGGGATGCCATGAAGGCAGTGATTCGTGGGCAATGCTTGGGTTAGACATGTAGGGTTTATATTCATCTCCTCTGTGAGTTGCGTGTTGAGGAAGGGAAGCTGGTGGACTTGCAGAAGACCGACTTGACTAATCCCGAGATCCATACGAAGGAGTTGCTGACGCGCCGGAGTATAGCAGATAAGTAGGATAGGATGGATGCGTATACTCTTACACAACACAGGCAGCGGCTGCATCGGGAGGGGGGACAAATCGGGCAGGATGCTTGCTAGGTTGCCCAGTAGGGAGGGGATCCCTCCCCAGGTGCTCCATTTAGTGGAGCCGGGTGGAGGTATTGGGTCCTCAAGAGTGAGGGTGGTGGTGGCCTTTCAGAGGCATCTTGAGGGGGCATACAGAGGAGGTGCTCGTAGCTCTGTGGCACAGGTTTGTACCTTTTTGGACCTGCTGGCACTGCCCCTTTTGGGTGAAGTGGCCATTGAGGAACTGGACGTGGAAGTTACTTTGAAAGAGGTTAGAACTGCTTTGCAGCTCCTCCCTGGAGGATGGCTTCCCTGCGGAGTTTTATCAAGGTTTTACAGTGGAGTTGACCCAACCATTGTAGGAGAGTAGGATCTGCTTCACATGGGTACCCCCACTTTTTGCTGATGCTTCACTGTTTTTCGACATTAGTCTGGCTGGGGCCCTGCTAATCAGAACCCCAGCCTAGCTGCTTCCTCTCTAAAATGGTTTCCATGTGCCTTAGGCACATCACTGATTGGGATCTGGAGTGCCCTTATAAGTCCCTAGTATATGGTATACTATGTACCAAGAGCATAGGTACCTCAGAGGCCTGCCAGGGGCTGCAGCATGTATTATGCCACCCCTGGAAGGCCATCCAAACTGACACCCCAGGTCTGCTACTGCAGCCTTGGTAAGGTGGTGCATGCACCCCTTACTGTGATATAGGTTACCTATATCACTAAACATACACACATATAAACCTATAAGTCACTCCTAAGGCAGGCCTTATCAATCCTAAAGGCAGAGTGCATGGTTCCTATGTGAGAGGGTGCCCCTGCATGAGCAGGGCCCCTCTGCAGCGTTCGGAGACCATCTCTGATGCTGTTTGTAATGCAGCCTGACGATATACTCTTAAGCGCATTATAACCTCGCGGTAAAATGCTAACTTTGGAATGGCTGCACCTAAACATGTCGTGTTTGGTGTCAAACATCTTGGAATACTACCCCCCGCCAATTCTGGCAGCGGGGGTAGCATTCCACCCTTCTAGAGGGAAAGACATGTTAACTCTGACTAGTCCGGTAACTTCTTTCCAGAGCCCTGGCATCACAAAATGGATGCTGCTGCCACAGACACGAGTCTGGCCTCCTGCTGCTGGACGAAACTCCGGCAGGTGAGGCCTGGACAATAGGTTTCCTGTCCCAGGGAGGTGTGACCACCTCCCCAGACAGGATAATGTGTATTGGGGCTGGGCGGGAGCACTTTCGGGTGCTTTGAAGTCCTGCACTGGGGGCACATTTGGTGTCCCTAGTGCATACCCCAGTTCAAACCGGATCAGGGGCTTGCAGCCCCTGCTTTGGCGCGAACTGGACAAAGGGAAAGGGTGTAGCCACCCCTCTGCCCTGACCCACCCATAGGTGGGGCCACCGAGTAGTCCAACCCCTATCTTTAGTATAAAGATAGGAACCCAGTCCTTAGGACTTTAGATTATCCCTGGACGAAACTCTGAAACTGAATCCTGGACCTTCGACGCTCTACTCACGATTAGAGGACAGAAGAATCTCCCTTGGGGTGAAGGAGTGACTCCCCTGCTTGGCAGGCACCAAAGAAGCATCTGTCCGGTTCGCATTTCTGAAGCTCCCGTCGGACGCCGAAGTCATCGCATCACCAGAGGTAGATTCTCAGACTTTCCCGAGGCTACCCTGAGTCCCCATCAAAGCTGAGGCCCGTGGCTATCGTGGGTGACTTGAGACCGTGACCCCTGGACACCGAGCACATTTGCAAGTGCATCCTCTTCTGGGTCTCCCAAGAAGTCGTGCTTTGGGCTCTCAGTAGCCCTAGCCTCCAGCACCACCTGCACCGAAGATCACTGGCCCCCACTCCACGAGTGTCCTGTAAGCCAGATCCACGTGCGGCGTCACGAGGCTCCTTTGCGGTCGCCAGCCCGTTGGCTAGTAGCCCTTAACGAAGGCCAATCTTTTCCTAACTTGGCATCCTAGTTGCTCCAGGCATGCCCTCACTTACCCTTGCTGGGTGAGTTTCCCAGACCTTGCTGGTCTGCACCATCGACGATCTTCCTCTGCATCGAGACTTGCCGTTGCCAAGGCTTGTTGGGTCCAATCCGGTCGCCGACACCTCAGCACTCGACAAACATCATGTACCAGCCCGAATCCTGCTCCTGGTCACCGACAACGCCTCCCGGACCTCGTGGCTGAAGAGTCAAGATGACCGTCAACGCACCTGAAGCACTCGACATCGGTGGGCATCTGTCCATCGCATTCCTGGTCACTGGCTAGTGACCCAGACTCTGTCCCCTCTGCTTTCAGGTTCTTCAGAACTCCGATCCACTCTTGGATCCACCCGGACACTTTTCACTTGGTCGCCAGCAGCACTTTGCAGCAGATCGCCATTCAAATCGACGACGAAACCCGACCCCGAAAGGCACCTATGCACCCGGCTTCCCTGGGTGAGGTAACACGAGTACTCCGGTGCTCCCGTGGGTAGAGACTCTTCAAAGTCCTAGATCTCAAAGGGTTTGGTCCAAGTCCTCTTTAAAGTGTCCCTTTTCTCTAATTTCCCGATCACGACTTTCTCCATAGAAGTCAACGGCGTATCGCGGTTGTGTATTTACACTGCACGCGTCTCCCGTGGGTCCCCTGTGTCACTACCTTGGGTGGTTCCTTG
This sequence comes from Calotriton arnoldi, assembly GCA_963921515.1. Lineage (NCBI taxonomy): Eukaryota > Metazoa > Chordata > Amphibia > Caudata > Salamandridae > Calotriton > Calotriton arnoldi. Next base: position 318,624 of record CAWUFW010015392.1, on the reverse strand, counting down.
TGGTTCAAGCACTTCTAGAGGCTCTAGGCCTAGTGTCTAGTTCAGTCGTGGTTCTTATACCACTTTATTGGTATATGGTTTGGTACGCCCCTAGGGCCCAAACGTGTATTTGTGCTATTACTGTGTTTAAATAACTTCTAACTTATGTACTTCGAACTCTAGCCTCATAAAGAGACTAGAGGGGTGTGTTTAGCAATAAATACATATATTTTGAATATATACCTGGTGTGGTGCTCTTTCATTTGGTCACTCAAGAGATTATAGACTGGTAAAACAAGCTGCTTTACATTCCTTCAAGACTTAGCCTGAAGGCTGCTCTCCATAGCTACCACTAGGATAGCTTTCAATAAGGTTGTCTTTAACCTATCTCCAATAAGGGGTTGTTTGGACTGGTGCAAGGTGCCCACTATAATTAGTGGACAGCATATGCCAGGCCAACTTCTCACAACCATTGCTTAAAGTGTTTCTGGAGGCTAAGGAGATGGGGGTACTTCGAACTAGTGAGAGGGCCTTAACTGCATGCTTCTGAAGCCAGGGGGGACTCATCTGATTCTGCGTCATACCAGCCTCTCACAATGATAAACACTGATATTAAGATACTTTGTAAGCTGCTGGCCTGTCACCTGAGCATTAGTGGTGTTAACCTTGGTGTCTGTCGATCAGTGTGGATTCATCCCTGGACATAGTACAATGATGAATTTGAGGCACCTAGCATGTCATACATGAGTTCGAGAGCAAGGTTTTGGTGTTAGCTTTCACTGATATCGAGAAGGCGTTTGACATGTTGGATTGGGGGTATCTGTTGGAGGTTAAGAGATCCATGGGTTTTGGTCCGTAGTTTAGAGCATGGATACGATTGTTGTACACTGGCCCTGTGGCACTGATGAGGGTAGGCCAGCATAGCTCTGAGCGCTAAGATGTTAAATATGGCACGCAACAGGGGTGTCCATTGTCACCCTTGGTTTTGTGTCTGCTGTGGAGCCCTTGCCGGTGAAGTTTCACACGATGTTGGGTATTTGGAGAATCAAGGTGGGACATTCTTTGCATGTCATCTTGCTTTACGCTGATGATGCGTTGTTTTACTTCAGTGAACCTAATGCGTCGGTTGCGGGTCTGTTGGGACGCCTCCGTGAGTTTGGTGAGGTGTCGGGCTTCCATGTTAACTAGTGGAAATCATTCGTCTTTCCCCTGGCGGCACTAACTCGGGTGCCCAAGGATAAGTTGCATCATATAGGGTTGAGATGGGAGACAGAAGTTTTGCCATCTTGGTGTGAAGGTGGCACGTAGGTGCTAACAGCATTTACGGTATGACATTGTGAAGGTTCTCGAGTCCCTGTGGGCTTTTGTCCAGTTCTGAAATACTCTGCCATTGTCATTGATGGGCATGGTGGTGGTTTCTAAGATTGTGTTTTTGCCTCTATGTGATCCAGAATTCACTGTGCCATCTCAGGGGTTTTCCGCCGGTTGAATTCCCTTCTCACCTTGCTTCTTTGTGCCGGAAAGCATTTTAGAGTGGCACGGCTGACTTTGAGGGGGTATAAAGAAGGGGGCCTTGGGGTTCCGAACTTGGAGCATTATTATTATGCTTCTCACATGCACCATGCTGCCAAATGGTTGGTTGAGGGTGATAATTGGGAAAAGAATCTTCTTGTGGGTTTGGTGGAAGGGAGTGTGCTCCCTGTGTATCTGATGGCGGATGCAAGTATGCCTCAGAAGGTGCTTTATGTGGTTTGACAGACTGGAGCGGTTTGGCACAGGGTGGTGAAGGTGGTAATTTGGAAGGCTTCCTTTCATAGGGAGCCCCTGATATGGATATTGGTTCAATTTCATCAGATGGAGTAGACTATGATGCTTCGGTCTTGGCATGAGGGAATGTGAGAATTGACGGGGCATTTGTACCCATCTGAGGTTTTCATGTCCTTTGAAAGGGCCCGGGATCAGTTTGCACTCGGTCTGGGCCATTTCCTTCATTATGCTGATGTATTGGACATGGTTGGGGGGGCTTTGGCCTACATACCTGGCAGCTCCAAAAGCCTCAGCCAGTCTGGGCATCGTTGGTGACTCTGGGGATGGGACTGCATCTAATTTCTTTGCTTTAAAAGACGCTGCAGGCTGACACTATTTGGGGACCGCTGAGAGCGTGGAGTGTTTGGGAGACGTTTCTTGGGACCCATGTCTCAGACGTGGACTGAATGTGAAGTAATGTTGGTTCTGTTGGGTACACAATTGCTATACCACTTAATGAATAATGTACATTAGAGAGAGAAATTCAATTACTCCAACACTTAATCAATGAAGAATTCAATGAAGAAGAGAAGAACACACCAATCATGAATAAATCAAAAGAATGTATTGAAAGCTTAATCACTTTTTTTCTTTTTTACATTTTTTGTGGTATAGAATTGACACAGTAAGGCTGTCACAAGCAATCAACAAAGTTATTTTAGAAACGGCACAAGAGTGATTAAGTGACAAAAGTGCAAAAAAGTGTTGGACGTGAGTGAAATATATACAGTGCTGTATAATTTGTTTAAAATAATCATTCAAGAGTCATCCGTCCCTAAGTACATGAATCTTCAGTCCGACTGGGACTTAGTTTGCCTTTCAAGTGGAATGGAGAGAATAGGGTCTGGATTTAGACAAGCACATAGACCTTTCGACCCCGAAGAGTGCGTGATTGGATATGTAGTCACGGCGGATCTTCCTCAGGACGAAGGAAAGACAGGGATAGCCATTCGGAGGGTAATGGATACCAAGGAGGTCTTCAAAGATTGATCCACCGTAGGTTAGATTCAGGTCAATGATCGGAATGCATCACATCAGGGGACGGTAACAGCACTGTGAATGCTCTCTCAGTGCGGCTCACGGAATGAAAGACCTTTCGTTCTGTGACAGCCCTGAGGAAGTCGTAAGGTGACTCACCCATAGACGAAACACGTGTTGGCTGGTGCAAGTGGTGATAACCGATTAAAGACAAGATTGGATGAACTTGAAGACTGCTGGAGTACTTTCTTTTGGACTATAAATATGCATGTGCTCAGAGTTTTGTTTCAATTTTTGGTCATTTGGTGATGCGGGTTGACAGCCCTACTCTTTGGAGCACTGCATTGATTGTTCACGTATTAATAATTATGGATACAAAGTTCCAGTGCGCCTAACTTCCCTTAGTCACCCATATCATTTTCTTACAGCGTCTTGGTTTTGATACGGAATACTATTGTACCAAATTCAGGAAAAAAATGGAATCTTCTAGATAATCTGAGGGCGTTATTAAATCATTTCCAGGATTTGGGAGCTAGGTGGCTAAAACCTCATGGGGCCTCTGTTGAGAATATCCTGGACAATGTATATTTGGAGCAATATTTAGACGCCCATTCAGGACCAACAAGGGCTTGGATCAAACAACACCCAAACATAAGTCACTTCGGCAATTGAGTTAGCCTGTGCCTTTCATAAAACCCCAGATTTCAGGGTCTCCCACCCAAGGATTGTTTATCCAGTCACCACTAGTTGGAGGCAACCCCCACCTAAAACATATACACGACCTACACCTGAACCTAGGTATCCCATAAAAGTCCCAGTAAAAGATCCACACCAGGGGCCACAATGTTTCAATTGTGGTGAATGAGGCCATACCTGCCCCATTCACCACATTCCAACCCAGGGGAACCTATGGAGATAGGGTATGCCCGGGGAAGAGTTCTATGGGCAGGGGATAGCCCAGAAAAATACCATGGAACCATAGAGGTGAATGGAAAGACAGTCTTGGTATTAATCGATTCAGGTTGTAGGCACTCGGTGATCAGTCAAGAAATGGCATGTCCTGATTAATGGGTCCGAGGGGAAAAGGTGATAACATGTGCATGGCGACAGTAAACCATATTCGGTGGCCCAAGTCTTCATTGCATGGAGAGGACACCCAGAAAGCCGAAGGGTGGGTGTAATACTCTACAGAAGACCTAACCAAGAATGCCTCTTGGTTAAGGGAAGCCCCTTTCCACGATATACAGAGACCTGGGAGTCAAACGTGTCAATGACAGAATTCACACCTCCCTGTGCAGTTAGCGGCTCATCGTTGCTCTTAATAAAAAAGCAGATTGCAAAGGGAAGGAGAGAAGGGGCACCAGGACCAAACGGCATCCCGCCTGCATTGTTGAAAGCCAAGTCTGAGGACTGGGCTGGCATCCTACAACCTCTTTTTCTGGAAGTCAGGCTCCTGACCAGATTACCGGAATCATGGAAGGGGTCGACAATTGTGCCAATCTATAAAAAAGGAGACAAGGGTGAGCCGGGAAATTACCGGCTAGTTGCCTTGATAGATAATGAAGCAAAATACTTTGCAGGCACGATTTTAGAGGAACTTACAACTTGGGCAGAGGCAAACGAGATAATACCGCAAAATCAAACTGGCTTTAGCAAGATGGCGGGTACAGCAACTAATATTCTCACAATTTCCCTATTGATAGACGCAGCAAAAATATCAAATCTTCCCTTACACCTATGATTTATCGATTTCAGCGCAGCATTTGATATTGTGGAGAGGGGTAGACTGTGGGGGAAGTTGGCGAGCTGGGGAATTCCGCAGTCCATCTTAAACATCTTGTCTCTTCTCCACACAGACACCTGGGTACAGGTGAAACTAGGGGGCGGAACCCACCTCTCCTCTAAAGTCCCCACAACTAAAGGCCTGAAACAGGGATGTGTGCTTGCTCCCACCCTGTTCAATCTATTCATGGCCGATCTCCCAAAGGCACTCAATGCTTGCAATTCACACTCCCCGAAGCTAGGTGGAAAAATATTGACCAATCTTATGTATGCAGACGACGTAGTTCTGCTCAGCCACACTCATGTGGGTCTCCAACACCTACTGACGGAAATGCAGAACTATGCCACAGAAAATAATTTTAAAATCAATTTTAGCAAGACTCGGTCAATGTCAATAAACATCAAAAGAAATCGGCAGAGGAACTGGTTTCTGAATGGCAATTAACTAGAATCATCGCAGGATTATAAATACCTAGGAGTCATAATAGATAAGGAAGGAACATTTAAACGACAAAAAGAGGAAATAAGAAGAGGGCTGGTAATAGCTCTTTCAATGGAAAAACTTGCTAACAAACTGACTGGGCTGACATTGAGCCCGTTGCTGAAGATAGTCTAGGCCAAACTACTCCCTACGATCACCTATGGCAGTGAAGCATTACGGGGGAGGGACGCCAAAGTACTAGATAGTACGTTGGTCAAAGCTTACAGGATCATGTTCTGCCTCCCTCATTACACGTCACCGGCGCAAATAAGGCTGGAGTTTGGCCTCCTTCATCAATCCCTGGCCAGACATGGGTCCTATGTTATCTGCTGGCACAAGATCAGAAACGCCACTCCAAATACATTAAACCAACTGCTGTGGAATGAAATTCAGCACAGGGACACTTGCCAAGCGAGGAGATATCTTCAGACATCTTTGGAAAGTACCAAGCTCACGGACCTTTGGAACTCTCAACTTGGTCATTCAACTTTTAAAAACTTGGCATGGAAATGTGTAAACAAATTGCGGTGGTAGAGGACAAGGCAACCTTTGCAGACAGGTCCCATGCCTGGATGACCTTGAACTCTTACAAATCACTTGCACCGCAGAAGTACTTTAAGCAGGGCTACTCCAAAGAGTTAAAAATGAAATTCTTAAGGTACAGACTGGGCATCCTCCCGTGCACTCAGCATCTTCCACCATGGCTGAGGGCCACAACTCCAAGCACGTGTAGGCTGTGTAACATCAAGCAAGGAAACATCTTACACCTAATCTGCACCTGTAAGGATCTACATCATGAACGGTTACTGCTATTAAAAGCTCCCTTCAAGCAGTTAGGAATCCGCACCAGGAGACAAGCGGTGCAGGCTTGCTTTAACCCGGGAAACACGCAGCTGAATTGCAGATTAGTAAAATACTTAAAGTTGGCCGAACAAAAAAACACCTAAAATTGGAATAGCGGAATAACAGACAGACAAGTAAGAACCTTCTATGGCGCAACTAACTTATAATTCGGGACTGGCTTTCCTCAAAGGACAGAGCACAAGCACTTTTGTTAAATAAAGGGTGAGCAGGAATTAACTACCAAACGCTCTCTATGGCACCCCAACATGCCCTTAAAACGCCCACGCCCAGTACTAGCAAGGAACAGCGAATGCACTGCATTTTATTTTGCGAACAAATGAACTTTGACATCGTTTGTACAGCTAACTGTTTTTAATGTACTATAATGTTAGCCTCTGTTTTATGATTTTTATTATTGCATAACAATAATTTTATTGCATCTTTTTCTTTCTTTTTCTTTTTTTTTAAAGCAAACATTGCAATGGTTTTCAAAAACTAGGCAAATAAATAAACTTAAACTTAACCCTTTCCACGATATAGGCATAGAGCTGGATAAGAAACATGGGATGCTTACAAAAAGAGAGAAAAGACAACAAAATTGACTCTTTGTTTGGCTGGTGATTCTGATATTGCCTCTACTTCTTCTTCTACATGTATGGGTGATAACAAAACACGTAGCTTCAGGGCTGCCCAAAAAGAAGACCTGAACCTCAGTCACGCTTGGGGACACGCTGTTGCTGATCCCACCCCACAGGTAGGCCCTTAATTTTATGTTAAGTGTTTACTGTATAGGTACCTAAAAAAAAAAAAAAGGAGATACACTGGTGAGACAGTTGTTGGTACCTCTTTCATTCCGACAGCATGTTACATTTGGCCCATAGCCAAGAGGCAGCTGGACATTATGACCGGAACAAAACTAAAGACTATCTGTTTCAGCGGGTTTATTGGCTTGGCGTGTATTTCGATATAAGACGGTTCTGTGCTGCCTGTGAGCGGTGTCAATGAACCAATCCCCCTCATGTGACACGAGCCCCGTTACCGGTCATTGAAATCCCCTTTACTGGCGTTGGGATGGACTTGGTTGGGCCGTTGGTAATGTCTGTCTGGGGATACCAATACATCCTCGTCTTGGGTGATTATGCAACCCAGTATCCCGAAGCCATTCCTTTGTCTAGCATGAAAACAACTACCATTGCCCATGCTATGATTGAGTTCTTTTCAAGGGTGGGGTTTCCAAGGAAATTGCTGACAGACCAGGGTACCCCGTTCATGTCAAAACCTATGAAACAGGTATGTGTATTGTTGCCAATTACTCAAATCGGAACATCTGTGTACCATCCACAAACTGATGGCCCTGTGGAACTCTATAACAGAACTATCAAATCCATTTTGAAGAAGTTGGTCTCAGACACCGGAATGTAGTGGGATCGGAAGCTGCCTCTTGTCTTGTATGCGATCCGTACCCATGTCCAGACCACTACAGGCTTTACCCTTTTCAAATTAGTCATTTGAAGACAACCCGGTACGCTATTAGATATGGTGGCAGAAGGATGGGAGGAAGAAGAAGATGAAGTAATGGGATTGTTAGAATACGCATCAGATCTCAAGGATAAGATCCATAGTTTATGGGACGAAGTGAGAGTTAAGATGGAAAGTGCTCAGAACAAACAAAAACAAGCCAATGAAAAAAGAGTAGAATCCGGGATCTCGAGGTAGGAGAACAGGTTCTAGTAGTTCTGCCTTCATCAGATAAACTCCTGGCCAGGTGGCAAGGTCCATACAAGGTGCTCGCCAAAGTCACACCAGTCACCTACAAGATTGCATTACCTCATTGTGCGAGGGCAGAACAGATTTACCATATCAACCTGCTCAAGAAATGGGAAACAAACTACCAAAGAGGCCGGGAGAATGCCTCCAATATGCTAATCACTAACTCTTAACCACTATATATAACCTTCCCTCCCGAGCCGGAATTCTTAAAGAGAAACCGGTCCATCTAGGCAAAACCTTAGACACCACCCAAAAAGTGCAAGTATATGATCTAAAAGGCCACTATACTGATGCATTTTCCACCACTCCAGGGTTCGTCTCCCTTGTCACACACAAAATTGTAACAGAGGTTGAAGACACCATCCTTATTGGATTCTCGAAGCACGCAGAAATGCAGTACAAAGAGAGGTGCAGGAAATGCTACAAGGTGGAATAATCGAAGGTAAAATGATACCTCACCTGTGTGGGTGGGGCAAGGGCCTGTGTCTAGAAAGAGCCCAAAACATAGAGAATAACGGTATAGCACTGAGAATTCTAAGCGCTACATTTTTTTTAAAAATACGTTTTTAGCCAATTCTGCATTGGACAGCCACACAAGTGAGGTATCATTTTACTCGGGAGACTCAGGGGAACGCTGTGGGGTAGGACATTTGTGCCGGCACGTGATTCCACACAAAAATATGTGGAAAATGTGTTTTTTTTCAGCTACATTTCAGGTTTGCATGGCATCCTGGGAAGGAAAACGTTAGGGGATCCACGCAAGCCATACCTCATTGGACTCCCCCGGGTGTCTAGTTTTCAGAAATGTTTGGGTTTGGTACTTTCCCAAGATGGCCACCGAGCCCGGCGCCAAAATCTCAGGTGCCCCCCCAAGACCAGGTAGTTTTGTTATAGGTAATTTTGAAGTTTCCACAGTACGATTTGGGCCATTTCCTGTTGCAGCCCCTATGCCTACCCACACAAGTGAGGTACCATTTTTATCGGGAGACCTGGGGGCACGCTGGGTGGGAGGAAATTTTGTGGATCCACGCAGATTCCAGAACTTTCCCACTCAGAAATTTGAGAAAAAAGTTATTTTTTTCAGCAAAATTTGCGGTTTGCAGGGGATTCTGGGTAGGAGAATGTTGGGGGACCCACGCAAGCCATACTCGCTGGACTCCTCCGGGTGTCTAGTTTCCAGAAATGTGTGGGTTTGGTAGGGTTCCCTAGATGGCCGCCGAGCCCCGGGCCAAAAACTCATGGGACCCCCCCTTGCAAAACCAGGTTGGTTTGTGATAGGTAATTTTGATGTCGCCTCAATAGGTTTTGGGCCCTTCCCTGTCGCGGGTACTTGGCCCACCCAAACAAGTGAGGTACCATTTCCATTGGGATACTTGGAGAAATGCTGGGGGGTTGGAAATTTGTTGTTTCTTTCTGCAGCGTGAAAATTTGAGCACAATAATGCAAGGAAAATGTGACAGTCACATTTTGAGGTCTGCAGGACATTGTGGGTAAGATAACTTGTTGGGATCCACAAGAGAGACATCACCATGTACTCCCAAGGGTGTTTTTTAGTTTACGACAAAATCTACAGTTGGTAGGTTATTCTTAGATGAAATGTACACCTTGGCAGAGAGACAAAAAAGACAAAGATTACTGCACAGCCATCTATTCCTCAAGCACACACACATACTGGTTGGATTTGGCACGAGGGCAAGTGATGGTTCAGTATATAAAATTTTATTAGCAAGAGATTTCACAAACATGAAATGCACTGTCAATAATTGAAAGGAGAAAAAACTGAACCATTCACTCGCAGCTCGTGAGCTGTAAAGCCACGACAAGGCACCAACCGCTTTACAGGCCATTCACACACCTTTCATACATGATACACATAAGACCATTCACACCACCAGGCACAAAACCAACACATTACAACATTCACAAAAAGAGACAAGGTACACCCTGCTTGACAAAAACAGAAAAGATAAATATTTCTGCACAACAACCTGTTCCTCAAGCACACATACATACTGGTTGGATTTGGCACAAGGGTGAGTGATGGTTCAGTATATACAGTTGTATTAACCAGAGATTTCACAAAAATGAAATGCACTGTTAATAATTGAAAGGACGAGAAACTGAACCATTGACTCGCAGCTCGTGAGCTGTAAAGCCACGACAAGGCACCAACCTCTTTACAGGCCATTCATACACCTTTCATACGTGTGACACATACAAAACCATTCACACCGCCAGCCACGGGCCCAGCACATTACAACACTCACACCAGCAGACAGCACCATTCAAGGGTCCATCACTTTCACACGCCAACATTCCTGACACAGCAACCACACCAGCTCACGGATTGCATGGAGTGGCGTTTGGCTAGCAGTGTGTGTAGTGACCAGCAGCAAGTCACTACTCACACACCGCCAGCCAAGCACCACTCCACCCACACCGCCAGCCAAGCGCAAGTCCACGCACACCACCAGCCAAGCGCCAGTCCACTCACACCGCCAGCCAATCGCCAGTCTACCCACACCGCCAGTCCACTCACACCGCCAGCCAAGCGCAATTCCATCCACACCGCCAGCCAAGCGCAAGTCCACCCACACCGCCAGCCAATCGCCAGTCCACGCACACCGCCAGCCAAGTGCAAGTCCACTCACACCACCAGCCAAGCGCCAGTCCACGCACACCGCCAGCCAAGTGCCAGTCCACGCACACCGCCAGCCAAGCGCCAGTCCACACACACCGCCAGCCAAGCGCCAGTCCACGCACACCGCCAGCCAAGCGCCAGTCCACGCACACCACCAGCCAAGTGCTAGCCTACACACACCACCATCACATTTAGGATTTTTTTTATACAAAAAAGAAAACACAAACAAATTGCAAATAGATTCAAATCTACTAACACAAAATCTGAAACTAAATACATTGCACAAATGCCAACCTTGACAAAAAATATAAAACAATAGAGACCAGGCAGTTCACTTTACCACTCATAGATGCTCCCAAAAATTATTTTGCGTGTGGTACGCTCTAAAACAAGCAAGCACACACACCCCAGGGTTAGAAGGACACTCGGGCAGTACATACGAGTCTCCTTCCGCGTACCTCTTCACCAACAGACTCTACATCTCCTACTGGGAAAGTCTTTTGAGGGTGTGGGAGGAATGTGATCAGGAAAGTGGCGATCTTTCAATCTAGCCACATCCTCCACCACTCCAACTCTAGGAACACTTGCCTGTTCCACTAGAACAAGGCTGCCTATTACAGACTCCTGAAACTTAGCAAAAGTCATCTTTGACTCAGGACAAGAATCCTTGAATACAACAAAACCATTAAAGGTTGCCAAGTGGAAAAGATGGATAGCCAACTTCTTATACCAAATGTAACCCTTATGAAGAGCAGCGTAAGGTTCCAACCTCTGATCTACTCTGTCAACACCACCCATGTGCCTATTATAGTCTAAAATGCACACAGGTTTGCGTACTTCAGCAATCTGACCCCAAACAGTCACAGGTGAAGTGCTTTCATCATGAATGGTAGTCCGCATGTAGACATCTCTCCTGTCTGAAAACTTCACAGCTAGAAGTTCCTCGCAACGCAACGCACTGCACTGCCCCGTACAAGCTTTTGACAAACTAGTTCTTTAGGGAAACCTTTACGGTTAGAGCGGATTGTGCCACAAGCAACAGTGTCCACTTTGGCTAATTCCCTGAACAGCTGCACACCAGTGTAGAAGTTATCTACATATAAATGGTGACCTTTGTTAAAAAGTCCTCTACCAAGTTCCCACACAATTTTCTCAGTCACTCCAAAAGTGGATGGACAACCAGGGGGGTTAATCCTGGATTCCTTACCGGTGTACACCCTGAAATTAGAGACATATCCAGTCCTACTGTCACACAGCATATACAGCTTAATTCCATAGCGTGCCCTCCTACTAGGAATGTATTGCCTAAAACCAAGCGGCCCTTGAACAAGACCAAAGACTCATCCACTGCTATTTTTTTCCCTAGAGCATAGATCTCAGAAAATCGATCTACAAAGTGATCAATGACAGGCCGAATCTTAAAAAGACGGTCACACTCAGGATGAACTTGTGGCAACTCTAAACCATTATCGACAAAATGCAGCATCCGAAGCAGAAGCAAATACCTATCACGACTCATGACTGCCGGAAATATAGCCGTTGCCATCAAGGGACTAGTAGACCAATATGAAGACATTGATGGCTTCCTTAGCAAGCCCATCAAAAAGTTAAACCCAAGAACTTCTTCATCTCATCCAGATTTGTGGGAGTCCACCGGGTAGCTCTAGAATGGGGCTTAAGGCTGGCACTGTTGTCCCTCAAAAACTGTTCGGCATACAAATTAGTCTGCTCAACAATCTCTGCCAAAAACACATCGTCCATAAACAACTGAAAAAAATGTATCAGCAAAAAGTTTTCAGTATTCACTCTACACCCTGGAACACCAGTAAAGTCTGGCAATGCCGGCTGCACCATGCCTGGGGCAACCCAGAGGTCATCATTTCCAACTGGAAGTCTTGCAGCCCCAGGCTGCAACCCAGATGCCTCTTGCCGCACTATACCAACGGGAAGCCTTGCAGCCCCAGGCTGCAGCCCAGATGCCTCTTGGCGCACTATCGGCACATCAATGTCCTCCTCTAACACAGGCACTTCATCCGCACTAAGAGTAGCTTCATCCGCATTGATAGTAGCTTCATCATCCGATGATTCCATGTGGAGAGAAAACTCACTGCCTGAATCTTCCCCTCCCACCTCTGCCTCAGATGCAGAGTCAGACTCTGAACCATGGTCAGAGGAAGACTCAAAAAACATACCAACAACCTGCTGAGCAGTAATCCTGCGGCTAGCCATTATCCTTACTAAGAAGGGAGACTGCACAAACAAGTCAACAACAACCAACACTGTGCAAAATAAGTAAGTAAAAAAAATGTGTGCCTTTATCACAAAGATCTATATACTCAAAAACTATTCGATTCACTTGCAAGAGACAGCTACACTCACCAGCACCTACTCTGCAGAGAGACAGCAAAAACGATATCCCACTAGAAAGAAAAAAACAAAACCAATTACTCACAAGACAACAAAATACACACCGAGCACAAATGCAAAAAGTTTTTGACACTCAAAAAACAGAAGCCAACCATATTGCTATTATTACACCATTTGCAAAAAACACATTCATGCAGAGAAATTAAAAATATTTACATTGTACAAAAAAAGGCTCTTACCAAACACATGCAGCTACGCAAACAGCAGAACCACCAGTAACGAAACCGCAACCTGGAACAGTCTAAAGAGCAAAAGCCTTGAACTAGAACAAAAAGGGAGAAATAAAGCATTACATTTGCAATTCACAAGAAATAAAACAATTAACATTATAACACGCTATGTCACTACCCAAATGGGGGCAGAAAGGCCAAATAAATGGGCAGATCTGCCCCCAGGGGGGGCAGAATACACATAAAAAAATATATGTCCCCTGGAAGCAACCCTTGCCCAAGGGGTCGCTTCCAATTTATTTATTTTTAAATCCCTGGCTCTAGTGGGCTTTTCTGCCTCCCCCCTGGGGCCAGAAACACCAAAAAATGCAGGCGATCTGTCCTCAGGGGGGCAGAAAGGTCTTAAAAATTATTTAGGCCCATAAGGAAGCAACCCTTGCCCAAGGGGTCGCTTCCATTTAAAATTTAAAACACTCCCTGGTGTCTAGTGGGGTTTTCTGGCCCCCCCCCGGGGGCAGAAAGGCCAAATAAACAAACTGATCTGCCCCTAGGGCGGGCAGAATATACTTTTAAAAAAAATATGGCTCCTGGAAGCGACCCTTGCCCAAGGGGTCGCTTCCAATTTAATAAAAACAAATTCCCTGGCTCTAGTGGGCTTTTCTGCCCCCCCCCATGGGCCAGAAACGCCCAAATAAATCGGGCGACCTGTCCCCAGGGGGGGCAGAAAAGTCTTAAAAATAATTATCCCCCATAGGAAGCGACCCTTGCCCAAGGGGCCGCTTCCATTTAAAAATTTAAAAACTCCCTGGTGTCTAGTGGAGATTTCTGCCCCCCCCCCTGGGGCAGAAAGGCCAAATAAAAAAACTGATCTGCCCCCAGGGGGGGCAGAATATACTTTTTAAATAAATATGGCCCCTGGAAGCGACCCTTGCCCATGGGGTCGCTTACAATTTAATTTAAAAAAATCCCTGGCTCTAGTGGGCTTTTCTGCCCTCCCTTGGGCCAGAAACGCCCAAAAAATCGACCGATCTGTCCCCAGGGGGGGGGGGCAAAAAAGTCTAAATATTATTATGCCCCCATAGGAAGCAACCCTTGCCCAAGGGGTCGCTTCCTTTTCGCAAAACAGACATCCCTGGTGTCTAGTGGGGGCATTCCTCCTGCACGATCGTGACGCTGTGCGCGATCGTGCAGCAGGAATGCCCTGCATTGAGCCATCAGGGGAGAGGAAACACTGTTTCCTCTCCCCCGATGGCTCAAGGCGTGTGGATCTGCCCCCCCCGGCCCCACCGGAGACGAAAACTTACCTCTTCCTCCTTGGGATGCCTGGAAGCAAATGGCTTCCAGGTGAACCCAGCGCTTCCTGAAGACATCGGCGCGCGCTGACGTCACAGGATCGCCAAGGGGGGGGGGGGTCGGGGGTGGCAGCGGAAACTCTTCTGCTGCATCCCTGCCTGGGTGTGAATTTGGGCTACCCATGGGGGGAGCGCCAGCACTTCCCCCATGGGTGGGTGCCATGACGGAGCGGGTCCGTCATGAGCACAGCCCAACAGATGCTCATGACGGAACCGCTCCGTCATGAGCATCGAAGGGGTTAACGAGAAAATTGGGGCTATCAACAAATGTGTGCACAATAGAAGATTAAAGTAAAATTCCATTCCTGTGGTACACAAGGTTAGAGCGGTTCCGTTGAGTGTTGGGGAAGAACTCAGGCAATGCTTGATTTATTTTGTATGTATTTATTTTATTTGCAAAGTTTTATATAGCCCTGGCTAGACCCGGAGGTATCAGAGCGCTTTACATGAGGATCAGCGACTTACAGGTTACATAAATTACAAAGCCAAGTATAGACAAGTATAGAGAAAAACATGAGATTTCACAATAATATGAATTATTAGCGCATACACACGTCTTATGGGGAGTGAAAGGTAAAGGGGGAAAAGTAAAACAGGGGTAAGGAATGCAGGTAGGAAACACAACGGGGGGATGAGGAAAACAATGTCTGATGTCTGGCTGGGTAGGTGATGGCCGAGGGGTGAACCAGAGCCAAACTCCTCTATAGCTGCTTAGGACCGCTCCACTGGGCACCAGCCAAGGTTGCTCGGGCACTGCGGTAAGTACAGACAGTTATGGTTTCCGCCCAGGGGGCATCGTCAAAGTTCCATAGAGAGCATCGGTTACGGAGTTACAGGGAAGCGCCGTTCGCCTCATCCTACAGCTCGACCCCAGGTCAAGAGTGGTGAGAGGAGAGGTGGAAGGGACAGTTCCAAAGTCTGCAGATCATCCCTATTCCTAGCAGCCGTAGTGAGAGTTGGGCATTTGAAATTTGGGCATTTCTTAATGGGTGAAACAACTCTGCCCCTGCAATCAACTCCCTGGTTGCTCTTGAACGCGGGGTATACATCTTAGTGCAACTCTCCCTGTCCTGACTTTAGGCTCAACAAGGACATTTATTATGGGCCTTTCAGCGCCCTTTTACATTCTCTTGTTGCAGCGCTGGTGTTGGTCACAAATTGCCTGCAGTGGGGGGTTAAGGCCAGTGTGTCTTATCTGTTTCTCTCTGGTGGGGGGGACGAGGGGGGGTTGAAGAAAAAAACTCCTTGTGGCTGCTGCTCCGGTCTGACATAGGTCTGACGGCCTGTGTTGCTCCCCCCACCATATGGACTGCGGGGTCGGGGGCAAGAGCACAAACCCTCGAATTCACGCACACCCCCTCCTATGAGTCGGGGCCAGCAGTGTCCCGGGTGACCTCAAAACCGCTCGGGGGCTACTTCAACTAGGGTCCCTCCCCTATGTGGGGAAGAAACAACTCAAGAGCTAGATAGTACCACACTTATTCGACAGGAGGTTGGAATTAGGGGCCACTCCACTCTCCAATCGGCTGCTTGCAAATGTCCCCAAGCTGGATCGGTGGCGGCCGCCATCTTAAGGCCAGGCATCCTCCTTTCCGGGTTTCAGAGAGCTGTGTGGGGCCGCTCCCAACTCCCCGGGCACCTCTGGGCCCCCAGCAACTGGCCTTCCCACAGTGGAGGGGGAGTAAGATCTGCTCCCCTGAATCTCAGACGCCGTGCAAGGGGCCGCAGTTACCTTCTTGCTGCCTTCCGTCTCATACGACTCCACGCCTCACCAATACTGCATTTCGGGTCGCTCGCGTCAGCATTGATGGTCTGGGCATCTTCTGGGACCATGGGCGATCCCGGTAATTTACGTATTCCAGCTGCTGGGAGGCCTGTTGATTGGGGCTTCTACTGGCCACTCGGCGCCGCCGCCATCTTCAATCACAATCACTTGGGCCTGTGAGCTCAGCCCTGTGGTTCTGGATTTCTGCCCATGCGGTTCGCCCCTGGGCGCTGCAACTGTTCCCCAGTTCTGGACAAGCCCCAGCGCCAGATAAGCCCCTGCCCAGCCAGGAAGCGCGGCCTCCACGCAGGCGATCGCGGTAACCATAGCACCCCCGCTGCTCCTCACGGCTCAGGCGAAGGCCCAGCAATGGACTCTGCTGCACTCCGGTCCTCACCCCCAGCGCAAGCAGCCTCCTCTCACCTCCTCATTTCCACTAGACAGGGAGCCGGCCAGCATCACCAGGGGGGCAGCACCTCCATCACAGACAGCACAGGGCTCCTCCCGGCCCCAGCCCGCGGCAGCATCCACGACTTCCAGCCGCCCACGTGGCAGGCCCACAATCCCAGCCGCAGAGCCGATTCAGCGGTTAGCGGCGATGCCTCAGCCCAGGTAAGCCACAGCAGGGGCGATGTCGCTCCTCTAACTCGTGATCCACACTCGGAGGCTCCCGAATACACCAGGATCCGATGCCTCACCAGCAGCAGTACCGTTAATGGCATGTAGGACGGTCCCGTTCAGCCCCAACAGCAGGATGAATATCTTGCAGTCCCACTCAGACCGCCTAGTCGCTAGGTACCCGCCGATCAGGCGTCTGCCATCTTATGTCGGCCTCCCGTCTGGCAATCAGTGGTGCGATTCAGGTTCTCCGAGGTCTATAGTGGCGGTTCTTTTTTTCTGGCTCGGCTAGTGTTACTCACCGCTTCTGCCACGTAGCTTTATACTGTTGTGGTCGACCCCTACATCAGGATGGTAACAGATTTAGGCTCCAGGCAGCAGGAGCCTCACCAAGATGCGGCCATCTTGCTTGCCGGCTCTCTAACCTCAGGTTGCTGATGGTATCATCCAACCCACCAACTCAGTCAAACAGGTCATCCCAGTTGTTATTATGTTCAAGAAACAAAGCAGTATTCACCTCTGTGGTGATCTTCTCACACTTAACAAAAATATTCTAATTCATTGTCACCCATTACTTAAAACATATGTGCTCCTAGCTGAGTTAGGATAAGCCAAATTCTTCAGCATGCTCGATGTGAGGTCTTCCTGCAATAAAATTCCTTTATCCCCAGAATTTCTAGAACTTTGCTACATTCAACACACCATTTGGTGTCTACAAGTACTGTAGATTACCTTTTGGCTTAGCATCAGCCGCCAGTGTTTTTCTGATGTCTCTATGTTAATGAATATAACTGAAGCACAAGCCTTTCAGGATGATGGACTGATTTTTGCAAACAGCATACACAAGCATAACGCAACTCTTGACAAAGTGCTTACTGTTTTCAAGCAATACGGTAACACTTTACAACATGACAAATGTCAATTTTTGCACAAGCAGTTGACTACCTAGGGCACACGTTTAGTGAAAAAGGTATACAGCCTAAATTGTCTTTAGTCAAAGCTTTTCAGGAGCAGATGCACCCTGGGACAAGAACGCACTTTGCTCCTTTTTAAGTCTCAGTGAATGTTATTCGCAATTTATACAAGGCTATGATTTTATTGTACAGCCTCTGCGCAACCGTCTGAAAAAGGGGGAAAAGTATGTTTGGCCAGACCATGTTGCTGAGGCTTTTAAGAAAATTAATCAACTTATTATCTCTGTCCCTGCTCTGACACTTTTTATAGATGGCAACAAATGTTTGTTGATGCAGATCAAATGAGACAATGAATTGTTCTGTCCCGATTTGTAGACAACAAAGAGTGTACTATCGCTTTTGCTTTGTGCTCCCTCAAACAACTTGAATCTACCTACAGTTCTATTGAGCATGAATCTCTTACATGCTGTTGGGCTGTAGAGAAATGTAAAACTTTCCTGTCAGGTACACACTTTGATCTCTACACCAATCACAAAACACTGTTACATCTACTTAACGGTAGTGGTAGTGATAAAGCTTCTGCTAGACTGCTAAGACGGCTTTCACAGCTGCAACATTTTTGCTTCACAGTCAAATACATGTCTGGTGGCAAGATTTTCAGGGCTGACTTCCTATCTAGGATACCTGATGATAACTGTTCTGATGTCACTGCAGATGAAGTTGAATGTCTGTGGCTTCCATGAGTGTTATTGTTGAAGGCAAAGGTATTGTTAATTATTGCCAGTGGCTTGAAGCAGCTATGCCATCATCCAGTCAATTTATAAATATACGAAGCAAGGTTGGCCCAAAGAGAGAAATGTGGGGCCTGCATTGAAGCCTTTTATTCAAGTAATCAACAAATTGTCAGTCTAAAAGTGTATTTTATAACGACATGATGTATGTGTGCCCCCAGTCTCTATCAGCGAAGCCCTTATCAAAGATGATCCTTCTGGGCTTTAGTTCTACTTGGAAAGTAGTAAAACAGTTTTATTGCCATTCCATAGACAATGAAATTTCCAAATATATTTACAGTTGAACCACCTGTTTTCTTTTGGACAAGCTTAAGAAAACTAAGGAAATGCCTATTCACATGGCCCCTTGGCCTTTCAATGTTTGGACGAAACTTGAATTAGACTATGCTGGCACCTTAAAACTTCTTCCCATGCACAAGAGATGCATGCTGGTGTTAGTAGATTACTTATCCAAATAGGTATACTTTGAATTTACACCAGCACCCAACATTAATGCTGTTATCGAATTTCTACAAAGGATTTATACAATTGAAGGTGCACCCGTAGAACTTACACCGATAATGGTTCTCATTTTACCTCCATGCAAATGTAAGGTTTCCTTAACTCTCATCACATCAAACACTTAGAAGTTTCTCTATACTCTCTCACCTGGAATGGCCTAGTAGAGAGTATGAACAGATTTCTCAAGGAGGGAATTCAGACTGCTCTTGCAACTGCAGAACATGTTGAATCATTTTGGCGAAAAAGAAAAACTTTGATCTTAGCTTGTGACACCACACAGTACCACTGGTGGTTCTCTGTTAAAACTGCTGCGCAGCAGAGACCCAAGGACCAGGGTGTGTCCGGATTGGATCTTGGAGTTAAAAAGAGAATCCACCATGCCCACTCTGTATTAGCATGATTCTGTAGATGCCACAGCCAACAAAGTGATTGTGCTACAGTGGAAATTTAATTTAAAACATCATGTCAAAAAGGTCTACCCTACTGTGGGAGACTGGATCCTTCAAATAAAACCCCACTAAAGTCAGAAGGGGAGACACTGCATTTTTTCCAGCCCCTGCTTGATGGATCACCCCAAAACTTTCAACACAGCAGCTGAACCAAATAAAACTAAAGTTTTGAAAATTTTGTTAAGATGCAAAAAGTGGTGCCAAAGTTATTGGCCAAACAAAAAATGCTTTTCCTATGGAAACATGGTCCTAACTATAACTACCTACTAGCGACTGCCAGTAGGTAATCTATCTATCGATCGATCGATCTGTCTGTCTGTACATAAAGGTTAAAGTGACGTTATAGTTAAGTAAATGTCAGTGTCAACTTGCGCCCCTGCCATGCACTGCTTATGACCTCACATATTACATCACTATGACATCTCAAATGACATCATTGATGACATCATCCAAACTACTTTTGCACACATTACTCAATAAAAGAGTATGGCATTAGAGGTATGAAAGTATTAAATAGGTCAGAATCATATAATGCATCATTAATGCCATCACCCCCTTAGGTGAAGCAAGCATGTGTTATGTACAAGATTGACCCAATTTAATAATCAACCACACATAGATGGCTAACCCTTACTGCACACGGTGTCCAATCTGTATACAACTGATCAGAGAAAAACTATTTTCTCCTGTTAGTCAAGTTCTATTACATAACTAATGCCCTACTACGGACATCCTTTACCTGTATCAAACTCTTCAAAGTCATTGAACCTACATTAAGAAATGAAGTGGCTATTAGTACAAAAGTGGGTACTGCAAACAGTGTTTACTAGGCTTGGGCATGACATTCCCTCCGCTCGCGGAGTTTTTCCCACTCCGCGCTCCTCGTAGTGTGCTCAGTTTGTTCCTCACTTGCCAATGTTAAGTTGTGAGCGCAATGGGGGAAAATCTTAATCCAGACCACCTACCGCGTGATTTCTCAACACAGGGGGTTGTGGATGGTCGCCACCGCTCGTGTTGAGAAACTTTCCAGTCATGTTGAGGAAGCTGCAGCTCGAGTAAAATATCTACTCGAGCGGCAGACAGAAGCAGCGCCTTCTTGTGCTGTGCATGGTGCTATTCACGCTGATTTTACAGCACAGGACAAACACCCGGCGCTAAAAATCAGCTCGACGGGCACAACGTAATGCACTCCTCCGCTTGTTGAACTCCACGTAGTGTTGCAGAGTTTTTGGTCATTCCTCGGAGTTCTGTGTAGTGGATCTTCCCGAACTCCACCCAGGCCTAGTGTTTACTCTATGGAGAGAGTTTACTCTGTACCACACTGTTTGCAGACAGTGAAACTTTCATGAGAAATACACCACAGAGTATTAAAGGGTATCTACTAAGAAAAGTTACACTCTATACAAAACCTGTCCAAAGAGAGACTCTTCACTTAAAATACCCAAGGTCCGGAAGTTCTAAAGGTTATATTACCTGCAGCCTTCATACTGTTACCGTTAGCCCATTTTCTGAAGCTAATCAAGCACATGTACATAGGTTAGTACCTGGTGCGCACAGTCTTCTATCTTATGTAGAAATTGTCATGCTGAGACAATTCTGTCCAAATACTCAAGGCTGCTTACAATACTTAGGCCCTGATTACGAGTTTGGTGATCCGACTGCCGCGTTCGCGGTCCCTAGGAAATTGCTGCACAGGTAGATTTTCGCCCACTGTATTACAAGTAATGCAGCCTGAAATGTCGACCGCATCAACGGCGTGGTTCCCGCCTGGGCCGCAGTGGTCTACAATGTTGGTGATTTGTACTCCGATGCCATCAGGGCGGCTTCCTTCGAGCCTATTATGACAACATAGTTGTACAGGCGGTCCCCTAGCGGTGGTTCCCTGACAGTGGTAGACCGACGTGGGAGGCTCGCAGCAAAGCACCACAACAGTGCCCATTGGATGGATTAAAAAACTACACAGCTGATGCCTTTGGCCAAGTGAACAGGCCTGCAAATCACACTATAAAACACACCCCATCCCTTACCATGATTCTTTGCTCATGAAAACCCAATCACCACCGTTTTGTGTTTTTGAGATAAGGCAGATCTTTTTTTTCATCATCTTATTTAACACCCTCAACATCCTTTTTTGTTTTTTCTTGTTATCTCTTATATCTATTGTTTTTTTTTCATTGTCATATACTTTTATTTGTAGTTATGCCTCAGCCCAAAAATCCCCTGAGTTTTCAGTCATGGTGGATGAAATAATTACAGTAGAGCCACACATTTTTGAAGCCCAAGTCCAACATACTCCTCTCAGTAGGAAAACTGGATTGTGGAACATGATAGTCGACAGTGTGAATGCTGTTGATACCACCCTGCGAACACAGCTGGACATTAGGAAGAGCTGGCATGGCCTAAGGTGCGTACCCTGGCCTCCAAGCCCCACCTGGATTCCCAGAGGTCTGGCGGTGGCCCTCCCAGCAGTCCATTACAACTCTTCCCTGAGAGGAGAAGGTCTTGGCCGTCCTTTATACTGAGGGCACGATAGGAATACCTGGGGGAGTGGAGTCTGGTAAGTAACTCGTCACTAACTGTCACAATACCTCAACGTCCTGTTTGCTCTCAACTCTGCTTTTGCTATTGTGTTGTCTGTCTACTTTCCTAACATGCAATCCTCAAAGTATCGGAGATGTTGGTTTGTCAGTGTTAATGTGTATTGTTGCATATAAGATTTCATGTATAAATCTCCATTACATGCCACATAATGCAATGCTGCCTGTAAGGGTATAATCAGAAAAATCTCATCCCTGGACCCATGATATGTGTCAAAATGTAAATGTATGGTCCATCCCAAATGCATGTTGCCAAGTGTTGGTAAATCGAGTTATAAATACCTGCAACTAGCATGAGACCCTGTGACTGTAACTCTAACCAAAATGCAATAGTGGCCAGATCATTATTTAACTAGTTTTAAAATTAAGCAAGTTGTGTCTAAACCACCCATACTGGTGCAGGGGTGCAAAGCAGAAACTGGGGGAAGCTGAATATTGAAGCTTTTAACAAGTCTTTAGCCAATAATGCTCCTGATCTTAACCAGGTCTCTTTAGCTGACCTAGGTAAGGTTCATTGCTGGTTTGAAAAATCTATTGACATGTGCCTCCCTCTCTCCAATAAGAAAATGAATAATCATCGTCCTCCTGCTCCCTGGTTTACGGAAAAATTAAAGCAGGAAAAAAGTAAATGTTAGGCGCTTGAAAGACGTTGGAGGAAGGATTATGAAATTGAATCCAAGACTGCTTATAAAATGGCAATAAAAGCCTATCACTCTTCATGTAACATTGCCAGAGCGGAATATGTGAATACCATCATACATAACGCACAGAATAGTTCTAAGACCCTGTTTAAAGCAGTTAAACATTTGTCAGGTGCAGATAATCTACCTGCCCCCCTATACTTACTGAAGCACAATGTGAGGATTTGGCCGAGTTTTTCTCGGAAAAGTGGAAAAAATGTATTCTAATCTTAACGCTAAGCAGGATAATACTTTACCTCCACTTACGAAAACTCTTACAATATCTAGTACAGCTGAGCAGCTGGATGCTCAGCTTGATGAATCTAGTACTAAACTTGAGAATTGGGCATTATTAGATATTATTTCCTTTAAGCAAAATTTAAACAGCCTTAAATCAGGATAACCTAGAGATCAGCTCCCAATTAGTGTAATGCAGAAACTGGACTTATCTGTTTTAAAAGTCATTATGGAGCTACTCCATGCTTCCATTCGTGAATCTACGATTCCAGCTGAGTGGAAGCATGCTATGGTCCTCCCGCTGCTCAAAAAAGCAAATGCCGATCCGGCACAACTGTCTAATTTTTGTCCGATTTCATTGCTTTCGATGTACTCCAAAATTTTAGAAAAACATATTAACACTCAACTAACCAATTTTGTCACCTCCCAAAAGTTTCTGCATCCTTCTCAGTCAGGCTTCCGGGCAGGTTTTTCCACCGAAACCGCTCTCCTAGGAGTCACTGAGATGCTGCGTGGTCATCTGGATGCTGGGAACACTGCGGCACTTGTATTGCTTGATCTAAGTGCCGCCTTTGACACGGTGTCCCATTCCGTGTTATTGAAAGCTTTGCGCTGTTTGGGCGTTGAAGGTCCAGCCCTTGATTGGCTTTGTGACTTCCTGACCAATCGTACTTTCCAGATCTTTTCCTCTGATGCTGCATCAAAAACTCTTTCTTCACCTTATGGAGTTCCTCAGGGGTCCATTTTGAGCCCATTATTGTTTAACATTTATGTTAAGCCTTTAGCAACTATTGCTGAAGAAGCTGGGCTGTCGATTTTTTCCTATGCCGACGATACCCAATTAATTTTCTCATTGTCGGCGGAAAGGACTTCTAAGACATCATCCCTTCAAATAGGTCTGAGGAATATTGCGGGATGGATGCAAGCTAATTCACTACAACTTAATGGCGAAAAAACAGAGGTCCTAATTCTGGGTAAGAACAAGGACCTTTGGGGGCCTCAGCACTGGCCGTCTGAAATGGGAATTTTCCCTCAACCTGCCACCCAAGTTCGCAATCTGGGGGTTATTATTGACGATCAACTGTCAATGAAGCAGCAAGAAGTGAAGGTGGCATCTACCTGCTTTATCATCCTTAAATGGCTCAGGAAAATTCTTTGGATGTTGCCTAGCTCTACTCAACGCACTGTAGTCCAGGCCCTTATCTCATCTAGGCTGGACTACGGCAACATCCTGTACCTGGGCGCAAATAAGGATGTAACATGTAGATTGCAGGTGGTGCAAAACGCAGCGGCAAGAATGCTCTGCCAGCTCCCTAGAAGGACCTCTGTTTCAAGTTCTCTCCGTGATCTTCATTGGCTCAGGGTGGAGAAGCGTGTGAAATTCAAAGCCCTGAGCTACATGTTTAAAGTTAAGTCTGGCAGTGTCCCCCAATATCTAAAGGCCATTGTCCAACCCTATACACCATCACGTTCTCTTCGCTCTTCTACTCAGGTGAAGTTTTCAGTTCCAAGGATCAGACTGTCTCGTATGGGCGGACGGTCCTTTTCTTACCTGGGTCCTCAGTTGTGGAATTCTCTTCCTCCATC
This sequence comes from Calotriton arnoldi, assembly GCA_963921515.1. NCBI lineage: Eukaryota > Metazoa > Chordata > Amphibia > Caudata > Salamandridae > Calotriton > Calotriton arnoldi. The sequence continues at coordinate 294,256 of CAWUFW010015392.1, read as the reverse complement.
TCTTAGGAACGAAAACATCCTTAGCAATTTTCGCAAACATTTAAAAACCTGGTTGTTTAACCAATAATTGGTCGGTAATTCTTTTTAATTAGATCCTGCAACTTTTTAGCTTTTCTCCTTTCTCTGTCAAGCGGCGCCGGGAAACCTTTGTGGTAGCTCTGCGCCTTATAAGATTAAATAACAATAACAATAACAATAGTCTTTTTGCCCCTTCTCACTTTTCTGCTATGTTACAACTGATATTCACCTTACATGGACTGTGCAATGTACATACAATGCTCTACTCAAAGACATGTCTGACTACTTTGATTGATGGTGTCCTGGTATCCTCAACTGAAACTATCGATGGCATGAGTGACACCATACTAAGTGTGTTACTCTCATATATGTGAGGCATGAAGGTGACTCATCTGATTAGAAGTGGCAGGTGACACATTGACTCTTCACTGCTCGCATGATGAATAATGCTAAACATACAGCACAGTTGTGTGTACACCTGTATTCTACACAACTAGGCCATGGAATTGTAAAATTCACATGTTAATTCTACACTATGTTGTCTTAAATGTTTAGGAGATGTCATGTTTATTCGTAAATCCAAAATGCAACATATCAGCACATCTAATGAGCTCCTCAATTATACTGCATGTAATGAAGGTCTCCAAATGTCTAGTAAACAACTTCAACACCGCGCAAATAGATCACAATAGTCATCTCTACATATTTGGTTTAATCCTAAGTCTCTACGTACTGTGACACAAACGAAGTGGATGTAGATATCACACTTCCAACAATAACAATGTTCTCAATTTCTCAACAGGTCTGTCTGGCAGAGCACCTGGCCAGAGCTTGGCCACTGAACAGACTTCAACTCCACCCCAGGATGAAGCCCTCCGTGATGACAACGCTCCTGGAGAGGTGGACGCGGATAACCTTCCTGGCCCATCTGGTCAGCCTGGGCAGACTGCAACAGTGGGGCTCACTGTACCTACAACACCTCCCACCACAGCTGCAACAACACTGGCAACCACTGCCCCCCAACCTGTGTACCTAGCACAGTCAGAAACATCTTGTGCCCCCTAGTCCTGGATTCTGAGGTGGCTATCACCAACACAGTCACTGAGGATCCATGAACCAATGGGAGGGTGCAGCATGGGCCAAAGGCACAGGCCCATTGGGGTAGGAGTCGTGGGAGGGTAACTGTGGGCCTGCTGAGTGAACCCACTGGGGCCACTGATACCCAGGTCACCATCACCCAAGTCTTGGGAGTCTATCAGGACTCCCAAGGCATGATGGGCCAGGTATTTATGAAAATCCGGGAGATGAAGCAGCTGCAGAGGGACACATATTAGGAGGTGGCTGGCATCAACACCAACATGGGCACCCTGGTGGGGGTGCCGCAGGACATCACGACCCCCCTCTGCAGGACTTTTCCACCTGCATCTACCCCTTCTTGTAGTCCACATACATCCAGCCCATCTACATCTAGCCCTGCCAGAGGAGGACACGCCTGCACACACCCCTGATTCAGCAGCTGCGGATCCCCCTCTGGCAAAAAGAGGGGACATTCACACAAAAATCCAGAAGGTATGGATGGCAAGACATCCACCACCGTCAATAAGAAACCTCACACCTAGTTTCCTTATGTGTCTACAACACATTCAGTTTGTGGACTATTCCTGGACACTTTTCCATTTCTGATCAGAGTAGTATGTTGGACTTTGGACTCCAGACAATGTGGCATACACAACAATGGTTTCATCCGCCATGACTGACTGCTTCAATTTTGGTGTTCCCAGTTTTATCTTGAACAATTTTATTTTCCTCCTTGTTCAATTAAATAAATACACTAGTCACCAATTAATTGTCTCCTGTAGTATCTCTCACACCTACCAATGTATATGTACTCCCACGTAAACTTTAGAATGCCAAAAGAAAGTATGTGTGTAAGCATGGATATGTTGAATGTAAACAATGTTTAACTCAGGATCACAACCATGTCACACCAACACATACATACAAGTGTCTGGTCTTATAACATCTTTATTACATTGTTACAATTATAGGCTGGCCTGATGTCAGAAACAGCAAATAAGACATGACTCAAATATCCTGTGTCAGTGATCACAGATTCAGTTGCCGACCTTAACAGCATGGAATGAGGGGACACGCCAGACAATATCCTATACAACAGGCAACATACACATAGGTCTACATCATGGGTACTCACAAACTTTCTCTCTGGGGCCAAATTTACAGTGTGGTTTGTGGCCGAGGGCCGCACCATTAAGGGCGGGTCAGTGGGGGTGGCGGGGCTAGAGCAAAAAAAAAAAGACCCGTGACCAAGAGGTTGAACACAGGCCCCTGCAGCGGACGCATTAGTCCACTGAGCCACCAGACCCGCCATACACACATCTATCTATCTATCTATCTATCTATCTATCTATCTATCTATCTATCTATCTATCTATCTCTATCTCTCTCTATATATATATATCTCTATCTCGCTCTATCTCTCCCTCTATCTATCTCCATCTATCTCTATCTCTCTATCTATCTCTATCTCTATCTCTCTCTCTCTCTCTCTCTCTCTCTCTCTCTCTCTCTCTCTCTCTCTCTCTCTCTCTCTCTCTCTCTCTCTCTCTCTCTCTCTCTCTCTCTCTCTCTCTCTCTCTCTCTCTCTCTCTCTCTCCCTCCCTCTCTCTCTATCTAGCTCTATCTCTCTCTCTATCTATCTTTCTCTATCTAGCTCTATCTCTCTCTACCTATCTCTATCTCTCTCTCTCTATCTCTCTCTACCTCTATCTCTCTCTATCTTTCTCTCTCTATCTGTCTGTCTCTGTATCTCTATCTCTGTCTGTCTCTGTCTGTCTCTTTCTGTCTCTGTCTGTCTCTTTCTGTCTGTCTCTGTCTTTCTCTGTCTCTATCTGTCTCTGTCTCCATCTGTCTCTATCTGTCTGTCTCTATCTGTATTTGTCTCTATCTGTCTCTGTCTCCATCTGTCTCTATCTGTCTCTATCTGTATTTGTCTCTATCTGTATTTGTCTCTATCTGTCTCTGTCTGTCCCTGTCTCTCTCTGTCTCTATCTCTGTCTCTATCTCTATATGTCTCTATCTCTATTTGTTTCTGTCTCTATCTCTATCTGTCTCTGTCTCCATCTGTCTCTATCTCTGTCTCTATCTGTCTCTGTCTCTATCTGTCTCTATCTGTATTTGTCTCTATCTATCTCTATTTGTCTCTGTCTCTATCTGTCTCTGTCTGTCCCTGTCTCTATCTCTGTCTCTATCTGTCTCTGTCTTTATCTGTCGCTGTCTCTATCTGTCGCGGTCTCTATCTGTCGCGGTCTCTATCTGTCGCGGTCTCTATCTGTCGCGGTCTCTATCTGTCTCTGTCTCTATCTGTCTCTGTCTCTATCTCTCTCTGTCTCTATCTCTATCTGTCTCTGTCTCTATCTCTGTCTCTATCTGTATTTGTCTCTATCGATCTCTATCTGTCTCTGTCTGTCCCTGTCTCTCTCTGTCTCTATCTGTCCCTGTCTGTCTCTATCTGTCTCTGTCTGTCTCTATCTGCCTCTGTCTGTCTCTGTCTTTCTCTGTCTCTATCCGCCGCTGTCTCTATCTGTCGCTGTCTCTATCTGTCACTGTCTCTATCTGTATTTCTGTCTCTATCTGTCTCTGCCTCTATCTGTCTCTGTCCAAACAGGAAGGTTCCCAAAAGGCCCTTTAAAAGTCAGCTGTGAAAGCGCTTACAACTGACTTTTAAAGGGCTTTTTGGGAAGCTTTCCGACGGTGCTGTGTGTGACGTCACAGAGGTCGGCAGTAAACACAGAAGATGGCCGCAGGAGCATACGTAGTGAATACCTATTTAATACATCTTAACAAACAATTGTATCTCAGCACTCTGGTATTTGGCTAAAACAATTTGCAGTTTGGTCATCAGGTTTAGTTAAATGGCCAATGCTAGAAATCCTAAAAATGATTACTTAATCAATGTAATATATCAAAGATAGAAAAACATTTCAAAATAAATCAAATCGAAAACAAAAGAGAACATCAAAAATAAATATTGTTTTTATACAATTTAATATTATTGAATCAAAATATTTCTTCATAACAGTTTGATTGAACACTACAGACAAGAGCAATATTATGAAGCCAAATTGGAGGTCCTAGTCCTAGGGCCTTCCAAGTGGTGATGGCTGACGAACAGCCAATGACAGCCGACACGTGTTTCGTTACGTATGCGTAACTTTTTCAAGGCTTGCTCTCTTATTATTGTTAAGGCTGTTGTAGCGAAGAAGGATTTCCGTGTTATCCTTAGCGCAATCTTTGATTTTATAAAAGTCAATTCTGATTCTCGCGTGTCGTATTTTCCCCTTACGGGTGACGTAGTATGAAGAAAGTGACTGTTCACAGATCCATCATTAGTGGACGTGGCAACTTGTGTTTTTGATGGGTCCTTATTTAAGATACCGATCTGGTCCAAGGTGCGGGCGATCCTGTCGTGTGTTTGGACCCATCAAAGCCCCAAGTTGCCACGTGAAATAAATACCTCTTAGGGTCCACGGTATATATTTAAGAATAACCCACAGACAGGCTGGGAATTCGAATGGGGCAACTTCTTACTTTTCGTGCCAGGTCCACTAATGATGGATCTGTGAACAGTCACTTTCTTCATACTACGTCACCCGTAAGGGGAAAATACGACACGCGAGAATCAGAATTGACTTTTATAAAATCAAAGATTGCGCTAAGGATAACACGGAAATCCTTCTTCGCTACAACAGCCTTAACAATAATAAGAGAGCAAGCCTTGAAAAAGTTACGCATATGTAACGAAACACGTGTCGGCTGTCATTGGCTGTTCGTCAGCCATCACCACTTGGAAGGCCCTAGGACTAGGACCTCCAATTTGGCTTGATAATATTGCTCTTGTCTGTAGTGTTCAATCAAACTGTTATGAAGAAATATTTTGATTCAATAATATTAAATTGTATAAAAACAATATTTATTTTTGATGTTCTCTTTTGTTTTCGATTTGATTTATTTTGAAATGTTTTTCTATCTTTGATATATTACATTGATTAAGTAATGGTTTTTAGGATTTCTAGCATTGGCCATTTAACTAAACCTGATGACCAAACTGCAAATTGTTTTAGCCAAATACCAGAGTGCCGAGATACAATTGTTTGTTAAGATTTGAAATGACAGGTATTATATACCCGTCAAACTGGCATCCTTGGTAGTGGGATGCTCCTGGGATCTTGAAGGGCACCGTAATTTCTGCGCATTGACATACTGGAAACAGATTAACAACGTTAAAGTTATCTTGAGAATTTGATGTGCTACTTTTAAACCATCACTACCGTCTTGTGATATTGTAAACCTATTTAATACATATTCACTACGTATGCTCCTGTGGTCATCTTCTGTGTTTACTGCCGGCCTCACTTGAAACGTAGAAACTGCAAGACAAGGTCCGCGGGCCGCCAATGAATGCCTGCCGGGCCGCTGGTGGCCCGCAGGCCGTACTATGAGTACCACGGGTCTACATAATCAGCTGGAGCCATATTGCCTACCTCTCAAAAGGAATCCCACATCAATTAAATCAAGAAACAGACACATGACAGTACAACAGTTTCTGAGCTGAGGGTCATCCCAATCCAGTCTTGCAGCATCGGGTGCAATGTCACAAACACGTCAGCGATGTGCCACATGTACTTTGGCCTACAATGAGGAGATACATCAATAACTGCTACACACAGTACATACACAAAAAATTGTAGGAAGAAAATGCTACAGTAACAAAAGTAACACCTTTCACCAGTTTTTGCCAGACTCTCATATTCCTACTATTTTGCATAAACATCCTCCTCACGTCATCACAACAAGAGTTGCTATAATAGTCAAAGTCAAGACATCTTGACGCAAGTCAGCCCCTTCCTCTTCACCACTATCATCATCATTGGACATTTCAGGTTCCCCACCCGGTGGCTTTTCATGGTCTTCATCCTCTGCGATGTAAGGGATGTTCCATTGCAGGGCAAAGTTGTGGAGCATACAGCAGGCCACAGTGATTTAACACAACTTCCCGGGTGAGTAGAGGAGGGCTCCCTAGTCTTGTCCAGACACTAAATCTGGCTTTCAGGAGCCCAAAAGTCCACTCCACCGGCCGCAATGTTCTTCCATGGGCCTCATTGGAGTGGACTTCCCCTGGTGTAGCAGGTTTCCTCAGCAGTGCCGACAACCATGGACGATTGGGAAACGCTGAGTCTCCTAGATGGAAGACAGACAGAAGTGCAATAATGAATTACACCCTTTCAGATTATAGTACCTGACACAAAGTTAGGACAGATCAAACTTACCAACAAGCCAGGTCCTCTCCGGTAGTAGCTGTGACATCAGCTGGGGTATGGTGCTGTTCCACAGTATGAAGGAATCATTTGCAGATCCTTTGAAACGGGCACAGACATTTGAGATGTACATATCAGGTAAGCAGACCTTTGCACGTTGATAGAATGGAAGTGCTTCCTGTTACAGTACACATGCTCCCTGGATTGCCGTGGTACTAAGGCAATATCGGTGCCGTCAATGGATCAAAGCACATGTGGGATGCAACCAAATCTATAGAACTCACCCTTCACAGTGACTAAATCCTCATGTCTGGGGAACTGGATGTAGCTGTCCATGTGTCTCATCATTGCTAAAAGAATGTCTCATAGTACACGACTGAACATTGGTTGTGATATACCACCAGAAATAGCGTCAGTGAATTGAAAGGAACCCTTTGGCCAGAAAATGCAAGCCTGACATAAGTTTCACAATTGGTGTGAGAGATGTAGAATAAGTGATTTGAAGAAGGAACGTCCGTGCTGCCTACATTGCTGCTGTTTGCCTGGGGAGTGTCAGGGGCTCCTTGCCCCAGGAAGCCGTGTTGTGACTGTCGGAGGAGGAGGGGCCAGACCCTCGCTCCGCACACTTATAAGTGCACACCATCTCCCGCGGCAAGGGACACCCGTGCTGCCGGCATTGCTGCCGTTTGCCTAGGGGATGTCAGGGACTCATTGTCCCAGGAAACCATGTTGTGACGGTCGGAGGAGGAGGGGCCAGATCCCCGTGCCGTGCACACTATCTCACACGGGCCGCGCCCAGGCAAAGCCTGGACCAAGGGCAGGCCCATCCGCGCCCGTCAGAAACCGGAGGAGGATGGGCCCCTCTCTTGGTTCTCTGACTTTAGGAGTCAAGTCACGCCTCGTTGCCTTTCCTCAGTGGAAGCCAGGTGCAGGAGCTTTTTTGAACTCGACAGGGTGGGGGGGCGCACAAGGATCTGTACTTGGACTCGGATTGGGTACCCTTGTGCAGGTAGGAGAACTTACGTCCTCGTTCCCTCGAGTGAACTGTGAATTGTGATCTGTGTTTTTAAACATCCAGGTTCTGGGCATCTCTTTGCAGCAGCTCAGGTCCCCGTCTGCTGTAAGGAATGGTGCTAGCAGTGGTTTATGTGTCCTTGCTTCTCTGTTAACTATCCCTTTTGTTTGTTTATATTATTCTAGACATATTGTCCTCTTAGTGACGTTATCATCTTGTGTCACCGTTTCAGGTCACCATCTTTCAAATAGCTGGCAGGATATATTTTGGGATACACTTCTTAGTACTGTCTGGTTTGTCAAAATGGGAAAACGTAATCCTGTGGGGCCACTCCCCAAGGAGCAAGTGAACACTGTGTCTACCATGGATGCCTTCCTGCAGTGTACTATAGCTGTTCTGGATAAGGAAATTGAGTTGGCTACTTGCAATCTTTCTCGATCCCCTGTATTTCAACCCCCCCCCAGGGCGCTCCTGTTCTTTAATGCCTAGATTCCCCCGAAGAAATCTCCACTCCTGAACCCGTGCTTATGGATCAGAACAAGGATGGGGCCATCTGCTCATCCTCTCATCAGGACGAAGTGGGGCTATTGGACACGGAAACAAAGTCAGTAGCCCCTGTTGTGGGCCCTGGAGTGGGCAAGGAAGCAAGAGCAAAGAGGAAGTGCCCTTCGATAGGGAGTTATGCCAAGCGTCGGAAGAGTAATGGCTTGCATCCCAGCCCCTCAGATTTGATAGTTGTGCCTAGTCCAGACTTGGTGACCGTGCTTGACGCTTTCAAGGTATCTATGTTAGCGGCTCTGCATTCTAAATTAGACCCTATCCACTACCGTTTATCAGCAATTGAAAAGGACTTTAACAAACTGATTCCGCTCTTGCGAGGTGATTCTTCAGTATTGCCTATTTTTCTCTAGACCCAATAGTTCCACCCACCAGCACGTGTCATGGTGCGCAGGAGCTTGGTACAAAGTGTGGTGCATCCCAGACTTTACCCAAGTTTGGTGCCTTAGGGCGTATCCCAGTGCACCTGTCAACAAGTAAGTCCCGCCCGCCCATTAACTTCGGATCCAACATTGAATATGACACCGTCATTGGCATCAAACTCCAAGGATAGGGTTCCTCTACAACCCAAGTTGAACTTGAATCCAGGAACTGTTGCAAGTATGTCACATACGACGACTGGCAGAGTGATAGGCAGCACTCGCCTAGTGGTATCCAGTAATTCTATTCAGAGAGCATGCACTTTACATCTGCCACCAGATTCAACTCCTTTCAAAGTGATTTTAGCAAATGTACCCCGACTTGCTCCGGAAGCAAATGAAGATTTTGATCAACTCAAGAATAAAGTTGTGTATTTGCTGAATTCCAACATTGCAACAGGTTTGCGGGTAGAAAGTCACACTATTATGTTGTGTAGAACATCTTGGGTGGGCAGAGTTAAGAAGAACTGAGATGGGAATTGTGTTACCATCAACTTTAATAGCCCCTATTTGGTGAATAGTATCTTAAGTATGGCCTGCCATCTTAACCCTAGGGGTCTCACCTCTACTATCGTGGCTCTTCCCCTAGGTTATCTTTATAGGCCCCAGATTCACCCTCTTTTTTCATTTGGAAGAATTCAGGGGCGGCCTCTAGATTTGGGTCAGGGGAGTCAGAGGGAGGCAATTGCAGGAATAGTTACATCTAACAGCTTTGCCACTGAGTTCACTAGGGTGCTGTGATTGACTGAGTGTAGTTCCTCCTGAGCCAAATGTCCTTTCAGCACAGTGTGCTGTTGGGTTTTCGGGTTGGATCACCCAGACCATAAGGGATGTAACTTTATTTCATGGAACATTGCAGGGCTGGTGAGTAATTTTGACGATCCAGAATGGGTGCTTTTCTAAGAAGGTTTGATGTGATCTGCCTCCAGGAGACATGAGCTACTGAAAATAGTTATTGTCTGGAAGGCAATAAAACCTTTTTTTGTGCCAGCCACCACCTCTACTGTGGGGTGAGCTAAGGGGGGGGCTTGGTGAGCTTTGTTTCTTTAGCTGTCCAAGGCAGTTCTGTTATGTTGCACCCAGATGTTCCTACTTTACAGGCCTTGTCGTCATCTAGTGGGACAAATAAGTTATTGCTTTAAAATTTTTATAATGCGGTAGCCTGCTTGCCTGGAGTATGTAACATCTCACGGTTGGGCTCCTTTTTGAGAAACATGACCCGGAGCAAGCAGAACTGTTCTAATGTTCTTATTGCAGGTGACTTTAATGTCTGTGTGGGGACCCTAGGCTTGAGGGGGTCAAAGATGTGGGATGTGCAAGCCATACTGGCGTGCACATAGAACATACCTACCAGGACTGTATATTTAACACCATCATGAATGAGTTTGATTTAACCTCAGCCATGAACAAGCGGCCCCCAGAAAAGAAGGATGTTGCCCCTACCTTCACCAGGAGAGGGTGTGAGTCTTTTATTGATTTTATTTTAGTTTCTACACCTTTTTTCTCTTACATTACGGATTTTACCATTCAGGAGGGTGTGTATAGTGACCATAAGCCGGTGTGTGTTTCGACTGGTTGTCCCCGGTAGTACAACCAATTAAGAATGGAGCCAGCGGGTCTCTGATAGCTGTGGAAGAGGAGAGGAGACTCAAGTGGGCACAGATTATCCTGGACCAGTTTTATGAGGACCTGCTTACTCCTTGACATAAGGAGTTCACAGGGCGGCGAAACCAACAGACATCTTGCAGGCTTTTGGCAGTATGTCAGGAGTTTTAGTTAATCTATTACGGGCCCTGGGTAAGCGTTTCTCTCAAATAGGCCCGCAATGGTTTGACTCTGAGTGCTCCTGCGCCTCCAGATGACTGAAGGAATCTCTGAATATCATACCAAGGGACCCCCTGGCAGTTAAGGAATATGAAAGACAATATAAGGCTGCTTTGGCAGAGCTTAAGTTCGCTCTGAAAGAGGAGGCTTGGTCAGATTTGATAGAGGCCAGTACCCGGAAGAATAGCTCCAAGTTTTGGAGCATTATCAACGATCCCTTTTTGGCAGCAGACAGTGCCAATTTACTGGACGCCATATTACTGAGGATGATTGGGTAAGTCACTTTGAGGGTATGTTTCTGACTGACCCTATTTTGAGGGAGCTAATTTGAGGTCGTGTTTACAGCCCAGGAAGTAAAAGCAGGCATAGTGGGGTTGTCTAAAAACAAGGCCCCAGGCCCTGATGGGATCCCTCCAGACCTCTATATTTTGAACTTGGATATTTGGGTACCTGCCCTTACCTCAATTATTAATGCTGCGGTCACAACTGGACACCCGGATACTTGGGCATTATCCACTATCGTCCCTGTTTTCAAAAAGGGAGATCGGCATAGCACTCACTGCTACAGGCCCCTCTCCCTTTTGGATTCTTTGGTAAAGGTGGTGGGACGTATGGTACTAGACAGGCTTTCGAGCTGAGTAGACGATAATATCCTGGCTGAGGTCCAATCTGGTTTTTGTCCTGGCTGTTCAACGGCGGACCAGAGTTTAAACCTCTATATGGTCTTGAATAAGAACACCGTCTCATGCACTGGCACCATCTACTTAGCTTTTATGGATCTGTGTTCCGCGTTTGATCGTGTTAACAGATCAAAAGCTCTGGCAGATGATGCTTTCTATTGGCATCGCTAAAGACATTGTCCTGTTTTTAAGGGATCTCCACAGAGGTACCAAAGCTGTAGTTCGCAATTCTAAAGATCTCATAGTTACCCACGAGTTTTCTATCCACAGAGGGGTCCGTCAAGGGTGTATTCTTGCCCCTTTTCTTTGTAACCTGTATATTAATAATCTGGAGCAGGTGCTCTTGAAATCAAAAACTGACTTCCCCAGGTGGGTAAGCCAAGTTTGCCTGTCCTATTGTATGCTGATGATGCTGTCCTCATGACGAGGACAGCGAGGGATTTACAATCTTTGTTGAACTCCTTTGTTCATTTTAAGGAGGATCTGGACTTGTTGGTCAATTACAGTAAATCATTTGTAATGCAGGCGGGCCTTCGTCCAGATAAGTCCTATACATTTATGGTAGGGGCGACTCCGGTCCCTAGGACCGACGTTTTTTCCTACCTAGGGGTAGTGTTTGATGCGGCCTTGATTTGGCGCCCTCTGACAAGTCAAAAGAAAGGGAACTTTGTCAGGGCTATCACCGGTGTTTTCAACTTTGCCTCTAGACTGGGTAGTAGACCCATCGGGCCCTTTTGCAGATTTACAAGGCTAAATGTCTCTCCAAGGTTCTCTATTGCAGTGAGATCTGGGGCTCTATTGAGCATGATGTATGGCAAACTGTTGAAAACACCTTCCTGAGACGGACACTCTGCCTTCCGCAGGTTACACCATCCTTTGTGGCTCACGAAGAATTAGGGATGGCCTTTCTTTCAGATGTGTCGGCTTATCGTCCTTTATAGTTGTGGATGAAAATCTGGCTCAAGAAGGGAACTGCCCATAGCAAGGAAATTCTAAGGGACTCTCGTTCTCTTGACCATTCTAATCATATTTGTTGGCTCAAGTATGTCAGAGAAAGTTTTACCAGTATGGGGAGCTCAGATCTATTTGACAACCTGGAGAAGATCTGTAGGAGGGATCTGTATTGGGTGAAGGAGAATTTTCTCAAAAAGCATACTTGAGCTAGAGAAGAAGTGGAGTTGAGGAAGCCCAATGTCCATGGGTATTCTATATTGAGAACTGTGTCATCAACTGAGCCCTATTTTTTATGGTTTAAAAGCAACCATTGGACCTCTTTCATTATCTGGTGGCCCACTCCTGTGGCACACACGAAGGACAGAAACTCCCACCTTGTGGCTGCGACGGGACATGTCCACAGGATATGATGCACTTTTTCATGTTCTGTAGCTTTTATAAGGTACCAAGAAAGTCTTTTATTATTCCTATTCTTAAACAAGCAAGTTTTAGGCAGGTTAGACCCACTTTTATCTTTTTACAACTGCTTTCAAGTAATTCTGTTTTATATGTCATTAGCTTTTTAAGGGCTGCCAATAGGCTCAGGTCCAGCTGCAATTCATTTTCATGGACATATCTTGGACCCTGTGGTGATATGAGATGTGGTGATTTGAGATTGTTTTCAGCTTAGTCCTTGCTATGTAGTTTATACCTTATGGGGCCACGGTGGATGGTTTTATTGTTTTTGATATAGTCCTTGCTAATAATTCTGTACTTATGGGGCAGTGATGATGTCTTTTTATTCTTGGACCTCTTTTGTTTTTGGCACAGCTCCTGTCTTTTAATTTTGTATTTATGGGACCATATTGGACACAGTGTACTGTCCCTTTTTAGAACTTGATGGAAATGTTTTAGCTGTGTTTGTTTGGCTTTTATGGTTTTCTTTGTAAAAACCTAATAAAGTTGCTGATGATGATGATTAGAGGAAAGAGATCAGGCTCCAACTGATGACATAAATCCTATATTTTTTGCCTATTCAAACGAAATTTCTTGATCACATTTCTTTCTTCTCATGGTCTGATGGTCTGGAAATGGATGGTACATTGGATTCTGTCGTCTCCTCCCTCTCCCAGGGTAGCTATATGAGGAGTGAACATGATTTTGTACATTGCTCACAGTGTCCAGAGTAACATATATGAAGAGTAAGCCAAAACTCATGTGACATAACAGAACTGCTTTAAAAAACTTTGCATATAATTCACATTATAATTGTCTACTGTTCAACACCCATCAAAAGACCCCAATGTGATTTATAAATGAACCATACAATTCCCCTGATAATACAGTTCACATAGCTGATGGTACTGGGATTGGGTTGGGGAAGGTATTTGGGCAGGTTGGGTGGGAGGGTGTTTGTTTATTCTTTCTTTTTGCTCTTTTTATCAGGATTTAAAAGTTGTCTTATTATAGTGCAAATTAGAGAGATGTTCTCTCGGAATGTATGCTCTTGTTTCGATTTAACTATGCAACAATAAAAACAGATTTAAACATAAAAGACCCCAATGTGGCCTGCACGTGTGTTCGTAGCAGAAATGTGTACATCACCAATTCAGAAATTTAACATCTGAACAAAACTGAGCTTTTCGTGACATTTTTAGGTCAAAAACCGCCAACCGCAGTGTACAGTTCACTACACACATTTTGCCTTTATACACAGTAATGCAGCAGACAGATGATTTTTGGACTGGACATAACATGTAAGCATGTTAGCCGTCATTTGTTGTGCTGGTGACGCACTTTACAGTCACTAATACTGTAGTTCCAACCACTAAAATGGCAGATACCTGACCTCGCATATGGGACATTTGGAATGACCGCCGGCGGCGGAAGTCGAACGCGCATTGGGCGGTTGCATCGACGGCAGACACAGCCATAGGGTAACGTTGGTGATTGTGACAGTCGAGTCCAATGGCTGTGTGCGTCTACGATGATGAGCACGTGATGGAGCAAGGACTCGTAGAAAAGAGACTTGCTCGGAAGCAATCCGCTCGTTTAACTCACTAACCTGTTATTAATTACGTATTGTGTGAAACTAACGCGCACCACATAAACACATGAATTAGTGAAGCTTGCATATGTGTTTGCTAACGTTAACCAACTCGAACAAATTACTAAAACCGCTCTAACAGGGAAATCTTTACTGCACATGCGTCAACTGCATCTATGCAATATGACGTACTAAAGCTTGGAGGGAAATTCTAGCGCATGAGCAAAAGGCACTAAAATGGAGTCTTGAAGACTCGCATGCATGGCACCTGCTTAGCTGAAACGAAATTGAGCTATTTAACTAATGCTAATGCGGGGAAAGTATTAATAAGTAAAGGGGATTAGAGTAGAGACGGGTGGTATACAGTGAAACCATTTATTTGTGAAAATAACATTTGTCTTTTCTGACTTTATCACTAGTGTGCATTTGAGCCTCTCGTGTATGGCTGAAGTAAGCTGAACCATTTGACAATCGCGCATGACAACTGAAAGTCAGCCCGGGAGAATGACATGCGGGTCGGGAAGAGGACAAGGTTGCAGTGTGCCTGAGCCTGAGAACCGACAGTGAAAGATCTAAATGAATGAGTCTACATGTTCAAATTAAAACATTTGTTGCAGATGAAATGTGAATGTGAGTGGGAAAATAAAATATGAATAAAAATTAAGGGGATGGGTTTGTTAACAATGGGGTAACTGAAAAAGCAATATGCAAGCATGGTGTGATGATCTTCCCCCCTCGCCTGACCAATTAGATTCCGTATTTTTGCAATATTGAAACTTTAATGGGTGGTACATGAGGAGCGAAAGGTATAACTGAGGTAGCTTTTAGTTACTTAGACAGACGTCGATGCTGAGACGCTGTGAGCCGTGAGTGTTGTCGGAGTAACGAGAGATGCTGATGAAGAAACCGAATGCAGAGCCCTCTATCCTAATTTAATTAGGTTAGAAAGAAGATCACAGAAGAATCTCGAGGAGGGAGAGAGTGTCCGAGAGGGGTGCGACGCGACCATCGGTATTTAGAGAGGTCATCTATCCTGTCCTGAATCCTGTCCTGAAGTCTTTGTCTCCTGAACTATCCCGGGGGACCCTTACCAGCCCTTTGGCCAGGGGGTTGGTCTTCACACCATCCTAGGTAAGTATGATTTTGTGCAGTTGCAGATGTCCTTTTCTCTCTGTCCTCTCCTTTCTGAGCATAAGTCATTGCAAAGGTTTGAAGTATGTGTTTGATGATTGATTAATTGAATTTTCCCTCCTATGAGTGGTGGTGACTGTACTGTATTTTTGAAGTGGTTCACATGCAATCAATTTAGATAAAGACTTAAAACTTACCCGAGTCTGTAGTTATTTACTTCAAGGTATAAAAAGTTAGAATTATGTTCATTATCACCATCAATTAGTTCAACTAATGGTCCATCGACCAGAGGAAAGAACTTTTTGATCAGTGAGAGGTTAGTTAGGAATGGTGAATAACTAATCTTGATATCGTGATCACCCACATTAAACTTTGACTCCCGCGGTTTACCCGACTGTGTGTTTATGGGCCCAGGTGAGTATATGGTAGTAGAGTATCTGTTGTTGGTACGACGCTGGATCAGTTTTATGGTAGCAGAGTTATGGTTATTATTGACTAGTTTGGTGATGAGTATTGATTATTGATTATTGATTTATGTTTAACAAAAAGAGTTAGCGTCTTGTTTTATGTTGTCTGGAAAATTCCTGGGGAATGTATAGCGGGTGGTGACAGAACCCACACTGCAGTGAGGTTACTCGTCTGTTGGAATAGCACTGAGAAGCTACGCAGGGCTGGCAGTGTTAAATTAGGGACTATCTCGTATAAAAGTTAAGTGTGAGTGAAAGCAAAAGGTTCGCTGGTGAAACTTTGGTCTTATATCTCCTAGTAAGAAGTACAAACTGTGGATATGGATAACTGCCAGTCTAAACCTTTCACCCTTCCATGTGGGGTGCCACAGGGCTCTTCTCTCAACCCGACACTTTTTAACGTGTACGTGGCTCCCCTAGCGGGTGTGATTAGGTCATTTGGCTTCCATTTGACCACTTATGCTGACGACACCCAAATAGTGCTGTCACTAAGGGAGGGCACTGTAGTGTAGTTCCTATTTCCCTAATAGGCTCTGCGCATTGGAATAATATAACCTATAGATTTGACATAGGACTAAGGTCGGTATGTCCCTATCGATTATATTAAACTTAATTACCTGTGCCAGCTAGCTCAGAGGCCACTAGAAACTTCTTGAAGACAAGAAGGGAATAGTTTCTGGCAACCACATAACATAAAACCCTGATCCCTCAGGATCGTGGAAACAATATACTACTTTTCATTCAGTCACTCATCTCAGAGAAGTACATAGAAGAAACAGTCGGGTGTGTTTACAATAAAATGTATTGCACAGTTGTTGTTCTAGTACTGGTTATATGTGCTGCGACAACTGTTGGACAGTAGCAGAGAAATATGGCCAGCAGTGCAGTTAAATAAAAATGCCTGGTACAGTTTTACCATTGTGCAATAGTAATGAACACATACATGAAATGCAGAATGCATTAAGATAAAGCCTATACCCCTATGATGCCTAACTAGATGTACCTAAGTGTACCTAGCATGTGTGTAGGTCTTAGAGAGCCAAGAATCCCCCTAGGATTTAGTCTAACCCCATTACCTTAGTGGGACTTCATCCTGGTGTTGAGCTGGACACCCAGGATGGGTGGATGGACCTCTGCCAGCTGGAGCTGTGGCATGATGCAGGTTGCAGCGTCTCACGTCAGAGTGTCGGCATGGAAAGTCTTGGTCCCCTCTAGTTTGCTTGGGCAAAGGGAGGTATATTTATACCTGATAGATGCCTTGGAATGTTAGCATTGACGTACAGTCGGTCAGAGGAAGACGTCAGGAATGAACCCTTAGGAAATAGTGGTTCATGCATATTTAATGAGTTCTTTGAGAAATCAATAATAATGTGCTAGGGAAAATCCCAAGAGCTAAGGGTCTTTGTCTAAGAACTCGTTGTGACATAGGTTAGTCACTGTTGGACATGGATATGACGTATTGAGATTTGGACCGTCTTGTGCACCCAGAGCACAAGTCAGATAAGGGACAGACTCTGTTGCTCGTTATTTGTAAAGGGAGGGACAATGTAGGTGAAAGGTCCTGCCTGTCTCTGTGGCACGAAGGATTTGTGCCTCTGAAACGGCGCACCTATGTTAGGGCCTCAATCCAGCACATAACACCCACTCCTATCTATGGACAATCGTGAATAACCCATTAAAAGCAAACTACGTGACTAAAATAGGCATTTGCGTATGATTGGCAGGTAGTTGCATGAGAGTGTTGTTTATGAGCTCAAAAAATAGCTGTTAAAATATGTAAAATTACTATAGACTCTGTGGAGACAGGAAAAATCTATAGTGTCATTAAAAAATACTCTCTTAGAGTCAGTAGTTACTTATAAAAGTTCCTGTTTATAAAATTGAAAACTCTTACAAGCTGTTCAGAAGACCATGCTTTCTTTAGAAAAAAAAAAGAAAAAGAAAGGTCATTTTAGAGGGAAAGCTCCAAGCACTCGGTCAGAGTTGAAACAATAAGAGAAAAAAATGTGTTTCAGGACATGTTTTAGCAAATTCGAGATAACAAGTGGCTGAGAGACACAACATTTACTGGTGCTAGTTACTGCAGCGGACGGACCTTAGTAATACCTCGCAGACTCGTTGTGGGAGCACAGAATGAGCAGTGCTGCCAGTTGCTGGTTCTGAGGCAGCCGGTGCTGTAATCGATACCTTGGTGCTAGCTAAAGGAAGCAAAAAGGCACCCTCCATATTTGCAAGGAATGCTTTGGTTTGATGGGAATACGCTTGGGACACAGCCAAGCATGGGACTTCAGCAGTTCCAGCCTGGTGGTAAATGCCGCTGGCGTTTCCTTTGGAAGTATCAGACAGATGATGACCACGCATTCTTCACAGCAAAAAACAGGCATCTGAGAACAGGTATTTTTGCAGTTGCAGTCTTTTCAGACTGGTCTTTAAAATATTAGAAACCATAGTTTCTGTTTGCAAGGTATTACCAAGGTGTATCACACTGCTTGTGTGTGAAAGATAAAAATTTATCAAAAAGGAAAGAGGGGCAGTCTGTATTTAAGAGTGCTATTTTGCAAAAAAGAAAAAATATTTCTTTAGCTGATGTGAAATGAAAAATAAAAGTGCTGCACAAGCATGGTTTTCAGATTGCTCAAAGCATTTGAACTTTATAAAGGAAACTTTTGTTTCACTACCGTCAGTGTTGGGGCTTCTAGCCAAAAAGGGCACAACTTCCCTACACTTGTAGGATTTCACTACCTCTGGATGTTATCTGTACATAACGTAGGTCTGGCTTATATATACTGAGTCCCTTGGTGATGTTCAGGAATCATTTTTGTGACAGGTATTTGTGTCAAAGGGCCAAATCATCCATACTTTCCTAACTGGGTCTGTCCTGTTGTTTTGTAAATGGCATCTAATGTTGCCCCTGCTGATGTATTTCAACTATTCCACCCCCGTGCGATGGTGTTTGGTGGTGTTTGGCAACGTTCCTACTGGTGTTTAAACAACCACATTTCTAGATGCATTACAATTGTGTAGGAGTTGATAACCTTAATGAAGGTAACGGGTATAAAGCGTCACAATAAGAATAAATCTCTAACATTTCATGAACTGAAAATGTAGCAATTATTCCTAAAACAGACAGCATATTATTCATTGTATCAGTAACACAATTTTCAGAAAAATGTACTGCAGGTAATGACATCACTGAATAAATGATAAAATAAATGAAAATGAATGAAAGTTCAAAATACATTAATCAGAATTAAAAACCGGATGATTAAATACATCATTTAGAATACAAAGGCTTGTTCAGGCCGAATACATTTATAAGTCTCTTTTGCATTTGAATTTAAAATGGATGTGGCTTCAGTTTTATGTTGAGTGTTTTGTAGAAAAGTGTCCACTAAGAGTCATACTAAAAGCTAGCTCTAAGCAAAGCTAGAACAGAAAAAGATGAACCCAGAAATACTCCATAGTTCTACCCATGGTGAAGCCAGGTCTGTATTTTTTGGAAAAAGAAAAGGTTCAAAAGTTTGTACTTGTATGTTCGTTGTTTGTTTTTGGCAGGCTTCGTTTCTTGTTCCGTGGAGCCATGGAAAAAGTATCACAGTTAATGAAATAGCCAGTATGATTAATTGTTGAAATTGCATCGTGTTTAGTTGAAGTTATTTCTGCTGTTTTTGTTGAAAAACGTTTGAAATGTTGAAATTAATAGTTGGTCTTTGCTGAAAAACTTTCAGATGGTGAAGTTGATATTTTAAGTTTTTGTTGAAAAACGTTGAAGCATTTATTATTTGATGCTTTTGTTGGAAAAACGTTGGTGTACACATTTGTTTTTGGCCAAATTGCAACTTGAGTGTTGTCTTGACTTTTATTTTGAATTTGAAAGGTTGGTTCAAGGAGAACTAGTTCCATTGCAATGTTGCATAGTCCCCCACTCCATGGATTTGATTTCTCAAACGTGATGAGCTTTTCAGTTTGAAGTTCTTGAATAGTAGTGAGAGGGACGTCTACTACTGTGGAGTTCACGAGGCCTACTGCTCAGTATTGGCCACATAGTGTTGTTTGATTCTTTCATTTGAAATGAATCTGTTTTCCTTTTTCACGGCAAGATGCGGCAAAAGTACAGTTCTTGTTCCTTTCACTTCAAGGAATGGCACATGTATTTCTGTATGTGGGGCCAAATTCCTTTGTGTCCGCGATCTTTATCTCTCTCTGCCCAGATCCCCGACTTTTGGGATTCAGACAGGTCTTGACGTGATTACCTCGACTTCCCAGTGGCGGCCTGTTTCACTTTGACAGAATCTTTGTTTGTGTCTTTGTTTCCTTTAGTTCCTGTAAAACAGCCAAACGATCATAGATACAGAATGGTTTTCATCCGCCACTGTGCCTTCACATTTATGATCAGGTTCCCACATTCGTAAATGGAGTCAGACCTCCTAGAGAGCTTCTTGGCTGGGTGTGTATTGCCCCCTGAATCCATAGAAGTGTTTGACCTCACTAGCCCCCGCCTAATACCCTAGCTGTTAAGGATTGCTCTATGCCCCAGTCCTTCCTCTCCTCTACCTAAATTCACTCAGGATGGCGTTGGAGAGGAGTACTGCAATATTACGTCCATCCCTTCCATGGCCTCTTTGTCAGCCCGAGAGCTAAGCGTGGAGCCACAGTCAGGGTGTAACGTTGATTGCGTATCTCCTGTTATGGACTCGCAAATCTTTTTATAACAGTTTTGAGCGTCAGCCGAGCACTAAGGCCATACCTATAGGAAACTTGAGCACGGATCCACTGCCACCAAGATATATTGTTAAGCCACCTCAAAATTTGAGGGGCCACAGTGGTCCTGTTACATGACACGATCAAGTGGACAGTCTGATGCTGTCTAGCAATGGGACCTGCGCGGGTCTTGTGATGGTGTAGCCTGGCATTTGTTTGCAGATTTTGCAGTTCAAGACAAAGCCAATAGTCTGACTTCTGAACCCTGGCCACCAATAGCACTGTTTGCAATGAAGAAATAGTAGCTATTACCCCTGAATGTGCGGAGCCCAAGCCCTTGTGTGCTTTAAATGATTAATTCCTGCCTACTATCCATATTTGGAAATACTCTATCCCCCACTCCAGGAATCTGAGCAAATTGAATTTTGTTTGCACCTAACTTGTAGGAGTATATAAGTGGAAATTTCTTAGGCACTGCTGTGCTGCCTTTGCGTGAAGCAATTACAGCCACCATATTCTAACCGTCTATTCTCGTTGTTGAACGAGTGTGCGCAGCTATGGAAGCTGTGTGAACAGCCCCCTGTGTGGCTTCTACAGCCAATGAATTCCCTGCAACGTGCACGCCATCACGTTGATGACTCAGTGTGGTAATCACGTGAGTTTTTGTTTGGTAGGTAGTATTTTTCAACTCCACTACCTGTTCCCATAATTTTTGTTTTTAATTATGCCACCTTTTTCATCTTTAAACCCATTTTGTTCCCAATGGTGTAAATATTTATTACATGATTGCACACAGTAAAAGGAATCGCACACTATAAGTGTGGGGAATTTGCGATCCGTGTTTACAAGTGCAAGTATCAGGGCTTTTAAAGCTGCCAACCGAGCCATGCTATTACCTAGAGGTAGTTTTTTGGTGCAATGAGGACGGAACTTGCCATCCAGCATCTGTTCTTTAACAAAGGCGGCCGGTGGGGCAGACCCATCAGTGTAAATTTTAAAAAATTCATACTGGTCTAGAGGCAAGATTTCATTTGGTAGATGATGTTCTTTCTCATATTGCAGGAATGCCTGTGTTTTTAAACTTGGATCAAATCTGGATTCAAAGTCTGATGCAGCAAAAGAATTAGCCCTTTGTAGCCCTTCTGGATGTAAGGCTTTGGCATTAGGAATGCTAGCCCCGGTACTGGAGTGACGACAATAATGCATCCTCCCATGAGCCAGTGCTCTTTCTTTTGCTACAGCAGTCTGAATGGTTGTCAGAATTTTTTCCTGTTGAATTAAAACTCATTTCTGTGTTTGTGTACAGATGAGATTTGTATGCGATTGGTACAGTTTCACCCTCATTAAAGTTTTAATAAGTGTACCCGCATTGACCATAAATGATACTGAGTACCAAGTGGTGCAAGTTTACACATGTGTGTATGTGTTTGGAAGCAATCATATCTTCCTGGAGTGAACAAAGAATATTGGTGTGTTCTTGTGTCCAGTGTTTGACTGAAAAGTCAGGTTTGAAAAAGGTCGTAGAAAGGTTTTACTCTCTCTGCGAAATCAAAAATGTATGTTCTGCCAAAATCTAGGAATCCCAGTACTGATTGGAAGTAGTTTTAAATTCTTTGGAGGCTAGAGCAGCGCACACTTTTCTAAAAAGTTAGCTGCCTGGCTTTTCCTTCACTTGAAAACTAGTATCCCAAAAAAAGGACACAGAGTTGGGCAATTTTTGATTTCTCAAAATTAAATTTGTAGCCCCCAGAGGCGAATCCCATAATAATGGTGCTCAGCCTGGTCAAGTGTTTCCCCAATAGGTCGTCCGTTAGATAAATATCATCCAAATAGGACAACGCTTCTTCATCAAAATGCTTTAGCCATTCAGTAACTCTTTCAGAAAATACCCTTGAGCTGTTCTTATACCCACGGGGGAGATGACAAAAAATTGTCGCTGGGACTCTAATATACTATATGCTGTTAGGTACCTGTTTTCAGGTGCTATAGTTTGACAGAAAAATCCATTTGAGACAACAAGTGTCGTTTTGTATTTTTTCCCGCATAATGTTATTCATTAATGCGGCACTATCTGCATGTTGGACAGCATATGTCTTTGTGCAAGTGTTCAAGTGTCTGTAAATTAAAACTAGACGAAATGTATTATCATGTTTTGATAAGTGAAACAAGGATTGTTCTTTTGTGAAGTGCATTTTTCAATGATCTCCCGGTATTCAAGTTGATCTAAGATCTCCCTGACCTGTGTTTTTAGCTTCTTGCTTAAATAGGATATTGTCTTTGAGCATGTGGTGAAACTATTAACGGGATCACGTGGTGGGTTGAGGCATCATCCCATCCAGCGTGATTTTTATACAATGCTGGAGCTTGGGCTACTGCCCACTCCCGTGCATATGTATGTTTAAGGTGAACTGGAACATGGTTGGAAAATGCAGGAAAAATATACTTTCTCCCTTTGGGCGCTCCCTGACGAATGCTGGCGGCTAATCTTGTTCTGCTAACAGTATGTCAAAACAAGACGATAGGTTCTTCACAAAGAGACCTTTTACTTTCCTGTGTTTGTCCTCCTCCATGCGGAGTGTTATTTCATATAACTTGTGTGGGACGCTCACCCTTTTGTCTGGTGTTTCCACCGTGATGTAATCATTCAATTTTGCTGTCCAGAAATTCCTTCAGTTTCTGGCAAGCTATTGTTACTTCTGCCGCGCTGTCTAGCATTGTCTGAGCCCATTCCCCGTTCAGAAGTTGAGTCCTTAGGATTCTGTGCATGTCTAACTTTGAGACCTGCAACTTTCTTCTTTTTAAATTGAGGTTTGGATTGTGGCTTGTCTTCTGTTTTAGAAGAGTCCTGAGCGTGCTTGTCCCTGGACTGCTTGAGCTCTTCTTTGTGTGCTGACTTTCCTTCTCTCCCTGTGTTGTTTGTTGAGAGGAATGTGTATCAGTATCCTAATACCCGTCAGGTTTCCTAATATTATCCCTATTCCTAAGGTTATACCTCTTTGCAGAGGGCTCCTGTTGAGGAGACCTACCTCGGGACTGAGAATCTTTTCTGAAAAATTTTGTTTTTTATTATTATCCCACTTCTTTTTAGAAGAAGTAGGTGTCTGCTTAGAATTGTCCTTCTCAGGACTGCCCATTAGCTGTGGTTTTAAAAGCTTTCCCACCCAAAATGTCCCTTCCCAGTTCTGCATATGCAGTTTCAATTATTTTGGGAAGTTCTTGTGGTTGGTCTATAAGACTGACCTCTCTTAGGTGTTGGCGGATCGCCACTGAAGCTGCTTTCCCTTTAATGTTAGCTAGTATTATTGTTGATACCTGGTCGTAATTACCTAGTAATTTCATACCTAAGGTCAGAGCTGGTTCAGCTCCATACTTGTTCTGTATCTGTCGTAAGACATCTGGAATTACCGCTAAGGAAGGAATACCATGAGTCCTGGTATATATGGCAGCAAAGACTGTACCCCAAGTGGTGTAGTCCTCTAACTGTGGTGTGATCCCCATGGGCAAGCAGAGTGTTAGCATTATATGCTTTCAAATGGTGTGGTATTTGGAAATACTGCTTCTAACTGGGTAATTTTCTAAGCTACCCAGAAAGGAATCTGTTCACATTTTGTGGGCAGTTTGCCCATTACTGTGTGTAATGTTTGTGGAGTGATTTTAGTAGCGGTGCTCTGTGTTGGAGCCGTGTTATTTGTAGCTACTGTGGGCTGGACACCAAGTGTCCTCATGACGAGTTGCGTCATGGCTCTTTAAGAGTTTTACCAACTCTTTGTGTTGTAAGAGCAGTGCATCTTGTGGCATTATGTCAATGTCAGGATGTGGTGTGTAGCCGGTTAATGTCGGCCTTGTAGCTCCTGGTCTACCTAGTGGACCGAACCTGGTTTTATTTATTTGTTGTAGGGCGCCATTAAACCAGAAATTGTGGTCCTGGTCAGTGTTCGGAATCTTAATCTCCTCGAACGGAGTGTAAACCGCTGGGACTTTTTCATGTATGTAAGAATGAAAAGTCTGAGTTGTTGCATTTACTGCTGGGAATGTAACCCAAGAATAGAACACATCTGTTTGATAATCTTCGTGTGCCTCTATTAATATCACTGTACCCTCTCGGTCTGTTAAACCATGTCTGAGGGGTTTTTGTGTGAGTGTATGCCTGATTTTGGGCGCAAAATGTATTGCATTTGCTTCCTCTTCGTCGTTTGAGACCTGTGTCCCAGTGACAGGAGCAGCTGCCTCGACAGACATTGAAGTTGTGAAAACAAAATGTCCTAAAAAAGGGTTTTAAGATAAGGTTTTAAAAGGCACAATTGTTCGGGAACTTTTGACTTCAAGCTTTATTAACCTACAGCCAATACATAGGAAGATTGCCTACTCAGCTGTGGCGGAATTTTGTGCCTACCCACTCCAGACGTCTCTGGCGTTTTGTGGGTAGGGGTCTCTGAGAATAAGCATGACTGAACTACTCAGATTCTACTGTTAAATAAGTGCCAAATTCACGTTTGGGCGTCATGTAGTGTAGTTCCTATTTCCCTAATAGGCTCTGCGCATTGGAATAATATAACCTATAGGTTTGACATAGGACTAAGGTCGGTATGTCCCTATCGATTATATTAAACTTAATTACCTGTGCCAGCTAGCTCAGAGGCCACTAGAAACTTCTTGAAGACAAGAAGGGAATAGTTTCTGGCAACCACATAACATAAAACCCTGATCCCTCAGGATCGTGGAAACAATATACTACTTTTCATTCAGTCACTCATCTCAGAGAAGTACATAGAAGAAACAGTCGGGTGTGTTTACAATAAAATTTATTGCACAGTTGTTGTTCTAGTACTGGTTATATGTGCTGCGACAACTGTTGGACAGTAGCAGAGAAATATGGCCAGCAGTGCAGTTAAATAAAAATGCATGGTACAGTTTTACCATTGTGCAATAGTAATGAACACATACATGAAATGCAGAATGCATTAAGATCAAGCCTATACCCCTATGATGCCTAACTAGATGTACCTAAGTGTACCTAGCATGTGTGTAGGTCTTAGAGAGCCAAGAATCCCCCTAGGATTTAGTCTAACCCCATTACCTTAGTGGGACTTCATCCTGGTGTTGAGCTGGACACCCAGGATGGGTGGATGGACCTCTGCCAGCTGGAGCTGTGGCATGATGCAGGTTGCAGCGTCTCACGTCAGAGTGTCGGCATGGAAAGTCTCGGTCCTCTCTAGTTTGCTTGAGCAAAGGGAGGTATATTTATACCGGATATGTGCGTTGGAATGTTAGTATTGACGTACAGTCAGTCAGAGGAAGACGTCAGGAATGAACCCTTAGGAAATAGTGGTTCATGCATATTTAATGAGTTCTTTGAGAAATCAATAATAATGTGCTAGGGAAAATCCCAAGAGCTAAGGGTCTTTGTCTAAGAACTCGTTGTGACATAGGTTAGTCACTGTTGGACATGGATATGACGTATTGAGATTTGGACCGTCTTGTGCACCCAGAGCACACGTCAGATAAGGGACAGACTCTGTTGCTCGTTATTTGTAAAGGGAGGGCCAATGTAGGGGAAAGGTCCTGCCTGTCTCTGTGGCACGAAGGATTTGAGCCTCTGAAACAGCGCACCTATGTTAGGGCCTCAATCCAGCACATAACAGCACTGAAAAGGAAACAGGGGCTCGATTTCATGACTGTATGGCTGCTATCTCCGGATGGATGTCTGCAAACTGCTTAAAACTTAACTCTAATAAAACTGAGGTCATAAAATTTGGGAAGAACCCGCTAGTGTGGACCCCAGATTGGTGGCCGGCTGACCTGGGCTCATGCCCCATACCTACTGAGAAAGCTAGGAATCTGGGAGTGTTAATGGACAATAAGCTGGCACTAGGTGACCAAATAAATTCAGTTACCTCGGCCTGTTTTTATGTATTAAAGATTATAAAAAAGATTAAGTTCTTCCTCAACGATAATGGCCTCAAAACAATAATCTCGGCACTCATCATGTCTCGGCTGGATTATTGCAACGGACTCTACCTGAATGCTCAAAAACAATATATTAATAAGCTTCAGATAGTTCAGAATGCGGCAGCCAGACTGCTGTCGGGGACTTCAAAGTTTGCTTCTGTAAAGGAAGAGATCAAACAGTTGCACTGGCTCCCTGTCAGACACAGAATACGCTTCAAAGCGCTGTGCACCATTTTTAAAGCCCTCAATGGCAAAGGCCCGGATTACTTGCAACGTAAAATACAGTGGTACATTCCAAGGAGAGTGTTACGATCGACAGGGGAGAAGAAAGTCACAATTAGCGGTTTTAAAAAAGCGGGCTGGGGAGGCAGAAGCTTTATTAACAGCGCGTCCAAAGCCTGGAATGAGCTTCCTTTCCAACTGAGGAACGCTACAGATCTCCTCTCTTTCAGGAAGGGGCTCAAGACCTGGCTTTTTAATCAATGAACCTTCTGGTCTCTTCTCTAGCAGGCAGTGCATAGCGCCAGGACACCCTAGGGTAGCAGTGCGCTCTACAAATTTTATTAACATAACACAACACCGAATGAGTAACAGGTTCTCTTGTGCTTGAATGAAGGGCAAACAGAGGATTTTACTCGTAGCGGAGGAGGAGCAATTCTGAGTCTTCAGAATAAGTCAGAAATCTATCCTTTGTTTAGCGGAACAGGCAGAGTAGCGAATGTTTTTATGTTGTTACTAACGGATTTCATTTAAAGAAAATTAAAGAAATACGTTTTTGAGTTACCTTGTGAAGGGAGGGTCAGTCGCTGGAGTAGTGCTGACATCACAGGGAGCCGCGCTGGGATTGGTTGAAACAGCGGGCGTGAGACAGAAGCAGATTGTAAAGGAGGGGTCAGTAGTAAGGAGTAAAACTGACGTCACAAAAGGCTGTGCTGGCATTGGTCAGACCACGAGCGTGAGCCTGAGTCTGATTGGGTGATTGAATAGAGGCTGCTTTAGAATTGGTTGACGAAATTTTGTATGTTGAACTCTGATTTGACTATTGGTGTGAGTCGCCCAGACAGAAAAGCTTGAGGGTTTGCGGATTATTGTTTCTTACATCGAGCATCTAGAATATATGGAGAAAAATTTAGTTAATAATGAAAATTAAGAATTTCTTTAAGAAAGATAAGCCTGTGTTGACTAGAGAGGGAATTCCTATTCCGCCACCAAAGACGCCTGCTTCATTTGTGATGATGGAAAGAGGATATCACACTTGTGTATGGTTGGAAAATTGGATAGAATATACAAAAGGTGATGGAGTTCTAGCTTTCCCAGAAAATGGTACGTTTAATGGGAGAATTCTTCAGAATTTGAGAATGAGAATGAATGATTTGGAACCAAGACCTAGGTTAACTCAGTATGAGGCTTTGGAAGAGAGGGAGACTGAGTCATTTGAACAAGAGAAATGTAGAGGTGGAAGATATAAAGGATTTTTCCCCAGATATTTGCATGAATCTCGAGAAGGTCAGATGAAGCAATGGAGAAGAGCAATGGTATCAGAAGGTTTATACCCAGTGTTGATGGCTGAGGAACAGTCATGGGGCAAGTGTAAAGAGAAAACAAAACATATGAATGTGACAGGATATGGTGAGTCAGATGATGAGTTATTGGAGGAATTTTTAACTAAAAACCCTCCACTGTATCAAGAAGGACCCAGTAGAGTCACCCCAAGTGCACCAGTAATGGGAACACCCTTAATTCCCCAAATTTTATATGATGCATCAGTTAGTAGGGTGCTTCAAGACAGAGAAAAAGAAGCGTTAGATAGAAATAGAGAGGAATTGATACAGAAAATAGGAAAATTGAGTTTAAACCCTAAAGCATTGACAGTACCAGTGACTATAGGTCCTGTTATTCCATTATATGGAGATAAAATAAGTTGCCCAAAACCCCAAGCTGTAACAACTCCTTTGAGTAATCCTAGAAAGGAGGCAGTAATATCTGATGATCAAGTCAGTGAGTGCGATTCAGTCATTTCATTAATGGACCTTCCGATAAGAGAATCTGTAAGTGAAACCCCGAAAAGTGTTACACCTAGTAGTTCCAAAGAAAGAAAGGCTGTGGTACCCTCAGGAACTAGAAGCTCAGCAACAGTAACCCCAGAAGATTTGGAGAGATGGGCACAGGGAATAGAAAAACAAAGCACACCCCCAAAGATTTTAGATATTTACAAATTGAAAGTAGAATTGGAAGAGATGATAGCTGGAAATGTGGGAATAGAAAGATTGAACCATTACAATGAGGAAGAGTTGTTGTTTATATCTAGGCGTATAACCAGAATTGCAAAATTGTTTCATGAGAAATTGACAGAGCGTGCTTCAGAGATGGGAATAGATATAGGGAGATCAAAATTGTTACAGAAACCATATCGAGTGGAGTTTACTGATAAGGATTTGGAGAATATGAATGTGTCTGGTAAGAAACTACAGGTAAAGGAGTTAATGAATATTTTGCAAAAATGGGGAGACATTGACAAGTGGAGAACTAGGTGGACAAGAAAGAAGGAGGAAGCTCAGGCGAAGGAAGCGTCATCTGCATTCTTGTTAAAAGAATCAGAAAAGGCAGAAAGATTGTGTCCCATGAGAGAAGTACCTGGTGGTGGATACGTTCAAGTTCCGTGGAGCAGACAGGATATTTTGTCATTTACGAACGATTTCCCTAGATTAAGAGAGACACCAGTTGAATGGTACAAACAAGTTGAGAGATTTGTGAAAGTTTTGAAGGTTTTGTTACAGGATCTGGATGGTTTGTTTGACATAGTAGTACCTACTGATTTATGGACGGAGTGTAAGATTACAGTTGATTGGCCAAGCGAGGAGTATCCAAGAGACTCGAAAACAGGAGCACCCTCAGATGAGGTGATGAAGAAATACCATTAAGTAATTACTTTTCTGAAAGGGAAAATCCCTCTCAAAGAAACAGATTGGGTAAAGACAGATAGAACAACTCAAGAGCTGAATGAGTCTGTACATGCATATTATGAGCGGTTGTTGCAGGTGTTTAAGAAGTATAGTGGCTTTGAGAACATTGGAGATAAGGATATGGGACATTTTGTGGATCGGTTTGTGTATGGTTTGAAACCGGAGATTAGTCAGATGATTCAGCAGCATATGTTGTGCTGGCAGAGCAAGCCGATCGATGATATTTTGAAATACGCAAAATACTGTGGGGATGATATTGAGGCGAGGCGTAGAAAATTAAAAGAGAAAATGATGTGGGCACAAGTAAAATTGGCAGAACAACAGGAAAGTAAATTAAATAGTCAGACTGATAATCAGGTGCAAGAGCAGAATCAGAATGATCATGCGGTGAATGGTGGTAAATCAAGAGGACGAATGAATAGAGAGGAAGCAAAGAAGAAGTTTCCTTGTCATGCGTGCGGAAAGCTTGGACATTGGAAGAACGAGTGTAAGAGTATTCATAATAATAATGGGCCAAACCAAAATTTAAATCCACAGACGCAGAATGAAGTGCTTATGAATCAGCCGCAGCAGGTAGTTAATCCACAGTGTCAGATGCCACCAGCTCCTATGCCAAATTTTGTGAACCAACCAAAATACAGTGTGGACGCCGGATTTCAAGGAGGAAGTGGTAAGAAAAATTCTGGTGTTTCACAATATCTTTTACAGAATAATGATGATGAATTTAATTCTTTGCAATGACGGTGCCTGAGGGGGGAGGGAGAGGAGTGCGTACTTGGCGCATCCTTGCCGGTAGATCAGTCAGGTCCATTTATTGATGGGAAAGTAGAAGGTAATGATATCACTTTTCTATTGGATACTGGTGCTACCCGTTCTACTGTGAGAACAGCAGACATCCCAAACCTACCCCTCTCGGGAGATTCCATCCAAGTTGTAGGCGTTTCAAATCAACAGATTAGAACCCCAATCACAGAACCAATGGAAGTGCACATTAGAAATTTGAAAGACATGCATAGATTCGTAGTTTGTGATTCTAGTCCAGTAAATCTGTTAGGAAGGGATCTGTTGTGCAAAATGAATTGCACAATCTACTGCACACCGGATGGTGTTGCTTTTCAAACCCCTGATGAAGATATTGTATATAAAATAATGCTTGCTAAACAAGGCACGGAAGTAGATGAAATGTATTCTTTAATGACTTTAAATGATTTACCAGAAGAACTGAAAACGACAGTGAACCCAGAAGTATGGGATTTCACAGGAAAATAAATTGGGCTAATGTCAAACGTATATCCAGTGAAGGTGACAGTGAAAGAAGGTGCAGTTTATCCCAACACCCAACAATACAAAATTAGCCCAGAGGTGAAAGAAGGAGTTGCTTCAGAAATTGACCGAATGATTAGACAAGGCATTTTAAAGGAAATAATGAGTAGTCCTTGTAATTCGCCTATAATGGGACTTAAAAAGCCTAGCGGAAAATACAGGGTAGTGCAGGATCTGAGAAAGATCAATAAAATTGTGTTGCCTTGTTGTCCCGTAGTGTCAAATCCAGCAGTGATTCTTTATCATATACCCTGGAATGCAGGCTGGTTTACAGTAATTGATTTATACCAAGCCTTTTTCTCTATTCCTTTGCACCCAGACAGCCAGTATCTTTTCGCATTTAAGTTCGAAGACCGTATCTTGGCATGGTGCCAAGTTCCTCAAGGGTATACGGAGAGTCCCTCAACTTTTAATCAAAGCCTGAAAAAGTGTCAAGAGACATTAGTCATGCCCAGAAATTCAGTCCTAGTACAATACATTGATGACTTATTAATAGCATCCAAATCACGAGAAGATTGTGTCACTGATTCCATTGCGTTACTGAACCATTTGGCTGATGGAGGACACAAAGTGTCTCCAGAAAAGTTGCAATTTTGTCGACAAGAAGTTAGATATTTGGGCCACAAAATAGAAAGAGGAGTGAGAAAAGTGACCCCAGAAAGAATTAAGATAATCAAGCAAATGCAGTTATCGCAGACGCAAAGGGAGATAAGAATGTTTCTCGGAGTGGTTGGGTACTGTCGGCTGTGGATTGTTGGGTTTTCCCTGCTGGCAAAGCCATTGTTTCAGTTAACACGAAAAAGAGCGAAGGACCCAATTGTCTGGAACGATGAATGTGTGGAAGCATTTGTGAAATTGCGAAATTGTTTGTGTGAGGCCCCTGCTTTAGGCATGCCTGATTATACGAAAGAATTTGCACTGTTCTGCTGTGAGAGAGAGAGTTGTGCACTTTCAGTCTTGACTCAAAAGCATGGATTAAGCCGACGTCCAGTGGCATATTTTTCTGCTACTTTGTATCCTGTGGCTTCAGCCTTACCTGGCTGCTTAAAAGCAGTAGCTGCTACTTGTTTGAGTCTGGAGCAAAGTGAGTCAATTGTATTGGGACATCCAGTCAAGGTTTATGTCCCACATTCGGTCGAGATTCTTTTAACAAGAACTCGAACACAGCACCTTACCCCTAGTCAGATGACTAAGTATGAAAGAGTAATTCTTGGAGCAGAAAATGTGACAGTAATTAGGTGTACAATGGTAAATCCTGCCACATTATTGCCAGATCCACGTTGTGAAGAAGTGAAAGATGAAGTGGATCATGATTGCTTGGATGTGACTGAGATGTGTACCAAACCCGACCTGACATAAATGAAGAGCCCCTCAAAGAGCCAGATCATGAACTGTTTGTTGATGGCTCTTGCATGAGAATAGAGGGAGGAGGACTCAGTGCAGTGTACGCTGTATGCAAGGTATCTGGGGTTGTTGAAGCATCCTGTTTACTGGGAGTCAAGTCTGCACAAGTAGCTGAATTGGTGGCCTTAACAAAGGCATGCAAAATTGGGAAAAATTGGAGAATAACCATATTTACGGAGAGTCAATATGGTTTCGGGGTTGTGCACAACTTTGGCCAGCTCTGGATGCAGAGGGGATTTCTGACTTCTTCAGGCTCTCCCATAAGAAATGGTAAAAATGTGAAAGAATTGTTGGAAGCAATACAATTGCCAAAAGAAATAGCAGTGGTCAAGTGTGCTGCTCACCAGTGACTTTGTGGCGGCAGGTAACAGATATGCTGATCAAATTGCTCAATATTGTGCTAGAAATAACATGGCGTTAAACAGAAAAATTGAAACAAGTGAAATCAGCTGCCAACTTATGTTTTTCTCAGCTTTAGAAACATAGGATGAGGTGAGACAGTTGCAGGATGAAGTTGAGGTAAGCGAAAAGGAAAACTGGATAAAATCAGGTTGTGAAAGAAGAACAGAGGATGATGTATGGGTATATACTGAAGGCAGACCAGTCATGCCAGACTGCTTACCCTCTCAAATGGCAAGAATGTATCATGGGGACACACATGTTGGTAGGGATGCCATGATCAGACTATTCAGATAGAATTGGTACAATCCAAAGTTCAGGGTAGTTGCAGAGAGCCTTTGCCAAAGATGTTTAATTTGTCAGCAGCAAAATCCAGACAGGAAAACAGTGGTTATTTGGGGAAAAATTGGAAAAGCAGAAGGATCATTCACAAGATTGCAACTTGACTTCATAGAGTTGCCTCCAAGCAACGGAATGAAGTATGTCCTTGTCATAGTGTGCTTGTTTTCACGATGGGTGGAAGCATACCCCACGAGAAGAAATGGCAGCCTTACAGTTGCCAACCTACTATTGAGGGAGTTGATACCTCGTTTTGGTTTTCCAGTCACTTTGGAATCAGATAGAGGACCTCATTTTAATAATGAAATAATTTGTTTAATCTGTGAAGCATTCAAAATTGAGCAAAAACTGCATTGTGCATACCGTCCAGACGCTTCTGAAGTGGTTGAGCAATTAAATGGCACAATCAAATCAAGGTTAAGTAAAGTGTGTGCGTCCACATCACTGAAATGGCCAGATGCATTGCCTCTTGTGTTGATGGGACTCTGAAGTATTCCTGACAGAAGAACAGGATTGAGTCCACATGAGATACTCATGGGAAGGGCAATGAGACAAGCATTTATTCCTGGTCACAAATTGATGAATATAACTGATGATCTGGTGTTGGATTATTGCAAAGAATTGGCTGACCTAGTGCGTTCTGTCTCTCACCAGGTTGGAGAAGACGCAGTTGCCAGGCAGCCAGCACAGGCGCATGATTTGAATCCTGGAGACTGGGTGGTAGTAAACACACCAGAAAGTTGTGCTTAGTACCCAGGTGGGATAAACCACGTCAAGTCATACTGGTCACTACTACAGCAGTAAAGTGTGCAGGTTTACCCAATTGGATACATGCGAGTCATACCAAAAGAGTTCCAGGCCCCACTGAAGAAGAACAACAACTGAGTGAACCAGTTGAAATAGCTGAAGGTTGTGAAGTCGAAGAATCTAGAGTGATAGATTCCGAAGCAATAGACGAGGAACAACCGAGCACAAGTCAGGAGGGCTGGATACCAGTGATTGACATACCAGAAGTTGTTATTCAAACAAGAAGCAGAATAAGATTAGAAAGACATGAAAGTAGTGAGGACCAGATAGGTGTAGAAGAACACGCTCAGGAAGAAGTGAACAAGGCTACTCGAGACCCTGACCAGGACTAGACAGGGAAAGAAGAACATACTCAGGCAAAAGCAAACAGGCCTACCCACAGACCTGAGCAGGGACAGCTAGGAGAAGAAGAACACGTTCAGGCAGCAAAAGAGCCAATTGTAATAAGTCCTGAACAGGACCAGTTAGGAGAAGAAGAACAGGTTCAGGCAGAAGAAGATCAATTTGAAATAAGACCTGAACAGGACCAGATAGAGGAAGAAGAACAAGTTCAGGTGAACGAAACAACAAATCTAAGACCTGAACAGGAACAGGTAGTGAGTGACTCAGAAGAAGAGGAAGAACGGATTGTGCCTAAACATAACGAAAATAAAAGAGCTCTAGAGAAAGACGAAGAGGGTGAAAGTGCAGTACAAGTTAAAAGGGTCAGAAAAGGTGATAACTGGGGGGGGCGTGGCCAGCAGCATGCCGGACTAGACGTGTCCAACCCGAGCTCCGATGGCCGATCACTAATCCTGCCTTAATCCTGCGCTCATCTGCGTGATCCTGTCCTGAAACTTATGGGCCGAGTGCCGGAAGACAACACCGTTGCCCAGATTGACCCATTCTGAGGAACTTGGCACGTAGCGGCAAGGAAAATCGCAAAGACTGGAGGCACGGCCGGATGCAAAATGGCGGCAGCCTGAGCCCTGAGAGGTGAAGAAGAGCGTCGCCGGAGAGCTGCGGACTGCTTGTGGGCACGGAGTGACGGAGGTGGTAGGAGGTGAGCGTCGGTGGGGCCTGGTTGGTCCCCCCCCTCCTTCGTCCTCAATCCGTGCCCGGGACTGCTGTGGCGAAGTGCTGAGCCACAAGGAAGGCAGCGGAGGTGAAGCGGAGACGGGCGGCTGGTGGGAGAGCATCGGCACTGGCGGAGGGGTTCCCGCCCGCCGGGGCGAGCGAACGACGGAGACACCGGGGGAGTGGTGGCCGGTGTACCCCCAGGTGCCCGAGGGCCTGACTGAAATATTAAGGAGGCCGGAGCTTGCGGGAGCACCCGACACCAGCGGGAGTGCGGCCGGCGGGGAACCGGAGATACCGAAGGGCTCCCGCACCGGTCGCCTACCCGTGGGGTGGCGGACCGGCTGGTGCCTAGCTATGCTGGGCTGGGAGAGGCCGTGAGAGGGAGCCCGGACCCACGCGGACCCAGTGGCTGCCGAGGCAGGGCACGAGACTGCGCACAGCCCTTAGCGGCAGGGACGGACCGGCGAGTGCAAAGGGGCCCGAACGCGGTGAGGTGAGTCAGCATAGGAGCAAGGGAGCGAGACTGATTGGTGCAAGAGCGTCTATTACCCCCCCCGTCTCCGAGCTCCTGGCTGGCCTACACATTCCATGACTGGGGCTGTGGACCTGCAATCGCTTCTGGGGGCACACAGAGAGTGGAGCTGAGGACCCGACAGTGGGATGTGAGGGCGCCCACATGGATGAGGACACGGCCGGGAGCCCTTGCCAGTCCCCCAGGACAGAGTCTTGCAACACCTGGCACGGTGGGATTCATGCGGGGATAAGCAGATGGCACTTCCCCCGGGCCCAACACACGACACCCTGTGGGACTGGGAGGACGCTGTACGTGACCCGGCGAACGGACTGGAGAACCTTGCCTCCCTCCCCCCCCCCCAAAAAAAACACCCGACAACGTGGTGTGGCAAATCCACCTAGGACCGGTGGTGGTTGGAAAACCCCCCTTCCTCCCCCTTCCAGGGAAGGAAGTTTTTGGAAAACACCATTGCTGAATTGCCGAAGGCGAACCGCCGACGGCCACGGTGAGCCCAGTGGTCTGATGGCGCGGGACAAAGACCCCAAACCACAGAGACAGGGGAAGATGGACAAATTTGCTAAACCATTGCCTGTGACGGATCTCCCCACCGCCGCCGCTGTGGGGGCACCCGACAATAACGTTATCCTTCAAGCGATCCAGTCCTCCAGAGAGGCGTTGGAAGGTAAAATCGACGAGATCAAAATTGACGTTAATTTGCTCTGCCAAGACCTGCAGAATGTATCCGAGAAAGTCACGCAAGCGGAGCACCGTATATCGGAGGTCGAGGACACCACTCACACGCTCCGGGGAGAGGTCACGGCCCTAACGGCAGCCATGAAAAACGTGCTCTGGAGGTTTGACGATGTGGAAAACCGAGCCTGAAGAAACAACCTTCGTTTTCTTGGCTTTCCGGAGGCTGTTGAAGGAACGGACGCGGGGCCTACCTACGCAAATGGTTGCTGGACTCATTTCCGGATGCCCGCTTCTCGCCATGCTTCATAATCGAGAGAGCGCACAGAATGCAAGGGACCCGGCCTCCGCCGGGAGCCCCACCATGTCCGCTGATCGCGAGGTTCCTTAACTATCAAGACAGAGACCTCATCCTTAGGGTATTCAGGCAAAAGGGGGAAGTCCGGATGGACAATACAAAGATCATGGTGTTCCCGGACTACTCCCGAGAGGTACAGAAGCAGCGTAAAACGTTTGACTCTGTGAAAGACAAGCTACGGCAGCTCCAAATCACGTACATGCTCCTTTTTCCCGCCAAACTTAAGGTGATCTACCAAGCCAAGACACTGTTCTTCAATACTCCAGAAGAGGCCTGGCATTGGCTGGAAGAGCGCCCTCTGCCGCGGGCACCCGGAGCCCCATTGTCGCGCCCGGAGGGGGCCCCACAGACCCGCAGAAATAGACCCAGGTCGCAACGCCTCAAATGGAGAAGTACCGAGACTGCCCCGAGCGCAACACTTAGGGCCACACCATATCGAAATAAAAGAGTGACGGGAGCCGCGTCACGAGCCTCGGACTCTGAAAGCGCACACCGTATGATTGTACCCAGAGGGACGCTGGAGACAGTGGAACGTGCCAAGCAGCACTCGGCAGACTGCACAGATCAGGACATAACTACGGACTCGGAGGAAGATCACCCCCTGTTGCAAAATATCAATCTCCTGGAGCATCAGGGTGAGGCTGGCACCGAGATCGACACGGACACTCGGACCCAACACGTAGAACAAGACGAATGATGAGCGATAACTGGCCATGAGAGTGGCCTGGACAATGGACCTACGGAGGGAGCGCACGCCACCCCACGTGTTTTGTTTCCCCTGTGGTATTTGCCTATCCTGTGTTCAGCCCCTTTGTCTTTCCTCCCTTCTTCCCCCCCCTTCTCCCTTCTCCCCCTCCCTCTTTGTTTTCACCTTTTATTTTAGGTTGGACTCTACAAACTGTTTAATTGGGTGCGGGGACTCCCGGCCTATTAGTTAATCCCGATATTAGCAGAAGAGGGCTTAGCCCGCAGACAGTCTGCTGAAGCTAGTAGATCTGAGTGGGAGGGAACTGGAGGGACTGAGAGCAGTTTGAGGATGCAGATCTGGGGGGGTGGGCGACAGACCTCTCCAGCCCGAACACGACACAGTTGGTCCTGTTGACCCAAGGGGTAGTCGGTTGGATGGTGAGGGAGTGTGGGGGGGTGGGATGGGGGGAATGGGGTTGGGGTTCATATACAGTTATGTGGCAAAATAGTAGGAAAGTGGGCATTATGAGAGTACTGAAGCAGTTGCAGTGGGACGGGGGAGGCGGTTCAGACAGGGCACAACACACCACCGGGATGGCTGCACCTAATCTAGGGACATACTCGGTCCTCTCCTGGAATGTGAACGGGATGGGGAACAAGGTTAAGAGAGGCTTGGTGGCGGCGTATTTTAAGCGACTTAAGCCAGATGCCATCCTCCTGCAAGAGACACATTTAAAGGGCACCCGCTGTGGGTTCTTAGGTCGAGGGGCATATAAGACACTAGCCCATGCTGAGTTCTCCACCGGGGCGAGGGGTGTGGCAATACTAATCAGGAAAAGTCCGCCCTTTAGACTTGAACGCACATGGATAGATCCCAATGGTACATATGTCGCAGTTAAGGGTGTGTGGGACAGACGAAACATCACTTTCATCAGTGTATACGCACCCCCCAGCGACAACGACAAACGCTGGATAAGCTTGCAGTGGTCCTGCTCGAAGCGGGATCTGATACACACATTATTGGGGGGGACTTTGATGACGTAACGGACCCCACATTGGACCGAACGACTGTCCCCAAGGGAGGCCCCAAAGAGACGCAGCTTAAATGGTTTGCGGACACCCTGACGCTCATGGACGTATGGCGTAGGCAGCATTCCCAGACTAGAGCCTATTCCTTTTAATCCGGCACCCACAAAGTCTTCTCCCGGTTAGATTATCTGCTGGTCCCGGTGGGAGAACTAGGAGAGATACATAAGGCAGAGTACCTGGCGAGAGGTCTCTCGGATCACTCACCCTTGGGGCTTACGGCGGGTACCCTTACCCGACGTTCGGCCGGGGACTGGAGGCTTAATCCGTGGGAGTTAAGGGACCCCAGGTCACTAGGAAAATCAGGGTTGACACGGAACTCTACTTTCATAAGAACGAAGGATCAGTGGACTCTGCCATTATATTGTGGGAGGCATACAAACACGTATTGCGGGATAGGGCCCAGAACATACTAGCCCATAAGAAGCGGAAAGAGGGGGAGGAGATCGCAGAGCTTGAATCCCGACTACTGCAGATAGAAACACAAGCCATTGCAAGTGATGACCCGTCACTGCTACGCAGTTTACAACTACTTCGCCGGGAATACTTTGCGCTGGCCAAAAACGAAGCGCAATAGGCGGTACAAGCCATGTACCGACATCTGTACGACACAGGTGACAAGACAGGTAGGCTGCTTGCATGGCTTAGCAAGAAAGAGCAAGACAGTAGGTGGGTGGCCCAGATACAGACTGAGGACGGCCAGACTCATGTAACTCCCGTCGCAATAGCTAATGCCTTCGTGGAGTACTACGAGACTTTCTATACCCAACGCGCTTTGGTAGAGCCGTCACAAATAAAGGCCTATCTTCAGACCATACAGTTCCCTAAGCTAACCGATAACGAGTCACAGACACTGGACGAACAGATTACAAAGGAGGAAATCATAGCAGCCATCGGCCAGCTAAAAACGGGGAAGGCCGCAGGTCCTAATGGACTCCCGCCTGAATTTTTTAAGCTACACGCGGCGTTATTTAGCCCCCATCTCCTCCAACTGTACCTAGAGGCGCACGAGGCGGGCAGTCTCCCAAGAGATTTACGGACGGCCACGATTGTGGTGATTCCCAAGAAGGATAGACCGCCACAGAAGTGCAGCTCATACCGACCTATCTCCCTAATTAACATGGAGACCAAAATATTGGCCAGAATATTAGCCAACAGGCTCACGGGGGTAATCGCCGGCCTCATCCATCGGGACCAGTCCAGCTTTATGCCGAAGAGGTCGACGAGGCTCAACCTTCGGAGGCTACACAACTGGCTAGAGGTGGTGAACATGAGAGAAGACACACACCACATCCTGTCCCTCGATGCCAAAAAGGCGTTTGACACCGTTCCTTGGCCCTATCTTATGTCCGCCTTGGAAGGGTTTGGATTTGGCCCGGTATTCCGGCAATGGATCGCCGTCCTCTATGAGGGACCCTTGGCCAGAACCAGAGTTAATGGAGTGATATCACGGGACTTCCCTATAGGCATGGGCACCAGACAGGGATGTCCCCTGTCGCCGCTACTTTTTAAGCTGGTCCTGGAGCCCCTTGCATGTGTCATTCGATCTCACCCAGACATAACAGGATTCCGGGGAAGAGAGACTGAGGATTTGGATGAGTGTATTTCTTTATACGCAGACGACATACTGATGTATGTCACCAACCCGGAAACCACTCTCCCTGCTATTATGGAAAGTTGCGCAACGTATGGCATGCATGCAGGATACAAAATTAATTGGGAAAAATCAGGTCTCTATCCAGTGGGTGGGTGCGGTGGGTACGATGCCTGTCCAGGTCGCTTTCAATTAGCCCCTGAGGGTATAAAATATTTAGGGATTTACGTCACAACGAACCCAGCAGAGGCGCTGGGCCGCAATCTTTATAGGGTGCTTGGGGAGTTTCGTGCAGACGTCGAGCAATGGAGGTCCTTGCCGCTGACGCTACTAGGCAGGGCAGCGCTTTATAAAATGATAGTGCTCCCGAAATTTTTGTACGTTCTGCCAAACACCTACCAACTGATACCTGACGAGGTGTTTGCTAAAATTGACGACCTATTGAGGGCGTTTCTCTGGGACGGGAGACCGCCGAAGGATAGCGCTATCAACATTGCAACGGAACCAGTATAATGGCGGCATCTCCTTACCCGACCTTTGGGCATATTACTGGGCGACTCATCTCATTGTTGTGAACGAATGGGAGAATATGGAGAGGGATCACCCCAAATACGCACTGGAACGCACACAATTTGTTGCGCGCTCATATACACACTACCTCTATGGGGCGAAGGGCTCAGCGCGACTCCTCACAGCCACAAGAATCGTTATTGCGGCATGGAAAAAGGCAGAAAGACAGATGAAATGGGATGGCCGGGTGACTAGGGAAACACCGCTTTGGGTAGGAAACCGACTTAATGAAATTGCGAAGCTGCGGGGTTTCAGGAAATGGGATTTGCTGGGCATCTCACAACTTAAGGATATACTATTCCGTGGGAAGCTGGTAACCTTCTCACATCTCCAGACCGAGTACGACATGAATCTGACCCAACGCTATAAGTACTTACAACTGACGCATGTGTGGCAGGCACAACATATAGACATTAGCGACATCCCTGAATACGCACCGCTAGAGGGTCGACTCCTGATGGGTGAGATCGGGGAAAGGGCTGTCTCCTGGACGTATAGAACCATAATTAATAACAAGCCGGACTCCTTGCTGAAGTTGAGGGTGAAATGGGAATTAGATCTGGGAGAAATGGAGGACCTGGACTGGGAAATGGCGCTGATGCATCCACGGGAGGTGGCCATCAAGTAACGACTTAGACTGATTCAATTTAAATACTTACACAGAGCCTACTATGATAGAGCCCGACTGCACCGCATAGGGAGAGCGGAAGCGCCCAACTGTTTGCGATGTCATGCACTAGAAGGTACCTTTTTTCACACGGTTTGGGAATGTTCCCAGATCCAAATGTATTGGGCCACTCTGCTTGAAGAGATGGGTGCCATCTTGGAGGAGACGATTCCCTTGAGTCCCCTGTTCGTTCTGTTGGGAATCTCCACAGAGATCGACCTTTCCAGACCAAAGTTAACCCTACTTCAGCTTGGTGGTAGCAAAAAGAGACCTGGCTAAGATGTGGGGGGCTAGACAGAGTCCATCACTGGTCGAATGGAGAAGGAGTATGGATATGTATAGGTTAGGGGAGAAAACGACTTGTAAAGCAAGGGGCTGCCCCAAAAAGTTCTGGAAAATATGGAAGCCATGGCTCACACACTATGGACTTATGCTCACTGACTCACAATGATAGCCCGGGGCGGGGTGACGGGAGTGGGGAGAGGAAGAGTCTCATGGTGCAATCTAGAAATGTAGAACCGCTGTTGGCCCGTTTACCACTGCTAATGGAATATGATGTTAATGTAACACCGACAGAACTTATGTGCACTAAAGTTGAGTATTGTTTATGTACTACAAGTAAGAAAATGTCAATAAACACATTCCCCCCCCAAAAAAAGAAAAGGTGATAACTGGCCAGGTGGAGTCAAAAGATTAAGATACTATCTGAGAAAAACAAATGAAAGACCTGAGCAAGTAAATGAGGTTACTAGTCAAACTCAGTCTAAACAGTCAATTGTGAAAAATACTCGAAGAAGTCCAAGACTGAGAATTTTGAACAATAAATTCAAGGGTCCTGAGTGGACCTACGTAATATTAGAAGAATTTGAAAATTTAGATTTGAGTGAAGAGACAGAAGTAAATGCTGCACAAATTGATGAAGGGAAAGTGAGGCCTCCTTGAAAACCAAAAGTTTGAACTTACAAATAAAGAAAAGAAGAGAAATCTTCTTAGACTAAAATGGCTAAAAACAGGGTTACTGAGCGACCAAAACGAAGTTGCACCCAAAGATGCTGTAGAGCTTGCATATGTAGCATTTTATTAGTGGTTTCAGTATGGCTATTTCTAACAGTAGCAGTTCCTTATTTGATGATAACAAATAGAAGGAATGATATAGATACTAATGGGAAAACAGCTACCATGAAAGGAGATAGAGTAGAATTAGAAACAGCAGATGAGATAGATATACATCACACAGTATCAGATAATGACAC
This sequence comes from Calotriton arnoldi, assembly GCA_963921515.1. NCBI lineage: Eukaryota > Metazoa > Chordata > Amphibia > Caudata > Salamandridae > Calotriton > Calotriton arnoldi. The sequence continues at coordinate 252,466 of CAWUFW010015392.1, read as the reverse complement.
GTCTTTGAAATGTCTTCACCAAGTTGTTATTTCAATATGTAGATACAATGGAAATTAGTGATTGTTACGTTTGTATGAAATTACCAGCTTCAGTATCAGAAGGAGTTACATATCACCACTTACCTTTAACATATGGGATTTCATGTAGTATACTAACAAGTTTGTTCTATAGAACAGGGAGACGTCAGTATTATTATTCAAACTTAGATGTAGTATTTTCAGAACTTCCTATTCGAAAGAATATGAAACCAGTACTTAGTAGTCAAGATGCACAGTTTATGGGTGAATTTTTCCTAACAATGAAGTCAATAGATTTAGTCAAGGCACACAAGAATAATCTAACATGTATATTACTTGAAGAAGAGAAAGTGTTTTTGAATTTAGTTGAGGAAAGGAGACCGGATTTCCAAAAAAAGGCTGCTGACCAGAAAACCCATGTACCTCCATGGGCTGGGAAAGAGGGAATTTATGCAACTGGCAAGGCTCATGCTGCGATGTCCCTGGACTTTGAGAAGAAAGGGAAAACCTGCCTCCATAGGTTAAAGACCGATTATAATAACGTATTTATTGGTTCCAGTGAATGTGAACAAAACTTCCTGATTTTGGGAGGTTGGGGACTAAAAGGGGGAACTGATCCAGTAATTCCTTGGGTTTACTACGTGTGTGGGAATAATGCTTACTATAAGTTACCTGCACGGTGGTACGGAAGCTGCTACTTTGGGATAGTATTTCCGAAAATATACCATGTATAAAGAATCATTGGAAGCAATGAAAACACTAATGAACTAACACGAAGAAAGAGAGCTAGTTTTCAGAAATAATAGGTGACATATTTGGTGCATTAATACCTTCAGTGGGAGTCATTCTAAATTCACATAGAATTTGTCAATTGTCAACAGTAGTTGATCGTCTCTCGACTGATACTGCTGGGGGTTTCTTGATGATTAATACGGAAATGGTTGCGATTAGGTCTATAGTTTTACAAAATCGACTTGCGCTTGATATCTTATTGGCAAACGAAGGTGAAGTCGGTAAAATGCTGAAAGTGCAACATTGTTGCACTTACACACCTGATAAAAGTAGGGAAATCAGGGGGTATATTAAGAATATTACAGGACTTCATGAAGATTTGAAACCACTGGAGGCTGACAGTGTATGGGAAAGACTAACAAAGGGTATTTCTTCTATAGGGGTATGGTATTCTAATTTAGGGAAAGGTATTTTAGGTCAAATAGTTCTTCCATTAGTTGGTATAACAACAATAGTTTTAATGATATGGTGTAAGTGTTGCAGAAACAAAGGAAAAGGAAGATATGAAGTGAATGGAAAAGGAAAGAAAAGGAAGTATGAGGAGATTCAGCTGGAGGAATTGAAAGGAAAGTTATATAAAAAGATGAAAGATTTGGAAAACAAAGATGAGATTAAGAACGAAAAGGGAGGAAAAGAAACTGAGATGTGCTAAAGTTGGCATCTGATTGGGATGGGTAATTTTGTGATGGCTCAAAATGCCATCAGAGAGGGGATTGATGGAGCAAGGACTCGTAGAAAAGAGACTTGCTCGGAAACAATCCGCTCGTTTAACTCACTAACCTGTTATTAATTACGTATTGTGTGAAACTATCGCGCACCACAAACACATGAATTAGTGAAGCTTGCATATGTGTTTGCTAACGTTAACCAACTCGAACGAATTACTGAAACCGCTCTAACAGGGAAATCTTTACTGCGCATACGTCAACTGCATCTATGCAATATGACGTACTAAAGCTTGGAGGGAAATTCTTGCGCATGAGCAAAAGGCACTAAAATGGAGTCTTGAAGACTCACATGCATGGCACCTGCTTAGCTGAAACGAAATCGAGCTATTTAACTAATGCTAATGCGGGGAAAGTATTAATAAGTAAAGGGGATTAGAGTAGAGATGGGTGGTATACAGTGAAACCATTTATTTATGAAAATAACATTTGTCTTTTCTGACTTTATGACTAGTGCGCATTTGAGCCTCTCGTGTATGGCTGAAGTAAGCTGAACCATGTGACAATCGCGCATGACAACTGAAAGTCAGCCCGGGAGAATGACATGCGGGTCGGGAAGAGGGCAAGGTTGCAGTGTGCCTGAGCCTGAGAACCGACAGTGAAAGATCTAAATGAATGAGTCTACATGTTCATATTAAAACATTTGTTGCAGATGAAATGTGAATGCGAGTGGGAAAATAAAATATGAATAAAAATTAAGGGGATAGGTTTGTTAACATTGGGGTAACTGAAAAAGCAATATGTAAGCATGGTGTGATGATCTTCCCCCCTCGCCTGACCAATTAGATTCCGTATTTTTGCAATATTGAAACTTTAATGGGTGGTACATGAGGAGCGAAAGGTATAACTGAGGTAGCTTTTAGTTAGTTAGACAGACGTCGATGCTGTGAGCCGTGGGTGTTGTCGGACTAACGAGAGATGCTGATGAAGAAACCAAATGCAGAGCCCTCTATCCTAATTTAATTAGGTTAGAAAGAAGATCGCGGAAGAATCTCGAGGAGGGAGAGAGTGTCCGAGAGGGGTGCGACGCGACCATCGGTGTTTAGAGAGGTCAGCTATCCTGTCCTGAATCCTGTCCTGAAGTCTTTGTCTCCTGAACTATCCCGGGGGACCCTTACCAGCCCTTTGGCCAGGGGGTTGGTCTTCACACCATCCTAGGTAAGTATGATTTTGTGCAGTTGCAGATGTCCTTTTCTCTCTGTCCTCTCCTTTATGAGCATACGTCATTGCAAAGGTTTGAAGTATGTGTTTGATGATTGATTAATTGAATTTTCCCTCCTATGAGTGTTGTTGACTGTACTGTATTTTTGAAGTGGTTCACATGCAATCAATTTAGATAAAGACTTAAAACTTACCCGAGTCTGTGGTTATTTACTTCAAGGTATAAAAAGTTAGAATTATGTTCATTATCACCATCAATTAGTTCAACTAATGGTCCATCGACCATAGGAAAGAACTTTTTGATCAGTGAGAGGTTAGTTAGGAATGGTGAATAACTAATCTTGATATCGTGATCACCCACATTAAACTTTGACTCCAGCGGTTTACCCGACTGAGTGTTTATGGGCCCAGGTGAGTATATGGTAGTAGAGTATCTGTTGTTGGTACGCCACTGGATCACACGTACGTGGCATACATGTACGCCGCGGTTTGAAAAAAAACACAATTGCTTCATGACACTGCTGCTATCAAGTCCTCCTCCACTTTAGCTGTTTGCCACCTCTGGGAGAAATAATGGCATGCCAAGCCGGCGAGAATGCCTGTCCCTTCTCTCCAGAGGAGCTGGAGACCCTGGTTGAAGAGGTCCTTCCCCTGTATGGCCAGCTCTATTGCTCACCAGAGGAAGAGGTAACTATTGCAACTACATGTTTACTCTGTTCATCTTCATCCTTTCAGTTCCCATTGGCTACAATGTGCCTCTGAGTCCCAGAGTGAAACCATACTTTATTTGGAGAAATGTAGTGTTCCCTACATAGAAAAATCATGTAATGGATTTTGGGGCTCTGTACTCTGTGGAGTGACCCTCAGCATTGTAATGTGTTATAAGCCCTATATCCTACTTGTGTTGCATGTAGATATCTATGCATGTCTACTTTTCATGGTACCTATGATAAGTTACCAAATCTGATCATGGCATATGTGCAAAGAAAGGTATAGGCTTTACAGCATGAGCTGTGTCTGTATACTGTAAGAAGCAGTTGAGGATGATGTCAGCCATGTGTACAGTCCCACAGATCACTCGGCCCACATCAGGCTTTGGAAAACTCTTGTCTGGAAGCTAGCTGGAGCTCACAGACCCCTTCAGAGTGCCACACAACCTCGAGGTCATGTATTTGAAGACCAGAAGACAAACTCTCATTTATTGAATTTGTGGAAATGTTCATGTGGGATCAGTCGGCACAGCCTGTAGAGAGCAAGGCCTGACAATGACTTGTAGCCAGTCTGAGCAGAGTTACTGTGGCAAGACAACTGATGCACAGAGTAATCTCCCTGTAGACCTACAGATCCATGGATGTTTCCAAAATGAGTTTTATTAAGCAATGGTAGCCCTGATTGCTTTTACATGGACTTTATTTGGGATGGTGACTGAGGTAACCCCTGATCTGATACTTCATTCCATTGATCCACATTGTCATTGTGCGTCTTTTACTTATGTCAGTCCCCTCACTCCCACAGGTCTGTTGTCACTTTTCCATCAGTCATGCTTCCATTGTACAGGCCTATCCACATCTGACACATTACCAGTGTAGATAGTTGAATAAATATGAAGAGTTTTGGAAATTTCATTCACCAGTTTTGTGACATTCAATCTAATGAAACAACACATACAATGGAATGTTGAATGTCATCCCTGTTACAGTCACACATATGGCAGAAGGTGGTCCTGTGATGGCAGTACATACCACACAAACTCATCTAACATAGTATGATATCTGATTAAGTAGTCCACATGTCCACGCATCTCCAGAGAGGAAGCTCTCAGTGTCACACCTGCCAGCCCTTACTTTGTGACCTAAGTTTCAGGGTGTAGTCTATACTATGGTACCAGGTATGGATTGTATGCATCAAGTCACTGGGCGTGGCTGTAAAGGTGTCTGTACAGTCATGCACAAGTAATTCACCCTTCCGAAGGTCTCAATGGTGTGTTTTGTATCATAGCACCTCACATCACAGTACATGTAGGATGGCTACATGATGTTAGTGGGCTGGCTCAGTCAGTATAGGTCATGAGCAGGGTTGAGGATAGTCAGCAGATGATCGCAAAAGAGTGTATTCATGCTTTTTAGTGCTTAGCAAGTGACATTTACACATGTGACTATTGATGAATGCTTGTATAGGTGTATACAAAATGTGTATCAAACAACCAGATATCCAAAAACTTGCAGTTACAATCTGTTTCTTCATCGATTGCATCCATACAGGTCAACGCCCATCAGATGAAAGACCTTTGGAGAGCCATCACCCGGAAGGTGTGGACCCGTGTAGCGTCCATTGCAGGAAGAGGTGGGAGGACCTCAGGCGCCAGACCAGTAAGATCGTGGAGGTCCAGCTGGGAAAGTCCTCCCGACGTGGATTGGGCACGTGCCGGACCCTGACCCCCCTAATGGCCGACATATTGGTGGTGGCCTACCTGCAGCTTGATGGGCAGTTGAGGGCCCAACAGCAGTGACAAGGGGGTGAGTCCTGGCCAGAGTCATATATGTTACATTGCCAACTTTGAGTGTTACAGGCAAGAATTTCCCCATCAATATTGGGGGGTGACCCATATGCGACAGACAAGATGAGTCATTGTTTGTGTAGGTCTGGTAGTAGGTGCATGTTGCTGTACTGTGACTATTGTCTTTATGACCAGGAACACAGCTGAGTCCAGTCCACTGCCAATTTTCATATTTTAGCAGACAGTTGGCTGAGTGAATTGATAAATCATGTCATGTTCTTAGTTGTTCTGGGTGACAAGTGTACCACACAGGCCACTTGTCTTTCTTGTGTAAGGAGTGATGTTACCTCACTACTTTCTCTCATGCGATGTGACATGGCATACAGTGCGCTCTTTATGCAGTGATAGGCCAACACTTTGCATTAGTAAGTTGTGCTTCAACAGTGACATGAGTGCGCAAACATCACTGCTGCCATCAACATTAGTGCCTACTGTCACGACTTGCTCCCTGCATTCCCGTGTCCACCACCACGGGGCTGAACTGGGGGACTTTCCAGTCTTCTAATGAGCTTCCAGACCCTCCCCTGCATGAATATCCTGACTTCCAGCCATTTGGACACATATTGGGAATAGACATCCATTCCCAATCCATGCCGGGTTTTGTGAAAGCCAGCCTGCTTATATTTGAAGCCAGCCTACTCATGCCTGAAACTCCATTACCCAGGATTCCCTGCTCACTGCTTAGTCTCCACCCCTGCAGGCCAAGGATGGGTGGAGGAATTCAGCTCACCTGTGGCTGGCTGCTGCTAGCCTGCTCACACCTGCTGCATATGATTACTGTGAGCTCTTTTAAGCCCCAGCTCCCTTCAGCCCAGTGTTGGTCATTGTAGCTGTTTACCGGTGAGACCGATCCTTGTTTCCAGTGCTCCCTGAGCTTTTGCTATTGTTTCCAGTGTTTTCCTGAGCTTTAGTTCTGCCTTTTTCCTGACCTGCTGCTGTTTTCCCTTCTCCTGAATTTAGCACTGCCTGCAGTGCTGCCTGGTTTCCTAAGTTCCTGAGCTATAGCTATTTTCCTTGTGCCTGAATTAGCACTGCCTGCAGTGCTACCTGGTTTCCTGTGTTCCTGAGCTATAGCTATTTTCCTTGTGCCTGACTTAGCACTGCCTGCAGTGCTACCTAGTATCCTGAGCTATAGTTAGTCTCTGTTCATTTTCCTGGGCTTCAGCTATTTCTTGTGCCTGACTTGCACTGCTTGCAGTGCGCTCTTGACTCCTTGTTTCCTGAGTTGTAGCCATTTTCCTGTTTCCTGAACCATGCTTCCTTGATTCCTGAGCCTTAACATTTCCTTGTTCCTGACCTGTAGTGCTACTTTGACTCCTGAGCCTTTGCTCAATTCTTGCCCCAGCATTGCATCCTATGCTACTTTGTTTTCTTGTTTCCTGAACCTGCACTATTCTAGTATACCCTTGTAGCCTCCCTTTCTGTATATCCTTTTCCAGTCCCTGCCTTTCATCTCATTTCCTTGGTTCCAGTTCTAGTTTGCTATCTTTCTATTCTGCTGTCTCGCTTCTGTTCCCTTGTATGTTTGTTACCTGCTTTCTGCCAAGTGTGCCCTGTGATTTCCTTCCTTTCCTGTTGAGCACTCCTCCTTGCTAGCTCCTTGTCTATTGTGCTTGTGTTTAGTTCTACCCCTTTGCTGTTACTGCCTTGCGTGTTCCTGTTTGATCGCCAGGATCCGTGGGCACAGCTGACTACCTAGGTGGTGTTTCTTGTTCACTGTGAGTATTGTCTTTGAGTTACTGTTATAACATCACCATAGGTATAAGCTCCACAGACCCTGCCTTTATATACATATCCTATAGGTGGGTATTTCCAGTCAGTATCTGTAACAGCAATTGTGGGTGAGGAACTTACTGAGCTTCAGTCTTACCGTGTGGAGCTCCTGAGTGCTTTACCCCACACATCCCCTTTATTGTTAACGTTGTTTCATGTTTAAGTGTATTGCACATCCGTCCTGGGTTTAGTGATTCTGAATGCTGAGCCGCCTCATGAGTGCCCTTCCTTTCTGAGTCTCCCCCTTCTTGTTCACCTCTACAGGCTTCCCCTTTGGATCCCTTTTCTCCTCTGACTTCCTGTGTGATCCTGGGCAGCGCTGTACTCCTCTCTGTGTTTGTTTTCTACCCTGTTCCCAGTCCTTGCCCAAGTCCCTGACTGTGTTCCCCACATAGTCCCGGACAGGCCCTGACACCTACATGTTACCCAATGTACATTTGCCTGTTAGTTTGTCTGCAATAGTGTTTCAAAAGTCATTCACTGACTGGAGACATGAATCAGGGAGTGAGATGTAGAACTGTAGTAATCATATGTGAGTGTCTTCACTTATCCTTTCATGGGAATCTCAGTTTGCAATTCCAAAGAGTGATGTGATGTGCCATCCCATTGAGGCTCCAATGAACCCACATCTTCACTCCATAGATATTTGTGGACACCCAACAACCTTCACAGGTGTATCGGTTTGAAGGAATACAATCTATGATTGGCGTCATCACCTCTACCAAGCAGGATTGGGGTGTTCATATGGCTAGATGAAGTCTTGTGTTGTGTGAATTTAGAGTATCTATTTCCCAAAACTTTGGACTTCAATGTTTCAAGTGAACTTTCCAAGGTACATGTGATGCATAGCTAAACTACTTCAGTACAGCTTTCATTACACTTTTCAGGTAGTGGACATATGATGAGGTTTGGAGTCAAAAGTCTCATCAGTGTGCAATATGCATTTGCATGCAACATGATTTGTGCCACAACACAAATGGATGGTGCATTGGTCTTTAACTTGTCCTTCATGGCATCCTGATGTGTTATGAGGCAAAGGAAGATCTGTTGAAAGCTGGGCCTTGTGTGAACAGTGTGTAAATGTAAAACTTGTGTCCATCCTATTTGGTAACATCATTTTACTATGTCTAGGAAGGTAGGATCCTTCTGCATGGTTACCCCCACTTCTTGCCTGGTGGTGTTATGGTTTCTGACTAGTCTGACTGGGATCCTGCTAATCAGGACCCCAGTCTCCGTGCTTTCTCTCCAAAATTAGTTATTTGATTGGACACTGGTGTACCCTTATAAGTTCCTAGTATGTGGAACTGAGGTACCCAGGGGATAGGTACCCCAAGGTTCCCCCATGGGCTGAAGCATGCCTTGTGCCACCCATGGGGGGTCACTCAAACTGTAACTACAGGCCTGCCATTGCAATCTGGGTAAGCTGGTGCTAGCACCACGTACAACAGATATAGGTTTCCCTATATCTAAGGTCACTGCACTAAAACCTATAAGTCACCCCTAAAGCAGGCCTTTCAATCCTGAAGGCAGGTTGCTGGGTTCTAAGTGTGAGGGTGCCCCTGCATGAGCAGAACACCCCTAAAACCTTCGGAGTCCATTCTCCCGGGTTGTAAGTTCATCAGCCATTAAGATACATAGAGTGGCCATGCGTCATTATGCGATGACCATCTCTAAACTGGCTGTAACGAACCCTGTCATGTTTGGTATCGAACATGATGGAATCATACCCCCACACCATAAATGGTGTGAAAGGTATGATTCCATGCACTGTAAAGCTCCTCCGGGAGTACCTCAGTGCACCCAGTACCAGTCTTCTAGACCCAGAAAGTACAACATGGCTGCTGCCGACTAGAGACATGATTCTGCCCTCCGGCTGCTGAGCCAAGCTCGAGCAGGGGAAGGCAGAACAATAGATATCCTGTCACAGGGAGGTGTGACCACCTCCCAGACAGGGTTTGGTGTATTGGTGCCGGGTGGGAGTACTTGCCAGTGCCACTCAGTCTGCTTGAGGTGCCCTCCTTGCATAGTCCAATTCAAACCACCTCAGGGAGCTGTTGGCTTCTGCTCTGGTGCAAAACTGGACAAAGGACATGGGAGTATCCTCCCCACTGTCTGACCCCTCCCCTGAGAGGGAACCCTGAATCATCCCAACACTTTCCGTAGGGTACTTAAGGGCTTACCTGTAGGTGGGTCTCTAGATTCGTCATGGGACAAGATTCATTCCAAGACACCACTTATTCGTCGACCATCTGGGCATTCTGGACTTTGCTGGACCTTGCTCTGGGCTCTGAGACTGCAACTAGGAAGACTCCTGCTACTCCTGGTCTCGTCGTCCTGCAAGTCTGCTGCAATGTTCGTGCCTGTGCTCCATACAGGAACCTTCCAAGGCCTGTGGACATCCAAGACACCTGAAGGAATCTCCCTTGAAGTGAAGGAGTCACTTCCCGGCACCGCAACGAAGCTGACTGGCCTGCTGATCCCGAGCTCCCACGGACTCCGAAAGGCTCAGCAACACAGGTGGTGATTCTTCACATTGCTCGAGGCCTGCCTTGTCCTCTCACCAAGTTGAGGCCAGTATCCCTCGTAGGAGCGGCAGGAACCGAACCCCTGTGCACCGCGCCGACTTGTCATTGCAAAGGCTTGTTGGCTTTCTTCTTCCAGGATCTTCAGGCTCCAAGTAGCCCCAACCCCAAGCATCTGCTGTGACCAAGGTCTTCGTCCTCACCACATCACTTGCACCTCGAGCCTGCATCTTTGGTGAGCTGCTCGAGGTCCTATTGCAACTCCAATGCCTCTGGACTATGGGTCCTCTTGAGGGTCTTCTTTGATTTCTGTGGGCTTCACTGATTACTTTGGGCCTGTCCTGACTCGCCTACTTGTGGTGAGTCATCTGGACCTTGCTGGTCCCGACACTGCACCTTCTTCGCTTTCCATGTTGTTTGCAATTGCCAAGGCTTGTTGGTGCTCCCGACTGACAACGACTCCTCAACTCTCTACATCTGACGTGGGACAGCTCGTGAACAGCTACTGGTCTTCCACAGTGTCGCCTGGTCCTCCCAGCTCCAAGGTCACCATCAACTCTCCTGCAACACCTGAAATCAGTGGGCATTCGTCTTCCATGCCTCATGGTCACCACTGAGTGGCATAGACTCTGTCCCCTCTGCTTGCAGGTACTGCTCATCTTGAATCCACCTTTGGCTTCCACCGGACAATTTCTCCTTCTCCAGCAGCAGCATCTTCATGAAGTCCTCCATTGAGTTTGACGGTGGTTTCCGACGCCACTTTGCACCTATGCACCTAGCTTCCCTGGTGTAGGTATCCTGGTTCATAGAGTATCCACGGGTGGGGCGGCTCTCCAACCTTCTGTCTTCCACAGGGAATCTTCAGGGTCCACTGGGAAGGGTCCTTCTTCTTTAAAACTGCAACTGCGACTTATCCGTGGCTTGTATTGAGCATGCGGTTGTGTTCCCACTCTGCACACGTCCTCCATGGGGTTCCTAGATACTCACCTTGGGTACCCAGCACTTCTACGTCTTCTGGGTATAGTCTTGACTTGGGTCGTGGTTCGCATACCACTATTTAGTATATGGTTTGGTCTCCCCCTGGCGACCACTGTGTATTCGTGCTACTTATCTGTTTTTATTGTAAAGTATTGTGTGCATTGTGTATATCTCTGGGTAGGAGGTATCGGTATGTGTTAGTGAGTGTCCTATAATAAATACATATTTTTATAAATACACTGTGTGGTTCTTTTTTACTTAATCTATACCAATAAGATTATGTTCTGGTGAAACAAGCTGCTTTACACTCCTTCTGGACTAAGCCTGAAGGCTGCTCTCCACAGCTACCACTTAGAGAGCTTTCTAAGGTTGTCTAAGACCACTACAATCACCATAAGGGTTGTCTGGATTGGTTCAGGGTGCCCACTTACATAAGTGTGCACCATATACCAAGCCAGCTTCTCACACTATGGTATGCTACAGGTGCCAAAGTATGCAAGGTGAACAACTATCGTAGTATGGAAATAAGGAGCGTAGACAAGTCCATCAATGCATTTGGAGCTGTCTGGAGATTTGACATAAGTGGAACCAACTTTTAGCAGGTTATGTAGCATGCATGCATGTGCTCATGATAAATTTGAAGGCTATGGAGTAAACCATGAAGCTGGTGATATGTGCACTGAAATAAATGTTTTCTCTTGATTTGTGATGGTCAGGTGTGCAAAAGCAGTTGCAATTAACCAATTTCACATGTCAATTCAGATTTATCCAGTGCAGGCAAAGGAGAAGGGGCCTACGTCGTTTGGGACACAGCTGGTCACAGTGATTCTGGATGTGACACCTCAGACATGGAGGGACCCAGTGACCAGGAGGGTGTGAAGAGTGCCACAGAGGACAGCAGCTCACCATAATCCGAGTCATCCCCCAGTGGACACTCCGAGTGGTGGCAGACCCCACAGGATTAGTACCAACTTCATCCTTGTCTACCACCCACAGTTTCATTGCAACCTTCCCTGTTGTCCCCCTACCAGTAGTCCAGGCCCGCTCCCCTAAGAGGGGAGCCGTCTCCTTTCCCCAGGCACTTCAGCCCCTGCCCGTGTTACCTCTGCTGCCCTGAGTGAGGAGGCTATTGACCTCCTGAGGACCATCACTGTGGGTCAGACTGCACTCCTGAGTGCCATCCAGGGGCAAGGCAAACACCTGCACAGATGGTGGCCTACCTCGAAGGCATTCACAGTGCAATGTCTACAGAGGACTTTTCAGGCTCTGGCAGGCATCCACCCATTCCAACCGTCCACCCCAACTCCAGCCCCTTCCCCATCCAAATTCCCAATTCCCATGCCTGTGCCAAGCACACACACACATATACACTTCATCAGACCCAAGCACCACACACACAAAACACAAAAAAAGCACAAGATTGAAACCGCTCACCAGACACACACCCCCCTCACCACCTCCACTATACCCATACCCGAAGATACCACACCAACACCCACAGTCTCCTCCACAACTACCCCATACTCGCAGACACCACACCAACAGCCACAGTATCCTCCACAACCACAGGCATACCCGCAGAAACCACACCAACACCCACAGTGCCCTTCACACCCACACCAATACCGGCAGACACCACACCAACACCCACAATCCCTTCCACAACCACACCCATACCAGCAGACACCACACCAACACCCACAGACCCCTCCACAACCACACTCACACCCACAGACACTACACAACACCCAGCACATCCACATTACACACAACAAAGAAACGCAAACACTCAGTCACCCATACAGCAGACACTGACACAACACACAGTCGATAAAGCACACACAACTCTCACTTTCACTCCCTCTACCTCCCAAAACCCAACTCCATCCTGAACATCCTACCCTTTTTCCGCATGAAGATGTCTTTTTTGCCTGTGCTCTTATCCCCGTGAAACCAGACCCCCCTCCCCAAAGTCCCCAATATATTTCCCAAAGCCCAACCCATCCCTTCCACATCCACCCCTAATGAACCTGATCCCCAACCCACTAAGCCTAGAGCTCCCACCAAAAAGCACAAAAAACCCTCTCACAAAGTCGAACCCATCCCTTCCACATCCCAATCCACCCCAGAGGAACCGGATCCCTACCCCACTAAACCCAGCCCTACCACCAAAAAGCACATAAAAACCCCTCCCACAGCCTAACCCATCCCTTCCACATCCCAATCCACCCCTGAGAAACATGATCCCTGCCCCACTGAACCCAGCCCTACTGCAGAAAAGTCAAAGAAAACCCCTCCCAAAACCAACCCCACCGCTCCTTAAAAGCCCACCCCCTCCCAAGTACCATCTTCGAGGTGCCTGCTATGCCACCAGTCACATCTTTCTAGGAAGGTTTAGCCTGCTATGAGATCCCTCCACTAAGCTGAAAACTGAGGCCTTCACCTAGTTTATGCTACATTTATGCTCCAGGTACCTCTGATGCGTCTTTGAATGCAAAGGCTCCTCAGGTTCCCCGACTGTCCCTCCACCAGTGGCTCCAGGCCTGGTAGGTCAATCCCACCATCATTGCAGGTAGTGCCACCCCGCTGCTGGCTGTACCAGCTTTGCTGCACAAGGCCTTGAAGACTCAAAGCTCTGAACACCTAAAAGAGATATTTGGGTTGGACTCAGACTTCATTTTGATGCCTAACATCATATATCATGACGACAGTACCAGTGAGGCACATAACCCTTTTCGCCCTCGTACAATGTTGGGGGTGGCCCTGTGATTGCCTCCATTATGGTATTTTTGCAAAAGGTTGCTGAGGGTTGGGAGTTTGGAGGCTAGCTTAGGCTCGGAAATCTTTGAGCCTTACTGCTATTCCATGGAGACCTTGCTCCCTTCCAGTGAAGCACCTCGAGAGCCTATGTTGGCTGCTTGGAGACAACCAACTTTTGCTCCTGTGGTTAACCATCAGGTAGTCCTTGTCTGCTCCTCTTTCGCCAAAGAATTTTATGGTGCAGTCCTGTTCATCTTCTGAACTGGTTTCCCTTCACTCCTCTGGACTGGGAGTTGAACCAGATCAAGACCATGGAGAACCAGGTCTTTTCTTCAGGGACCCTTGGCTTCCCCTCCTTGAATGCCCTTTGTCTTCTTGCATGTTATCCCCATGCCCTCTGTGAAATTGCCTAGCTGGTGGTTTAGAAACTTCCTTGCCACCTTCATGACCACTTTGCTGAGGTGCTGCATGTTGAGCAGGGTTTCGACCAACAGATACTCCACTATGGATGTGGATTTGTTGGCTAAGCCCATGAGTTCCTGATCCACTATACAGTGGCATGCGTGGATGTGTTCCACTGGCTTTTCGTGGGACATGGAGGCCAACCTTATGGACATAACTTCAGATTGGCATTATCTTTTTGGTAAGAACGCTGACTCAGCCCTGGACAATATAATCAGAGCTATGCCACAGCTTGTTCACTGGGGTCGTCTTTCCCTACTCGGATGTTTCACCGATGAGAAGTTCAAGGATTAGTTCATCAAATAATCCTGGGGCAGCCTTATGGCCAGTGCAAACTCTCACAGCCGCTAACAAGTGTACCAATGGCTTAGCGGGTAGAACGGGCATGGCAGTTCCAAGAGACATGAGGGGCAGGAGCGCCTGTGTCCTCCCTACTCCTTTCTAGCCCATCTCACCAAAGCGCTTTAGATCACGTACAGTGGGGAAAATGTGTCCTGCAGGAGGACGGATGTCTTGATTTTTGATGTGCTGGTAGTCCACCACAATAGACCGTTGGGTCCTTCAGATCATCGCAGATGGATACACAGGTACCTCCAACTCCAGTGCAGGTCTGGTTTATAAAGATTGGTTTCCTGCAGGTGGAGGCACAACATCCAGTCTCACAAGGGACAGTGCCGTGAACTTCTCATTGTGAAGAAAGGAGTTCAGTACATGAAGATCCAGAATGTCCCAAAGACCACCAAAAATGAATTGAGAGTAACATCAGTGCTCAATCTTTCTCTGGAACCAGCAATATGGTTCCCTTGAACAGAAAATGTGGGCATGGTCAGGCACAGGAGCTGAGAAAACACGAAATGTAGACTCCTTCCTGAAACAGAAGAGTGGTTTTTAGTGGGCTCAACTCGCTACCAATTTGTAGTCCCTTAGTTTGGTCTAGCTTTCACAAAGGTCATGTCTTTAGTAATGGTAAAGCTTTGCGGGTTGGGGATACATGTGTTCTCATGCCGCGAATAGCTGAAAGTCCAGTTGATGTCAGACCTTCTGAAGAGCTCAATCATCCTCTTCTTTCCCTGCGGTTTTCTGTAAACTACCCCAACTTCCACCTCCAGCCAACATAAATTCTCTGCTTTCTTGGTACAGAGCTCAGGAAGGGACATTCCTGCTGTGATCCTGATGTTTCGGGAGTGGTTTTTCTTAAAGCCCAGAGAGTCCTACTGCTTTTGAGCTTACTTGATTTTTGCTTGCTGCTTGTTTCACACACTCAGTCGCACATGCAAAGTCTTCGCTAGTCCCTCCATATTCAATGGGGATTCTAATGGATACCATTCGGCTATCTCCAGCCGTAGGAGCTGCAATGGTGGCTCCGGATATTATTCCTCACTTGCGGAAAGACATTCTGCTCCCCTCCCTGCAGTGGCCACTGAGGTGATACACGCCTCACCTTTCGGTACTCGTGCTCATCATGCTAAGGAAATTTGAGACCTGTAATCGCCCATTGAGCAAAAGTTCTTCATATATTTGCTCCAGCCCCAGGTGATGAGACTGGCCTTAAAAGTGTTTCTTCGTTCCACTCTCACTTGGTCCGTTCAAGTCCTGACAGACAACACAACCACAATATAGTACTCCAGCAAGCAGGACGGTGTGGGGGTCACACCTCTGTGAATGGATACATTGAGTCAGTGGAAATGGGAGTGAACCCTCTAGCAGGCTTCCTGAACTTGGGGCCAGATTAACTTCAGTTGGTGTCCTCTCGTCAGCCATAAATGAGTCCATCCAGAGGTGGTTCAGTCAGTCTGTGAAGAGAGAGCCTTCTGAATGCAGATTGGTCACCCAAGCAGGACACTAGCCTCCACCAAAGGGAACCACTGGTTTCATTGTGACGAGAGAACAGTAGTCCAGTGGCAGCAGGACTTTTTCTGGACTCCACCATGTCTTCAGAGGTACAATGACCCCTGTGGCCAAAAGTTGATCCACAAAGACCATGGACTGAGGAGTAGCCCCAGGAAGCCCCCCGCATCCCGTCAATAGCACATCATCCTCAGCATCTTACAGTATCTTCAGCGTCCAGCATCCCTTACATCAGGACAACTTCATTGATGTCTATGGTGATGCACCCATAGAACCTTGAACTGGGCTGGTGACTGCTTTCGTGACAAGGTAACTATTCTACAATTCCTCACTGGCTCCCTTGATGTTCTTACTGCTGGAGTTGGTTGCCCAAAGCGGGCTTCGGTACCCGAACACAACTTCACAAACATTTCCGCTAACTGCGGCACTTGCCAATGTTTGTTTGCATTTCTCGTGAAAAGCTGTGAGTTAATATTTGCTTAAATATTTATATCTCAGGAACCCTCTTATTGAAGTTTTTCATTTTGGAGTCTAAAAATACATAAAAAGAAGAGCTATTTTTATAAATTGGTGTTCTCTTTCTTTCCTGTGATTTTCCTATTTTGTTGTTTTGGTACTTGTAAATTCTTTTCACTTTCTTTAAGCCTGACTGCTCTAAACTACAGCTACCCAGGGTTGAGCTAAGGTTTGACAAACTAGGCTGACCTGACCCAAGACGGAATTGTGGGTGTTTTACACTGTGAGGTGGCACAACCACATCATATAATGCACCGGTTTCCTCACACCTACTGAATGTCCAACTGGAGCATGGCCCTTGAAAATTATTAACCACAAAGACCAATAGAAGTGGATTGTGCTGAGATAAACCTTTAGGTATTCATTTCTGCCTGCATTATTAATGCACTTTCCACTAAGAATGCGTCAATATGAGGATACATTTTAGGAGGGGACATGTCGGATGTATACTGAGGCTCACTTTTCATATCCTTAGCAGTCCAAAAGAGGGTATCTCTACTAACATTAAAGCTGGCGCTCTTTGAAAACCAAAAGACACACAATTGATGGACGGAATACAGAACAAATCAAAACATTCAC
Organism: Calotriton arnoldi; assembly: GCA_963921515.1. NCBI lineage: Eukaryota > Metazoa > Chordata > Amphibia > Caudata > Salamandridae > Calotriton > Calotriton arnoldi. Next base: position 235,775 of record CAWUFW010015392.1, on the reverse strand, counting down.
CCCCAGTCAAGAGATCTGGGTTAAATCCATCATTCTTTTGCTCACCATGCCACCCCAGTTTAGACCTGGCCATATGCAAATCAGTCTTGACCCTGTGCCTCATGGGAACAGTCCAGCCCGAACTGCCAAGCCAGGTCCTCCCTGGACCGGAAACAAGCATCCTAGGACCGGTTTCGGGGTTTCACCCCTCTTCAGCCAGGATAGCTTGAATCCAGTGGCACAGTGAGCCCGGGACCCACGTCTGGGCATACCCGGCACACTTAGGGCGAGAAAGCAAAAGACACACAATTGATGGACGGAATGCAGAACAAATCAAAACATTCACCCCCAGTCAAGAGATCTGGGTTAAATCCATCATTCTTTTGCTCACCATGCCACCCCAGTAGACCTGGCCATATGCAAATCAGTCTTGACCCTGTGCCTCATGGGAACAGTCCAGCCCAAACTGCCAAGCCAGGTCCTCCCTGGACCGAAAACAAGCATCCTAGGACTGGTTTCATGGTTTCACCCCTCTTCAGCCAGGATAGCTTGAATCCAGTGGCACAGTGAGCCCGGGACCCATGTCTGGGCATACCCGGCGCACTTAGGGCGAGAAAGCAAAAGACACACAATTGATGGACGGAATGTAGAACAAATCAAAACATTCACCCCCAGTCAAGAGATCTGGGTTAAATCCATCATTCTTTTGCTCACCATGCCACCCCAGTTTAGACCAGGCCATATGCAAATCAGTCTTGACCCTGTGCCTCATGGGAACAGTCCAGCCCGAACTGCCAAGCCAGGTCCTCCCTGGACCGGAAACAAGCATCCTAGGACAGGTTTCGGGGTTTCACCCCTCTTCAGCCAGGATAGCTTGAATCCAGTGGCATAGTGAGCCCGGGACCCACGTCTGGGCATACCCGGCGCACTTAGGGCGAGAAAGCAAAAGACACACAATTGATGGACGGAATGCAGAACAAATCAAAACATTCACCCCCAGTCAAGAGATCTGGGTTAAATCCATCATTCTTTTGCTCACTGTTAGAAATGGGATCTCTAGTTGGCAAGGGCTTGCACCTTTGTCCAAGTAGGGACCCTTCTTCCTAGTCAGGGTAAGGGTGTTACACTCGTGAAGTAACCCCTGCTCACCCTCGTGGTAGCTTGGCACGAGCAGTCAGGCTTAATTCAGAGGCAGTGTGTAAAGCATTTGCACATAACCAACAGTAATACAGTGTAAGCACTACAAACTGACACCACACCAGTTTAGAAAAATAACCAATATTTTATATACTCAAGACAAGACCAATTACGACAAAAATCCACAATACTATACTTTAAAAATCAATGCTTGATACGGTAACTTCTTCTTTGCAGGAATAGTACAAAAGCAAAGTTCGTACGAGTCGGTAGCTCCGTCCGAGCCTACCGCGATGCTGAAAACCACAGAGTCTAACAGTTCCAGCCGACCGCGTCGATACGGGCCAGCAGAGTCATGAACAGACTCGGTAACAGTACCTTTCTCGTTGTGGCTGGTACGGAGTGTACGAGCCGGTCGGCGTTCGTCGCGGTTGCGGTGCAAGACGGAGCGATGCAAGGTGCGGTGTCCCTCGATGCGGTGCAGGCAGCGGCTCGGTGAGCGTCGTGCAGACGGAGTCGGTGAGTCCAAGGCGTGCGATGCAGGGTGAGACGATGCTCGATGCGGTGCTGACAGGTTGCGATGCAGGCGACCAAGCCGGAGTGCGGGAGCTGGGGTCGGACAGCGGTGCGAGTCGGAGCGGTGCGTCGCAGACGTGCGAGCGGTGCCCCAAATGCGATGCGGTCACGACTCTTGAGCCAGTTGCAGCGACCGCGTCAGTCGGGTCCGGCTGGTTCAGTGAAGCGATGCGATGCGAACTGCGGTGCCCACAGGTCACGGTGCAAGCAGCGGCTCGATGTTGGCGGCGTCGGACGTCGGCCACGGTGAGACCAGGGTTGCGATGCGAAGCGGGGCGATGCGGTCTGCGGTGCAAACAGGTCACCTGCCAGGGATGGATTCGGTTGACGGAGTCGGTTGCAGTTCCCTTCCTCTGTGGCAACTGAAACAGCGTTCCAGAAGCGGTACCCAGAGGCTTGTGAAGTCTTTGTAGTCCATGAGACTTCTTAACAGGAGGCCAGCTCGGTTTCAGGCCCTTGGAGATACTCAGCACAAGTTTGTAGAAAGTTCAGTCCTTTCACTGCCCAAGGCAGAAGCAGCAGCTGCAGGCCAACCCAACAAAGCAACAACACAGCAAAGGGGCAGTACTCCTCCTGGCAGCTCTTCCAGCTCTTCGTCTTGGCAGGTTCCTTCATTCCAGCGAGATCTAAATTCATGGGGTCAGGGCCCCAATATTTATATCCCAAATTCCTTTGTTCTCTGAAGGCAATACTACACTTCTAATAACACTTATGAAGGCATCTACCGTTTGAGTGGGGTCATTCATCATTAGTCTGTTTGGAGAATATTGAGCTTCTACGCCATTAATGTCCGTTCCTTGCCAAGACACACGTTACACATCTGAGATTTCAATACATCTTAAGAACCCAACCATTTCTTACAGAGACATGTGCAATCATCTAGCCGAGACATCACGTTGGCTATCCTGGAACGGTGTTCTTTGCTGCATTGCTATCATCCGAATAAGCCTGGTGGAATATTTTAAATGATCTCCTGGTCTTTTTTTTTCCAATGTGCTACCGACCTACTTTCATTCTTCTAGGTCGAATGAATTTTTAGGTTGAGCATTCGAGACCTCTTGTATATACTTTAGTATATTCTTTAGTATATATACTTTAGTATATACTTATATGTGTATGTACTTTGTGGGCTCTGGCGATCTGCCCTAGGACTTGTCTGCTTCCGCTTAGGTACTTTTTTTATTTCTGTTCAACTGCCTCTATTTAACTGTCTTGATAGAAAATGACCAGCAGAGGTCAGTAAAATACCAGAATTGCTTTCTGCTGAGGGCCTTTCTTTTCAGAATCACTTTAGCATTCTCTAGATTCCAGTCCATAGAATTTGTCTTCCACGAGCACCCGTAGACGATATTTTTTTCAAATCTTGTGTTTTCAGTGATATGACCACCAAAGGCCCTGCTTTTATATTAAAAATAGAGCTTTGGACTATACCATTACCCGCGGAAAGGCAATATTTCTCTCCATGTGTTCCCATACCTGGCATGTCACGCAGTTTGGTGCTTACTTTCCCTCCATGTCAAAGAACAGTAGATGTTTCAGCACCCAGGCTAATGTGCTGCATAGCTAAATGCATATAAGGTCCCAAAGGCGAGACCGATTGCATTGTAAATGCTTGTTTGCTACCTCTTCCCTCCAGACACCCTCCCAGTGGTGCCCAATCCCTTACTCTCCCCATTTCTCTACCTACATGGTTTCATCATGTTATTAACATCATTGGTGTTTATTCATAAGGCTCTTAAATCCCATCTAAGTAAGTTTCTTCAGCCTCATGACATTCAGCTGAAACTGTATAGTTGTAAGATTTATCGTTGCTTTTAATCGTATGCTCAGGAACACTCATCACCTCCTACATACAGCATACACTCTACTCACAAACACATCACCACCCTCTTTACCTTACAAATTCCACTAGCAAACAATAGTATACAAACAAATCCATCTGATAAAACAAATACATCAGCACCTCTTTTCACTACTCCTCAAAAACAAAACATATCCCAAACATCAGCACAACAAAATCTCTCAAGCACAACACCTCATAATCCTTAGTCACAATATACAATCATACACCCACCTTTCAAACTACACAAATGAATAAACTCCAATGCCAAGCTTTCTCTCTTCCACCACACCTAACACACATACAGCAACTCTCTTCCAAACGCCTCTCATCCATTGGACAATTTAGAAGCTTATTACATGACCCACATGCTGCACCACCACCACTGACTCATACACCTTCCGCCCTAAACATACGCAAACAATATAAGCAACATGCCACACCTCACAACTTTGCTTCTCCATGTCTACTGCACAACAAGGTTACACCACAAAAACAACACAGCACACCAACTCACTCTCAAACACCATCTCCACCACCTACGCACACAGACCCATCAAAATGGCTTCTTAGCCTGTTGGACGAGGAACACATTACAGAACAGCTACACAATTGCTATCCTAATACAGATAATACCAGCACTAAAAACACACCTTCTACTATCCCACACAATACTGATCACTCTTCTACAAAACAAAGTCTCACTGTCACCAAAGCACATTCTCTAAACTGTCTACTAATAAATGCTCGATAACTCTCTAAAAACAAACATCACATCTGCGACCTTCTCACCGATGCAAACCAGACATACTATTCATAACTGAATCATGGTTGGGAGATGATATGGCTCCAGTCCTGCATGAAGCCATTCCCCTTGGCTATCAAACAATCACCCAAAATCTTATAGGCATAAAAGGAGGTGGTCTAGCTGTTGTATTCAGGCAAACATTACATATCACTAAAGTTGACGACATCTCCATAAAGAATTGTGAGGCTCTTCTCACAAGATGCAATCCTACACTGCCTTCCTCCTGTAACTTCCTGCTTCTTTACAGACCTCCACCTAGCAAGGCGACATTCCCAGACGCGCTTCTACACAGTTTCAAACCTGATAACAATACACTCCAACCTATGCGTTCTGGGTGACCCCAACATTTGGTTTGACAAACCCAATATGACCCATCCAAAAACAACAATCACTGGCCTAGATGCACTGAACCTGCATCACATTGTCCACAAACCCACACACCACATCGCTGGGCATATCCTAGATGTCATTTTTGCTAATACCGAACTAGTTACCTTTCAAACTATAACCCCGGTCACATGGTCAGACCACCATTTGCTTGCTTTCCAACATAAAACAACACTATGCGACTCACCTAAAACCACCTTACGTGCATCCACCTATCGACCATGGAACAAGCTCAATTTGGAACACTTAGAAACACAACTAACATCTATTACAGATCTGGAAACAATACATTCTGTTAAAAAACTATATGAGTGGCTACAGGAAGCTTTTGATATCCTGATACCACTCAAAACCACACAACAGAAAAAAAGAAAACAAACACCTTGGAGAAATACAGAGATAAAAGACATAAAACTACAAATTAGAAAGCTGCAACGTGCATGGCTCAAAACAAAAAACAAACTAGACAAACTTCTCCTACTAAAAATTAACTGATTATACAAGTCAGCTATCAAAAAAGCAAAGAAAAGGTACTATTCAGACAGAATTCAAAATGCTAAATGTGCAAATAAAGAATTCTATAAAATACTCAATGAATTTCATAAACCAAATTGCCTAGAAGGAACTCATCCCCTTACTCAAGATTCCACAGACAAACTGGCAAATCATTACACGGACAAAGCAGACACTTTGGACTCGTACTTAAAACAGAGACAAAGCACCAGCGCTGACCATTTTACTAAACAACAATCCAAGAATACTCCAACTTAGCCTCTCCATTCCTTCCAACACATTTCACGCAATGCATTTATGGACCTGGTCAAAGCAAGCAGGCCTGCCGGCAGCCCTTCTGACCCGTGTCCACCACAAACTTTCAAGACAATTCTTCCAGCAACCTCTGCTGCTACTCCAGTAAGAAGAATCATCAACGATTCCTTAACTACGGGAATATTTCCAGAAGAACTCAAAATGTCATACATACGCCCTTTACTGAAGAAAACAAACTTGGACCCGCTGAACCCTGACAACTACAGACCTATTACAAATGGACCTTTCCTGGGTAAACTGATAGAAAGAGCAGCATTCGCCTAGATGTCACAATTCATTGAAGACAATGCCATACTTTCAGACTTCCAAACAGGATTCCGTCCAGGAAGAGGCACAGAATCTGCCCTTCTTGCCATCTGGAATGACCTGAAGAACACAGTTGACCGCAACGGGGTTGCTGCGCTGCTCCTCTTGGACCTCTCGGCTGCCTTTGACACGATTGACCATGACACTCTAATGCAAAGACTCTACGAAGCCGTAATAGAGGGGACTGCTTTAGACTGGATCGCGTCCTACCTTCTAAACACAACTAATGTCATCCATACCCCACTTTTCTCATCCAAACCGTACTCCACAAAAGCTGGGGTCCCTCAAGGCTCTATCATCTCGCCCATGATTTTCAACATCTACATGAAGTCATTACCAGTACTGATCAATCAATTTCAACTCACGTGCTATAACTATGCAGATGACACGCAAATACTCCTTCAACTGGAATGCCCCAAAGACATTGGAAACTTGCCAATTTTCAGTTGTCTCAGAGCCGTGGATCAATGGATGACTTGGAGGCATTTGAAGTTGAATGCTTCCAAAACGGAAGCACTCACGTTTGGCGATTGGAAACATTATGACCCTCTTGCCGCCTGGCCTGATGAACTGGGATCACTGCCTAAAGTATCGAAGGAAGGAAGAAACCTTTTGAATGACCATGGACTCCAAGCTATCGATGAATGCCCAAGTGGACAAACTAGCAAGAGCAAGCTTTGTTACTATAAAAACTCTGCAACAAATCTTCCCCCATTTGGGATTTCCATACAAGGTCCATGCTACCATCTCCCTTGTTCTGTCCAAACTCGATTACGCCAGTAGGCTACCACATATCACCTTTAACGACCATGAAAAGACTACAACGGATTCAGAACTCGGCTGCCAGACTACTCTTACATATAAAACCGCAAGACCACATCTTCCCTGCCTTGAAAGCCCTGCATTGGTTACTGGTTGCCAGAAGATCCACGTTCAAGCTGCTTTGTATCACCCACAAAGCAATACATGGAATGGGACCGCCCTTCATCAGGAATAAAATCACCAAACACAATCATCATAGAAACCTCCGCTCTAGAGTGGCACCTCGCCTCAAAATCCCAAGATACAAGAAAAAAACATGGGTGGTACATCCTTCTCTGTTCAAGCAGTCAAAATATGGAACTCTTTACCCCCCAACATAAGATCCACCGACAACCACCTTATCTACAGAAAACTACTCAAGAATTGGCTCTTCCCCACATAAGCATCATACGCAAACAGAAATATACAGCATATTCCTTTGTATATAAGCATTTATTTATACTTTAGATATGTACCTATATATGTGTATTGCATTGTATAAACATGTAGAATAATTGTTTAAAAAAAAGTACAATACTTGAAAACCAGAGTTTATCGAATGCATCTTTAATCTACTTATACTTCCTTCCTTTCTGCATCTATATACCTTCCATGTACTTGGATCTATATATTTATTACTTTCCTAAAAAAAAAGCATATTCAATGCACTAACCTATTTCTCACCCTATACCTCTATCAATATATTTAATCTACACATACCTACTTTCTTTCTGCATGTATAAACTTTACATGTACTTATGGATCTATATATTTATTACTTTCTTCTAATTCAGCATATCCAATGCACTACCCTATTTCTCACTCTATACCTCACTCAATTTATCTTCTACCTCAACTCTCTGACTCATCTCAAACCTCTTTCTACTACTCTTTTCAATGCACTACCCTATTTCTCATCCTATACCTCTATCAATATATCCTCTACATCCACTCTCCCATTCATCTCAAATCCCATACCACTACTATGATCCCGAAAATAGCCTTTTCTAGGCTCTCCCCAACTCTACCCCTCCTTGCACCATCTGACACCTCTTTTACTATACTGATCCCCCAAAACAAGCCTTTCTAAACTCTTCCCTCTGACTCATCCCCCTCCACATCCCGTTTTACTCATCCCAAGCCACCCCCTACTGCTATGACCTCCAAAAAAAAAAAAAGTATCAGTCCTTCACTCTTCGATCCCTCTACTAGCCTTTTCAATCAAAAATAACAGACTAACATGGCCACTTCTCAAATTTCATATTTCACTATACTAATTCACCACTAATCCTTTATTGGTTCCAAAGGAGCGTGCTACTCGCCGAAAAAAGCGCTTCAACACCTCATTAGTGGTAGCAAGCACTACATAAATGCAAACCTTTTTTCCCTCTTCTATCCCTCCGCTATCCTTCTCAATCCAAATAACTGACTAATATCCACCACTCATATTACTTTCATATTTCACTATATTTATTCAGCACTAATCCTTTATGGGTTTCGGAGTAGCATGCTACTCGCCGAAAAAGCGCTTCGACGCCTCGTCAGCGGTAGTAAGCGGTGTATAAATGCAATTACAATACAATACAATACAATACATATAGCCTGAGTCTGTAGCTGAGAGACCTTCTTTTCCATTGGTGTCACTTTCTGACAGTTCACCAGGAGATAATACAGACTGCTCTGATTCTTGGGTTTCCTCTTATGAAGCTTTTGCCCCTCTCAACATTTGGCTTACATCCAATGCTCCTTGTACCAACTTCTGTTGAGCCTCATGTTTGAGCTCCTTTAAAGGTTTGCTGTTTCGTGCTTCAGAGGGGACAAGATGGCGTCCAGCAAGGAAGTGGGTGTATGCAGCATTACCTCTCTCCCTACCGTCGGGCTCTAGAAAGCTGTTTTACTTGACCCGTGCTCACCATCCCCAGCTAAGGTCTTGCTTCAGTCCCCAGGTGGGTCTACTTCTTACCTTTTGTTGGTGCCGGTGATACTCAATGACGTTTATCCTCAGCAGCAGCGCAGCTGGTTTCCACTTCACCGGGCTACCACTTCTACTGTACAGACGTAGACCCAGCTGATGGCCCTCAAAATCACAAGCTAGTCAGGACCAAGATCGTTGCCTCCACTGGCACAAAAGAGTAACACGGAATAAGAGATTGTCCAATCTGTGCTTTTTCTTTAGAAAAGGAAAAGTGCATTTATTACACATACGGTACTCATTACTATTCAGTAATTTACAAATATACACATTTGGTGGGTGGAAATACCCTCGTGACACTCTGAAAACACATTTTTGACCATTAAAGGGTCATGACTCCCAGAAATCACAGTACCCCCCACCTATATCAGATAACTCACTACTGTACAGGAGGGTGTCACTTTAACTAAAACAGGCCTTATCATTTTGTCAGGGTAACCGCATTAAAAGACCAGAATCGGATGTTAAATAAACCATCTCACCATCACTGACATCAATAACCATGTTTCACCTATAATAAAGCATTGCAATATTTATGAGAAATCACTGCCCGCCATGCATCTTTTAAATAATGTATTGTCAAAACTATAACATGTGCCTGGGTCTTTCTTAAACCACTTTGGGCCACAAAACATACAGCCATATTACCAACCGGTAGAGATCCCTGCACTCCCAGGCTGTCCAACAAACACTGCTTGAAAGGTTGAGGAACAGCCTAGGGGGGTCATAAATTCCTTGGCTCTTGAAGCTTAGGGTCACGTTTGAAATCATTTGAGGGGAGGGCTGCTGCACTCCTGCAGCCTCCCACAACTCTTCTTTCCAATGTTGGCGTGACCCTGCCACCAGGTAGGGTTAGGTAGACCCAACACCTACCTAAGCCCTGCTTTCAGCCCTGCACCTTTACTCTACTTCTTGTCCCCATGCCGGTATTATTTGCACCTCCTGCACCTATCCTCAGCTTACTATCCACACACCTGTGCTGCTTTCACCCCTGCACCTATCCTCTGCCTACTAACCACACACCTGTGCTGCTATCACCCCTGCACCTATCCTCTGCTTACTATACATACACCTGTACTGCTTTCACCGCTGCACCTATCCCCTGCTTACTATCCACACACCTGTACTGCTTTCACTGCTGCACCTATCCCCTGCTTACTGTCCGCACACCTGTACTGCTTTCACTGCTGCACCTATCCCCTGCTTACTGTCCGCACACCTGTACTACTTTCACCTCTGCACCTATCCTCTGCTCCTTGTACACTGATCAGCACTCAACTTTCACCACTTCACTTGCGCTCTACTCCCTGCCCACAGACCTGCACTTCTTTCAGCCTCTTAGCCTATCCTCTGCACCCCGTCCACACACCTGCACTCTGTTTTTAACAATAAAATATATCCTCTGTTCCTTGTCTGCTTATCTGCATCTTACTTTCACATATCTGCAGCCTGCCATCACTCTCTGCACCAATTCTTTGCTCACATATCTGCAGCCTGCCATCACTCTCTGCACCTATCCTCTGCTCACATATCTGCACCCTGCCATCGCTCTCTGCACCTATCCTCTGCTCACATATCTGCAGCCTGCTATCACTCTCTGCACCTATCCTCTGCTCACAAATCTACAGCCTGCCATCACTCTCTGCACCTATCCTCTACTCACATATCTGCAGCCTGCCATCACTCTATGCACCTGTCATCTGCCCACATATCTGTAGCCTGCCATCACTCTCTGCACCTATCCTCTGCTCACATATCTGCAGCCTGCCATCACCCCTGCACCTATCCTCTGCTTACTATACATACACCTGTACTGCTTTCACCGCTTCACCTATCCCCTGCTTACTATCCACACACCTGTACTGCTTTCACCTCTGCACCTATCCTCTGCTTACTATCCACACACCTGTACTGCTTTCACTGGTGCACCTACCCTCTGCTTACTGTCCGCACACCTGTGCTGCTTTCACTCCCTGCACCTATCCTCTGCTTACTATCCACACACCTGTACTGCTTTCACCGGTGCACCTACCCTCTGCTTACTACCCACACACCTGTGCTGCTTTCACCCCCTGCACCTATCCTATACTTACTATCCACAGACCTGTACCCTGCTTTCACCTCTGCACCTATCCTCTGCTTACTATCCACACACCTGTACTCCTTTCACCCCCTGCACCTATCCTCTACTTACTATCCACAGACCTGTACTCCTTTCACCCCCTGCACCCATCCTCTGCTTACTATCCACACACCTGTGCTTCTTTCACCTCTGCACCTATCCTCTGCTTACTATCCACACACCTGTACTGCTTTCACCGCTACACCTATCCTCTGCTTACTATCCACTCACCTGTGCTGCTTTCACCGCTGCACCTATCCTCTGCCTACTAACCACACACCTGTACTGCTTTCACCACTGCACCTATCCTCTGCTTACTATCCACTCACCTGTGCTGCTTTCACTGCTGCACCTATCCCCTGATTACTGTCCGCACACCTGTACTACTTTCACCTCTGCACCTATCCTCTGCTCCTTGTACACTGATCAGCACTTAACTTTCACCACTTCACTTGCGCTTTACTCCCTGCCCACAGACCTGCACTTCATTCAGCCTCTTAGCCTATCCTCTGCACCCCGTCCACACACCTGCACTCTGTTTTTAACAATACAATATATCCTCTGTTCCCTGTCTGCTTATCTGCATCTTACTTTCACATATCTGCAGCCTGCCATCACTCTCTGCACCAATGCTCTGCTCACATATCTGCAGCCTGCCATCACTCTCTGCACCTATCCTCTGCTCACATATCTGTAGCCTGCTATCACTCTCTGCACCTATCCTCTGCTCACAAATCTACAGCCTGCCATCACTCTCTGCACCTATCCTCTACTCACATATCTGCAGCCTGCCATCACTATTCACCTGTCATCTGCCCACATATCTGCAGCCTGCCATCACTCTCTGCACCTATCCTCTGCTCACATATCTGCAGCCTGCCATCACTCTCTGCACCTATCCTCTGCTCACATATCTGCAGACTGCCATCACTCTCTTCACCTATCCTATGCTCACATATCTGCAGCCTGCCATCACTCTCTGCACCTATCATCTGCCCACATATCTGCAGCCTGCCATCACTCTCTGCACCTGTCATCTGCCCACATATCTGCAGCCTGCCATCACTCTCTGCACCTGTCATCTGCCCACATATCTGCAGCCTGCCATCACTCTCTGCACCTGTTATCTACCCACATATCTGCAGCCTGCCATTGCTCTCTGCACCTATCCTCTGCTCACATATCTGCAGCCTGCCATCACTCTCTGCACCTATCCTATGCTCACATATCTGCAACCTGCCATTGCTCTCTGCACCTATCCTCTGCTCACATATCTGCAGCCTGCCATCGCTCTCTGCACCTATCCTATGCTCACATATCTGCAGCCTGCCATCGCTCTCTGCACCTATCCTCTGCTCACATATCTGCAGCCTGCCATCACTCTCTGCACCTATCCTCTGCTCACATATCCGCAGCCTGCCATCACTCTCTGCACCTATCCTCTGCTCACATATCTGCAGCCTGCCATCACTCTCTGCACCTGTCATCTGCCCACATATCTGCAGCCTGCCATCACTCTCTGCACCTGTCATCTGCCCACATATCTGCAGCCTACCATCACTCTGCACCTGTCCTTTGCTCACATATCTGCAGCCTGCCATCACTCTCTGCACCTATCCTCTGCTCACATATCTGCAGACTGCCATCACTCTCTGCACCTATCCTATGCTCACATATCTGCAGCCTGCCATCACTCTCTGCACCTATCATTTGCCCACATATCTGCAGCCTGCCATCACTCTCTGCACCTGTCATCTGCCCACATATCTGCAGCCTGCCATCACTCTCTGCACCTGTCATCTGCCCACATATCTGCAGCCTGCCATCACTCTCTGCACCTGTTATCTACCCACATATCTGCAGCCTGCTATTGCTCTCTGCACCTATCCTCTGCTCACATATCTGCAGCCTGCCATCACTCTGTGCACCTATCCTATGCTCACATATCTGCAACCTGCCATCGCTCTCTGCACCTATCCTCTGCTCACATATCTGCAGCCTGCCATCGCTCTCTGCACCTATCCTATGCTCACATATCTGCAGCCTGCCATCGCTCTCTGCACCTATCCTCTGCTCACATATCTGCAGCCTGCCATCACTCTCTGCACCTATCCTCTGCTCACATATCCGCAGCCTGCCATCACTCTCTGCACCTATCCTATGCTCACATATCTGCAGCCTGTCATCACTCTCTGCACCTATCCTCTGCTCACATATCTGCAGCCTGCCATCACTCTCTGCACCTGTCATCTGCCCACATATCTGCAGCCTGCCATCACTCTCTGCACCTGTCATCTGCCCACATATCTGCAGCCTACCATCACTCTGCACCTGTCCTTTGCTCACATATCTGCAGCCTGCCATCACTCTCTGCACCTGTCATCTGCCCACATATCTGCAGCCTGCCATCACTCTCTGCACCTGTCATCTGCCCACATATCTGCAGCCTGCCATCGCTCTCTGCACCTATCCTCTGCTCACATATCTGCAGCCTGCCATCACTCTTTGCACCCGTACTCTGTTCACATATCTACAGCCTGCCATCCTTCTCTGCACCTGTCATCTGCCCACATATCTGCAGCCTGCTATCACTCTCTGCACCTGTCATCTGCCCACATATCTACAGCCTGCCATCACTCTCTGCACCTGTCATCTGCTCACATATCAGCAGCCTGCCATCACTCTCTGCACTCGTCCTCTGTTCACATATCTGCAGCCAGCCATCAATCTCTGCACCTGTCATCTGCTCACATATCTGCAGCCTGCCATCACTCTCTGCACCCGTCCTCTGTTCACATATCTGCAGCCTACCATCCCTCTCTGCACCTGTCATCTGCCCACATATCTGCAGCCTGCCATCACTCTCTGCACCTGTCCTCTGCTCACATATGTGCAGCCTGCCATCACTCTCTGCACCTGTCATCTGCCCACATATCTGCAGCCTGCCATCACTCTCTGCACCTGTCCTCTGCTCACATATCTGCAGCCTGCCGTCACTCTCTAAACCTATCCTCTGCTCACATATCTGCAGCCTGCCGTCACTCTGCACCTATCCTCTCCTCACATATCTGCAGCCTGCCGTCACTCTGCACCTATCATCTGCTCACATATCTGCAGCCTGCCATCACTCTCAGCACCTATCCTCTGCTCACATATCTGCAGCCTGCCATCACTCTCTGCACCTGTTATCTACCCACATATCTGCAGCCTGCCATCGCTCTCTGCACCTATCCTCTGCTCACATATCTGCAGCCTGCCATCACTCTCTGCACCTATCCTCTGCTCCCTGCTCACATATCTGCAGCCTGCCATCGATCTCTGCACCTATCCTCTGCTCACATATCTGCAGCCTGCCATCACTCTCTGCACCTATCCTCTGCTCACATATCTGCAGCCTGCCATCACTCTCTGCACCTATCCTCTGCTCACATATCTGCAGCCTGCCATCACTCTCTGCACATGTCCTCTGCTCACATATCTGCAGCCTGCCATCACTCTCTGCACCTGTCATCTGCTCACATATCTGCAGCCTGCCATCACTCTCTGCACCTGTCATCTGCTCACATATCTGCAGCCTGCATCACTCTCTGCACATATCCTCTGCTCACATATCTGCAGCCTGCCATCACTCTCTGCACCTATCCTCTGCTCACATATCTGCACCCTGCCATCACTCTCTGCACCTGTTATCTACCCACATATCTGCAGCCTGCCATCGCTCTCTGCACCTATACTCTGCTCACATATCTGCAGCCTGCCATCACTCTCTGCACCTATCCTATGCTCACATATCTGCAGCCTGCCATCACTCTCTGCACCTGTCATCTGCCCACATATCTGCAGCCTGCCATCACTCTCTGCACCTGTCATCTGCTCACATATCTGCAGCCTGCATCACTCTCTGCACCTATCCTCTGCTCACATATCTGCAGCCTGCCATCACTCTCTGCACCTGTCATCTGCCCACATATCTGCAGCCTGCCATCGCTCTCTGCACCTATCCTCTGCTCACATATCTGCAGCCTGCCATCGCTCTCTGCACCTATCCTCTGCTCACATATCTGCAGCCTGCCATCACTCTCTGCACCTGTCCTCTGCTCACTGCCCATTTTCTTGAACTCTCCTTTAACCCACTGCACCTATCCTCTGCTCCCTGTCCACATTCTTGCATCCTGCTTTTAATCTCTGCCAATTTCGCTCACTGGCTGATTTTGTACAAGGATTGATCAGGTGATGGTGACAACTGTTTTGGGTGGGAATGTCCCCTGCTTGGTGTACAAAGCTCCACCCCTGTCCTGAGTGCAAAACTACAAGTATCTAATATTCAGTTTTTCTGTTTATTCTGGCCCAGCCTCATGGCAATCTTGTGTGTGTTCGAAGTCCTCGGTATGTCTCCTGAAATGAGCAATGGGGTGCCTGCCCTGTGCCTAGAGAGCACACAAGATGTTTGTTTGCCAGACCCATGACTGTCTTTGTCATGGGTCTGGCATGCTGAGCATGGGTGGTAGCGTACCGTGTTTTGCGACTCAGTAGTTGTGAGAAGACTCTTTTTATCTGTGTCACAGGAGTGGACGTCTGTCAGCAAACTTGTGCAAAGCCCCCTGCAAGACGCTAACCCAGGTCCCAGTGCTAACATCGAGTACGTTTGCGTGTATGTACGTGTGTGGCGTGCGTGATTGGTACATACATAGCGTGCAGGAATATAACAGAGTAATGGTGGCCTGCGGGCTCCATTTTGGAATCTCCTGTCCTCCTCATGGGCATGAGATGGAGGTGAGGTTGTTTTCATAAAAAGTGTAAGTTTATCGTTCACATTTCTGAAGCTGGAGGGAGGAGATTGAGACACTAGAAAGGGCAAAAGGAGACCAGGATCACTTTCAGAATCCAGTTACTTCCTCTCGCTGCAAGGAACTGCTGACTAATCTTCCTGAGCACTGCCACTTGGTGGATTGTAGGGGTGAAGGGTGGGGCGGCTGTCTCTGTTGTCCAAAGTGTAACGGGTCCTTTAGGAGAAGCCAGGCTTGTGTCTCTCTTCCTGGTCACTGTTAAGTGTGGCTATTGAGAGCCAGTTGCAGAAACTTACACATGTTTGTGCTTCTGTTGCGGGTACTCCAGACTGGAGAGGGCCCTGCTGGGAGGAGCATCACCCTACATAACAACAGTGTCTGGAAGACGTCCTAGACTGGACACATAAAAACTAAACCAAACCAGTTCTGAGAGTGCAGACAGAGAATACACAGCCCTGTTTGCTGTAGAAAAGAGGGAGCTGTCGACCCGCTTGTTAGGGGTATAGCTTAGTCAATAATATCAGGGGCATATGAGTCTGAGATTTTCCAACTAGCAAAGTGGTGTACCCAACTAAATGGCACACAGAGAGGGCTGGAGAAGTGGGGTGTGGTAATGGATAGGATAAGGGGCAGTCGTTAAGAGTTATATGGAAAAGGAAGGACATTCTCCGTAGCATTAACCTGTGCAAAGGAGTGTTGTTTAATTGGAGTATATTATGTCCTACACTGAATTTTTCAGCTCACAGGCATCATTCCTACCTTGCCCATATCAGCTCAGCTGCATGGTTCACCGTCGTGTCAGTGATTGTAGTAACAAGTATAAAAGAGGTTGGACATAGCTGCCAGACGCACACATGGCACGTGCAACACCCTAGGCCGATGCTGACATTTCAGCCAGGTGTACCTGCATGCCGGCGTTTTTAAATCCATAAATGGACTGGTAAAAGCGAGATTTCAAGCCGCGGGATGGGGAGTGCGGCTGTTCTTGTTCATGGTGACACACATGTCATGGGGCCAACTGGCGTCTACGGCTGAATAGAACAATGCTGCGTGAGTACTCATGGCACACTCAAGTATCACCTGAATGTTCTAATGTGTGCAATGGCTGTGGTATAATAACACATCGGTGATCGTACCTGGTGTAAAGAGCTGTAACCCACCATAATTACCGGGCACACATTATCAACTGAACCATTATACTATATGTAATATACATTGTATTGTAATTGCATTTATATAGCGCTTACTATCCATGACGAGGCGTCCAATCGCTTTTTGGCGACTAGCACGCTTCTCCGGAACCCATAAAGGATTAGTGCTAAATTAGTATAGTGAAATATGAAAGTAATTTGAGTGGCGGATAGGTTAGTCAGTTATTTGAATTCAGACGGTTAGAGGCGGGATAGAAGAGGGAAAAAGGTTTGCATTTATATGGCGCTTGTTACCCCTGATGGGGTGTTGAAGCGAGTAGCACGCTACTCTGATACATGTCATGACAGCTAGAATAAATGTGCCCCCTTAACTTATCAGGTAGAGTGTGTTTACTAATAAACACATTTGCATATTTTCAGTATAGTACAAAGGACAAAAATAACGGTATTACCACAAGCGCTCAAGGGAGGTGAGAAAACAATGCTAAAAATAAAGTTATTACCAAAAGCCGCTCAAGGGAGGTGAGAAAACAATGCAAAAAATAACGGTATTACCACAAGCCGGTCAAGGGAGGTGAGAAAAGAATGCTAAAAATAACGGTATTACCAAAAGCCGCTCAAGGGAGGTGAGAAAACAATGCTAAAAATAAAGTTATTACCACAAGCCGCTCAAGGGAGGGGGAAAACAATGCTAAAAATAACGGTATTACCACAAGCTGCTCAAGGGAGGTGAGAAAACAATGCTAAAAATAACGTTATGACCACAAGCCGCTCAAGGGAGGTGAGACAAGAATGCTTCCCCTCTGGTTGAATGTTTCCTCCACAGAGGGCCACAGCTCGGCCAATAGTCTGGATCCATATTCAGGCTGGTTTTCCATCAATACACTGATGTAGCTGCCTGTATTCTGGTTCTGCTATTCTGGAGTCCAAACCGGGATGCCGGTGGCACCTGAGGACTCTTCCGACTGTGCACAGGTGCTGTGTGCTGACACAGTGACAGGATTGCTTGCTCACAGTTTGTGTACTATATGCAGCAGTGTGCAAGGGGATAGACGCCTTTTATTTTCCTCTGTAGTGCAGACAGAGTACACGTCTTATCTCACTTAAAATAAGTAATTCCTTTTGTCTGAGTTGGATTCTGGCTGGGAGCATTTAGAGAGCAAAAGGGACCCAGCTGGACACTCACACCCGGCCTCAAGGCTCAGTAGTTCATTAAGGGAAATACATATACATTCAGCGTGTCCCAGGCCCAGCTCTCCCATGCAGCAGCATCGCTCTCCCCTGCTTTTGTCTCGTTTTACTGCTTTCTCCCTCCTTTCCCCTGTTTTTCTGAGCGCTTTCCCCTGCTCTTCCCTTGTTTTTTCACTGCGTTTTCCTTGCTTTTCCCATTGCCGCTCCCACCTACCGCCCGTTTTTACGCCTTGTGCCTAGCCACACCCACAGCCACCCACCGTCCTTCCCTCCTCCCAGGACCTACTTAAAGGTGGCCGCAGCGTGTCCTTATTAAGGAGGTCCCAGGCCCAGCTCTCCCGTGCAGCTGCATCCCTCTCTCCTGCTTTTGTCTCATTTTACTGCTCTCTCCTTCCTTTCCCCGTCTCTCTGAGTGCTTCCTCCTGCTTTCTGCCTAATTTCTACTGCTTTTTCCTTCCTTTTCCCCATTTTTCTGAGTGCTCCTTTCTACTTTGTGCCTTGTTTTACTGCTTCCTGCCTCCTTTACCCCATTTTTCTGAGTGCATTCCCCTGCTTTTCCCTAATTTTTTCACAGCTTTTTCCTTGCTTTTCCCATTGCCACTTACTCCTCCCACCTGTTTTACCACCCGCTGAAGGCACCCCATAGGTAAGCCCATCTGTGCCCGTCCGCGCTTTGACCGCGCCCAGCGCCAGGACCCCTGTCTCTTTCACCTCACGAAGATACGTCACCCCTGACCTTCGAGCCCTGGACGCACCAATACCCACTGCTGCCGCACATCCCTGCGCACCAGCAGAGGACCATTATCCAGCCGACACAGCCGCCTCACCTTCAGCACCGAAGCAGACAACACCTGCAACCCCGCAAACGTGGCCGCACCCGCTACATCAACGAAGACCACCCAGTCACAACTCCAGTGCATCCTCCACAATGCACGTTCACTCTGTAAACACGCAACAGGGGTCTGGGATTCGATCTCCTCCCTCACCTCAGTCGTCATCTTCCTTAGAGAAACCTAGCTAAACCCCACCTCTGCAGCAGACATCACCACCGCCATATCTGAAGGTTACAAGATAACACACCGGGACCGAACCAACAAGCATAGAGGTGGAATAGCCATCATCTACAGGGACACCATCAACTGCACAAACATCCCCTGACGACTCGACACCAATGTTGGAACACCTGAAGTTCCATCTCCACACAGACAGAAAAAGCACCATCAGAGGCACCCTTATCCACAGACCACCGGGTCCATGCCCCAGCTTCTACACCACCATCCCGGAACCCATCACCCCACTCCCAATCAACACGAGCACTACATATTTCTGGGGGACCTCAACTTCCACCTCGACAACCCCAGCAATGCCAACTCCACTGACCTCCTGGAAAGAATGAGCAACATCAGCCTCAAGCAGCTCGTCACCGACCCTACCCACATCACAGGACACTTGCTTGACCCCATATTCACCTCCAGCGACAGTCAGGTACATCCACACCACACCACTCACCTGGTCCAACAACCACAGTATAGTACACTTCACCATCTCAGGCCCCACCTACCCCGGCACCATGATCCCCAGATCCATGCGAAGGCATTGGAAGAAGGTATCAGAAGACCAGTGGAACGACACTCTCCGCTCCCAACTCCCAAACTCTACACATGACACTGAACAAGCAGCTATGAGTTTCTCCTAGTGGATTACAGAATGCGCCAACGCTATTCCCCCCACCAAGAGATCCAGGATCAAAGAACAAAGCAAAAGTGTAAGCTGGTTCACCGAGGAACTGCATTCCACTAAATGCAACTGCCGACAACTTCAAAAGAAGTGGGGCACTAGCAAAATACAGAAGACTGCACCACCTTCAGGTCCGCTCTCAACCAGTACAACCGCCTCCTGAAAGAAACCAAGAAGAATGCCCTAGCAGACCGCATGAAAGCCAGCACAAACCACAGCAAAGAACTCTTCACCATCGTGAAGGGGTTCACCAATCCTGCAACCACCGAGAACAACATCACTCCCTCCTAGGAACTGTGCGACAACCTCGCAGACTTCTTCCACGACAAGATCTCGGCTACCTATGGAAACTTTGAGCACCAACCCTCCAACCTAGACAGCATCAACCAGTTCAGACCCAGAAACACAAACCTCGAACACCTTCTCACCCACTGGAAACTCCTCCCCACGCAAGACACCATCTCCATCATGAACTCTGTGCACTTGTGAGCACCCAGGGACCAATGCCCCGACCACACCTTCAACCTTGGAAGCAAGACAATTGGCGATGAGCTCAGGAAGGCCCTGAACACAGCCATCACCACAGCCTCCTTCCCTGATAACTGGAAACACACTGAAGTGAGGACCCTCCTGAAAAATCCATCCCCTATAGATGCCTATGCAGCTGAAATGAAGAACTACTGGCTCATCTCTCTGCTCCTCTATCCAGCAACAGTCCTCGAGAAAGCGATTAGCCAGCAACTCACTCAACACCTAGAAGACCACAGCCTCCTGGACCCCTCCCAATCCGGATTTTGAGCTAACCACAGCACCGAGACAGCCCTGATCGCAGACACTGATGGCATCAGAGCCCTCCTGGACCACTAGGAAACAGCAGCCCTCATCCTCCTGGACCTGTCCGCCGTGTTTGACACCGTCTCCCACCACATCCTGATCAACACATGGGGATTCAAGGAAACGCCCTCTAATGGATCTCCTCGTACCTCACCGGCAGAACCCAAATGATCCATCTCCAACCGTTCATCTCAGAGCACAAGAAGATCATCTGCGGAGTCCCCCAAGGATCGTCACTCAGCCCGACCTTCTTCAACACCTACATGACCCCCCTGGACACCACTGTCAGATCACACAGACTCAACATCATCTCCTACATTGACGACAGACAGCTCATCCTCTCATTGTCCGGAGATCCCTCCACCACTAAAGCTAACGTCCACAGGTACATAATGAATGTCGAGGACTGGATGAAGGACAACTGTCTCAAACTCAACAACAAAAAAACAGAAGTCCTTATCTTTTGGAACAACTCCTCGCCATGGACCAAAACATGGTGGCCCGTGGAGTTTGGCACATCCACCGCATAGTAGACCACGTCCGCAACCTCAGCATCATCCTGGATAGCAAGCTATCTATTGAAAAGCAAGTCAACGCAGTCTCATCTGCCTGCTTCCACACCCTACGCACGCTCCACAAGATCTTCAGATGGCTCCCGGCAAACACCAGAAGCACTGTCACGCAGGCCCTCATCTCCAGCAGACTGGACTATGGAAACACGCTCCACATATGAATCACTGCATGCCTCCTGAAGAGACTCCAGACAATACAGAACTTAGTGGCAAGACTCATACTCAAACTCCCCAGAAGGACCCACATCACACCACATCTCAAGAAACTACACTGGCTCCTGATTCAGAAGAGATGCCAGCTCAAGATGCTGACCCACGCCTACAAGGCCCTGCACAATGAAGAAGCAGCATACATCAACCAACGCCTGACCCTCCACCAACCGACCAGACACCTTCGATCAGCTTCCCTCTCCCTCGCACGTACCCCATGGATCCGCCGAGCCAACAGCTGAGGATGCTCCTTCTCGCACCTGGCAGCCAAGGCATGGAACAACCGCCCCCTGCACCTCAGGAGCGCACTGTTGCTGAAGCAATCCAGAAGAGAACTAAAGACCTGGATGTTTGAATAATCAAACCTCCACGCAGCAGCAAACAGCTCCAGCGCCTCGAGACCCTCATGGGTGATTGGCCAAGCTCTATAAATGTTTGATTGATTGTTTGAATTATACAATTAGCAAGTGTTTGAAAGTGTTTGCGTTTTCTGCCTTTCTCAAGCTTTGCAAGATGCGTGTTCTCTGTAGGGATGTCTGGTAGGTAATGTTATGCCTTTGAGTAGGGCATTCCTACTGTTTGCATAGTCCCAAAGCTTATTCAGAACATGGCGGTGTAAGGAAAATTGGGTCTAATCCATGAAAACTCTCAGAACAACCTTGAGGAAAACACCAAATCGTTTCAAATGCATAACTCACGCGTCAGTTACTGGTCTGCTGACATCACTGAACAGGTATTGAAGAGAGAGGTCAATGGGAGCCTCTGAGCTCAGAATAACTTGTTTATATTATAGTCTTTATCTCACATCACGTCATTTCCGGTCACAGTCAGAATGTAACTTCTTCTAATCTGGTCAGATTCTTCCTGTGTTAAAATCCTCAATCCGGAGGTCTTATTATGTTGTCACGGGTAATGCATTTGGATAGTTGGATTTTATTTTAAAGGTAAAAAAGAGAAACCATCTCTTGTTTACAGGATGTTGGGTACACACTCACATCAGACATTCTATCTGGAACCCAGACCCTCTCACTAACATACTTAAACGAGGCACATTAGATGTAATATCCCCACTCCTCACACTATGCCTGGAGCTGGCATGTGAGGCCATCCTCAATACTCACTAGAACAATGCTGGAAGGGATGTACCATTGGAAGGGTACTCACAGTGCTTAATTTGAGATGGTGTTTGCCGGTGCTCAGCACCAGCACCTAATTCTCTACACTGGCACTCATGGCAGCCCATCACTTGGTGGCTCTGTACGTGCATTTTTTCAGGTGAGCACACCAATGAGCGTTTCATAATTTAATATACTTTAAAAATAAAAATTTTCAGTCATCCAGGACATTGTAAGCTTTGGGAGGCCTGGAATAGTCTGAATTAGCAGACATATGTGATGACAGTAGCGGTGTTGAGACTGGCACTGGCGGCACTGAAAGGGGTACTGAAGTAGGGCAAGTTGCAGTGGCCTCTTGAGAAGGCCCTGGCATTTACCTTTTAAAACATGAAGCCCAGGCTCAGAGACCCTGCTGAGGTGAGAAGATGGGAAATGGGGAGTCCAGGCCAGGAAACCTCTCATCTCCCAGCACCCCAAGCAGAGTAGATGAAAAGAGCCAATCAAAGCAGACTTGACGAGGAGGAGGCTGGACAGGTGAGAGCACAGGACAGGGGTCTGGTTGGATCTGCGACACGCAGCGGTAGAACTGTCCCATTGTCCTCTCTGCAGTAGGACAGACCGCCTGTCCCTTAACAAGCAGACCACCAACCACATCCTGCTGTTTAGAAATGTAAGCAAGGGCTGGATAAAGTGCTGGGAAGGCCTCCTCTCAGAGCTATGGTAGCGGGGTGAGGAGCTCCCAGCCAATGTCTGCACAGAACAGGCCTGAGAGGGAACCAGCACCAGTGAGGAAGGCAGGTAAGGGAGGAGCCTGTTGAAGCAGCACTGTGTGTTCTTGTACCAATAATAACCATTTATACAGAGACCGATACTAACTCATGAGTGTTTATTACTAGACGAGTGAACCCATTTTATGCCCCTTAGAAGAATGAAAAATTAAGAAAAAAGCTGCAGGGATCCAGGCCTGTGCCTCACGCATCACATGCAGAGGTTTGAGGCGGGTGCATAACTCCATGAGTTATTTTACCAGGATCGTACCTTGTGACCCACAGGTTACATGTGCATCGCTGCAGCAAAAGCATGAACCCACCGAGGTATCTTACTTATAATACAAATCAAAGACCTGAGTCACATGCAGTGCTCTGAACGGCACATCGACTTGGAGGATGATTTTATGTGGATTCAAACGTGTGGCCATAAATTACAAGGACAACTCAGACACTACAAGGGGCCTTAAGCACATGTTATTTACAGCGCTTCATAGTCACACACAGTGTGAAGCGCTACTATAAAGAAAAAACTAATCACTGCCAACGGGGTGACTTCTGACTTAAAATACCCCTTTCTGTGCCGTGCCTATCACTGCCCCTGGCAGGGTCTGCGCGCCCCTATTACACAGTGCAGGGGCAACAGTGCAGGGACAGGTTGGTCCCCTATGACACAGTGCCGGGACGGGTGGCACCCCATGACACAGTGTAGGGACGGGTGGCCCCCTATTTCACAGTGCAGGGAGGGACGGGTGGCCCCCTATTAGACAGTGCAGGGGCAGGTGGCCCCCTATTACACAGTGCAGGGGCAGGTGGCTCCGTATTACACAGTGCAGGGGCGGGTGGCTGCTATTACACGGTGTAGGGGCGGGTGGCCCCTATTACACAGTGCAGGGACGGGTGGCCCCTATTGCACAGTGCAGGGGTGGGTGGTCCCTATTACACAGTACAGGAGCGGGTTGCCCCTGTTACATAGTGCAGGGACGGGTGGCCCCTGTTACGCAGAGCAGGGATGTGTGACCCCTATTACTCAGTGCAGGGGCAGGTGGCCGCTATTACACAGTGCAGGGGCGGGTAGCCCCTATCACACAGTGTAGGGACATATGCCCCCTATTACACAGTGCAGGGACGGGTGGCCTCCTATTACACAGTGCAGGGACGAAGGCCCCCTATTACACAGTGCAGGGATGGGTGGCCCCTATTACACAGTACAAGGATGGGTGGCCCCTATTGCCCAGTACAGAGACGGGTGTACCCTATTACACAGTGAAGGGACATGTGTCCCCCTATTACACAGTGCAGGGACGGGTGGCCCCCTATTACACACTGCAGGGGTGGGTGGACTCAATTACACAGTGTAGGGGCAGGTAGCCCCCTATTACACAGTGCGGGACGGATGACCCCCTATTACACAGTGCGGGGACTGGTGGCCCCTGCTACACAGTGCAGGGGCAGGTGGCCCCTGTTACAAAGTGCAGGGACGGGTGGCCCCCTATTACACAGTGCGGGATGGATGACCCCCCTATTACACAGTGCGTGGACTGGTGGCCCCTGCTACACAGTGCAGGGGCAGGTGGCCCCTGTTACACAGTGCAGGGACGGGTGGCCCCTGTTACACAGAGCAGGGGTGGGTGGCCCCCTATTACACAGTGCATGAGCGGGTGGCCGCTATTACACAGTGCAGGGGTGGGTATCCCCTATTACACAGTGCAGGGGAGGGCGGCCCCCTATTACACAGTGCAGGGGCCAGTGGCCCCCTATTACACAGTGCAGGGGGGTGGCCCCTATGACACAGTACAGGAATGGGTTGCCTCCTATTACACAGTGCAAGTATGGGTGGCCCCCTATTACACAGTGCAGGGATGGGTGCCCCCCTATTACACTGTGCAGGGACTATTGGCCCCTATTACACAGTGCAGGGGCGGGTGGCTGCTATTACACAGTGCAGAGATGGGTGGCCCCCTATTACACAGTGGAGGGACAGGGCCCCCAATCACAGAGAGCAGGGGTAGGTGGCCCAATTAAACAGTGCAGAGGCGGGTGGCCCCTATTACACAGTGCAGTGGCAGGTGGCCCCTATTACACAGTGCAAGGACGGTGCCCCTATTACACAGGGCAGGGGTGTGTGGCCCCTATTACACAGTGCAGGGACGGGTGGCCCTTATTACACAGTTAAGGGATGGGTGGCCCCTATTACACAGTGCAGGGACGGGTGGCCCCTATTACACAGTGCAGGGACGGGTGGCCCCTATTTCACAGTGCACGGGTGCGTGGTCCCTATTACACAGTGCAGGGACAGGCGGCCCCCTATTGC
Organism: Calotriton arnoldi; assembly: GCA_963921515.1. Taxonomy (NCBI): domain Eukaryota; kingdom Metazoa; phylum Chordata; class Amphibia; order Caudata; family Salamandridae; genus Calotriton; species Calotriton arnoldi. The sequence continues at coordinate 210,341 of CAWUFW010015392.1, read as the reverse complement.
ACAGTGCAAGGACGGATGGCCCCTATGACAGAGCAGGGACTGGTGGCCCCTTATTACATGGTGCAGGGACAGGTGGCCCCTAATACACAATGTAGTGACGGGTGGCCCCTAATAAAGGGACAGGGGGCCCCATATTTCACAGTGCAGGGACAGGGGCCCCCAATTACAAAGAGCAGGGGAAGGTGGCCCCCATTACACAGTGCAGAGGTGGGTGGCCCCTATTACACAGTGCAGGGACGGGTGGCCCCTATTTCACAGTGCACGGGTGCGTGGTCCCTATTACACAGTGCAGGGACAGGCGGCCCCCTATTGCACAGTGCAAGGACGGATGGCCCCTATGACAGAGCAGGGACTGGTGGCCCCTTATTACATGGTGCAGGGACAGGTGGCCCCTAATACACAATGTAGTGACGGGTGGCCCCTAATAAAGGGACAGGGGGCCCCATATTTCACAGTGCAGGGACAGGGGCCCCCAATTACAAAGAGCAGGGGAAGGTGGCCCCCATTACACAGTGCAGAGGTGGGTGGCCCCTAATACACAGTGCAGGGACTGGTGCCCCCAATTACAGAGAGCAGGGGCAGGTGTCCCCCATTACACCGTGCTGAGGTGGGTGGCCCCTATTACACAGTTCAGAGGCGGATGGCCCCCTATTAAACAGTGCAGGGGCGGGTGGCCCCTTTTACACAGTGCAGGGGCGTGTGGCCCCTATTACACAGTGCAGGGACGGGTGGCCCCATATTACACAATTCAGGGACAGGTGGCCCCTATTACACAGTGCAGGGATGGGTGGCCCCCTATTACACTGTGCAGGGACGGCTGGCCCCTATTACACAATGCAGTGATGGGAGGTCCCTATTAAAGGGACAGGGGGCCTCTATTACACAGTGCAGGGGCAGATGGCTTCTATTACACAGTGCAGGGATGGGTGGCCCCATATGGCCCCCTATTACACCGTGCAGGGACGGGCGTCCCCTATTACACAATGCAGGGATGGGTGGCCATATTATACGGACCGGTGGCCCCTATCACACAGTGCAGTGGCGGGTGGCCCCTATTACACAGTCCAGAGACAGGTGGCCCCTATTACACAGTGCAGGGACCCCTATTACATAGAGCAGGGACAGGTTGCCCCTATTACACAGTGCAGGGACGGGTGGCCCCTATTATACAGACAGGTGGCCTCTATCACACAGTGCAGGGGTGGGTGGCCCCATTTACACAGTCCAGAGACAGGTGGCCCTATTACACAGTGCAATGACCCCTATTACACAGTGCAGGGACGGGTGGCCCCCTATTACACAGTGCAGGGGCGGGTGGGCCCCTATCACACAGTGCAGGGGTGGGTGGCCCCTATGACACAGTACAGGGATGGGTGGCCCCCTATTACACAGTGCAGGGATGTGTGGCCCCCTATTACACAGTGCAGTCAGGGACTGGTGGGCCCCCATTACACAGTGCAGGGGAGGGTGGCCCCCTATTACACAGTGCAGGGACGGGTGGACCCCTATTACACAGTGCAGGGACAGGGGCCCCATATTACAGAGAGCAGGGGTGGGTGGCCCCCATTAAACAGTGCAGAGACGGGTGGCCCCTATTACACAGTGCAGTGGCAGGTGGCCCCTATTACACCGTGCAAGGACGTGTGCCCCCTATTACACAGTGCAGGGGCGTGTGGCTTCTATTACACAGTGCAGGGTCGGGTGGCCCTTATTACACAGTTCAGGGATGGGTGGCCCCTATTACACAGTGCAGGGACGGGTGGCCCCTATTACACAGTGCACGGGTGGTTGGTCCCTATTACGGAGTGCAGGGGCGGGTTGCCCCTATTCCACAGTGCAGGGATGGGTGGCCCCCTATTAAACAGTGCAGGGACGGGTGCCCCCCATTGAACAGTGCAAGGACGGGTGCCCCCCATTGAACAGTGCAAGGACGGATGGCCCCTATTACACAGTGCAGGGACAGGTGGCCCCCTATGTTCCCCTATTACACGGTGCACGTACGGTTGGCTCCTATTTCACAGTGCATGGGTGGGTGGACCTTATTACACAGTGCAGGAGTGGTTTGCCCCTATTCCACAGTGCAGGGGTGGGTTTCCCCTATTTGACAGTGCAGGGACGAGTGGCCCAATATTGCACAGTGCAAGGATGGGTGGCTCCTATTACACAGTGCAGGGACAGGTGGCCCCCTATGGCCCCCTATTACACGGTGCACGGATGGGTGGCTCCTATTACACAGTGCACAGGTGGGTGGTCCCTATTACACAGTGCAGGGGTGGGTTGCCCCTATTCCACAGTGCAGGGGAGGGTGGCCCCTATTACACAGTGCAGGGGCCAGTGGCCCCCTATAACACAGTGCAGGGGGTGGCCCCTATGACACAGTACAGGAATGGGTTGCCTCCTATTACACAGTGCAAGGATGGGTGGCCCCCTATTACACAGTGCAGGGATGAGTGGCCCCCTTTTACACTGTGCAGGGACTAGTGGCCCCTATTACACAGTGCAGGGGCAGGTGGCTGCTATTACACAGTGCAGAGACGGGTTGCCCCTATTACACAGTGAAGGGACAGGGGCCCCCAATTACAGAGAGCAGGGGTGGCTGGCCCCATTAAACAGTGCAGAGGCGGGTGGCCCCTATTGTGCAGTGGCAGGTGGCCCCTATTACACAGTGCAAGGACGGTGCCCCTATTACACAGTGCAGGGGCGTGTGGCCCCTATTACACAGTGCAGGGATGGGTGGCCCTTATTACACAGTTCAGGGACGGGTGGCCCCTATTACACAGTGCAGGGACGGGTGGCCCCTATTACACAGTGCACGGGTGCGTGGTCCCTATTACACAGTGCAGGGGCGGGTTGCCCCTATTCCACACTGCAGGGATGTGTGGCCCCCTATTACACAGTGCAGGGACAGGCGGCCCCCTATTGCACAGTGTAAGGACGGATGGCCCCTATGACAGAGCAGGGACTGGTGGCCTCTTATTACATGGTGCAGGGACGGGTGGCCCCTATTACACAATGTAGTGATGGGTGGCCCCTAATAATGGGACAGGGGGCCCCATATTTCACAGTGCAGTGGCGGTGGCCCCCTATTACATATTGCAGGGACAGGGGCCCCCAATTACAGAGAGCAGGGGAGGGTGGCCCCCATTACACAGTGCAGAGGTGGGTGCCCCTAATACGCAGTGGCGGGTGGCCCCTATTACACAGTGCAGGGACAGGTGCCCCCAATTACAGAGAGCAGGGGCAGGTGGCCCCCATTACACTGTGCTGTGGTGGGTGGCCCCTATTACACAGTTCAGAGGCGGATGGCCCCCTATTAAACAGTGCAGTGGCGGGTGGCCCCTTTTACACAGTGCAGGGGCGTGTGGCCCCTATTACACAGTGCAGGGACGGGTGGCCCCATATTACACAATGCAGGGATGGGTGGCCCCTATTATACGGACCGGTGGCCCCTATCACACAGTGCAGTGGCGGGTGGCCCCTATTACACAGTCCAGAGACAGGTGGCCCCTATTACACAGTGCAGGGACGGGTGGCCCCTATTATACGGACAGGTGGCCCCTATCACACAGTGCAGGGGTGGGTGGCCCCATTTACACAGTCCAGAGACAGGTGGCCCTATTACACAGTGCAATGACCCCTATTACACAGTGCAGGGACGGGTGGCCCCCTATTACACAGTGCAGGGGCGGGTGGGCCCCTATCACACAGTGCAGGGGTGGGTGACCCCTATGACACAGTACAGGGATGGGTGGCCCCCTCTTACATAGTGCAGGGATGGGTGGCCCCTATTACACAATGCAGGGATGGGTGGCCCCTATTATACGGACCGGTGGTCCCTATCACACAGTGCAGTGGCGGGTGGCCCCTATTACACAGTCTAGAGACAGGTGGGCCCTATTACACAGTGCAGGGACCCCTATTACATAGAGCAGGGACAGGTGGCCCCTATTACACAGTGCAGGGACGGGTGGCCCCTATTATACGGACAGGTGGCCCCTATCACACAGTGCAGGGGTGGGTGGCCCCATTTACACAGTCCAGAGACAGGTGGCCCTATTACACAGTGCAATGACCCCTATTACACAGTGCAGGGACGGGTGGCCCCCTATTACACAGTGCAGGGGCGGGTGGGCCACTATCACACAGTGCAGGGGTGGGTGGCCCCTATGACACAGTACAGGGACGGGTGGCCCCCTCTTACACTGTGCAGGGATGGGTGGCCCCCTATTACATAGTGCAGGGATGTGTGGCCCCCTATTACACAGTGCAGTCAGGGACTGGTGGCCCCCTATTACACAGTGCAGGGGAGGGTGGCCCCCTATTACACAGTGCAGGGGTGGGTGGCTGCTATTACACAGTGCAGGGACGGGTGGACCCGTATTACACAGTGCAGGGACAGGGGCCCCCAATTACAGAGAGCAGGGGTGGGTTGCCCCATTAAACAGTGCAGAGACGGGTGGCATCTATTACACAGTGCAGTGGCAGGTGGCCCCTATTATACAGTGCAAGGACGGGTGCCCCCTATTACACAGTGCAGGGGCGTGTGGCTTCTATTACACAGTGCAGGGTCGGGTGGCCCTTATTACACAGTTCAGGGACGGGTGACCCCTATTACACAATGCAGGGATGGGTGGCCCCTATTACACAGTGCACAGGTGGGTGGTCCCTATTACACAGTGCAGGGGTTGGTTGCCCCTATTCCACAGTGCAGGATGGGTGGCCCCCTATTACACAGTGCAGGGACGGGTGCCCCCCCATTGAATAGTGCAAGGACTGATGGCCCCTATTACACAGTGCAGGGACAGGTGGCCCCCTATGTACCCCTATGACACGGTGCACGTACGGTTGGCTCCTATTTCACAGTGCACGGGTGGGTGGACCCTATTACACAGTGCAGGGGCGGTTTGCCCCTATTCCACAGTGCAGGGGTGGGTTTCCCCTATTAGACAGTGCAGGGACGAGTGGCCCCCTATTGAACAGTGCAAGGATGAGTGGCCCCTATTACACAATGCAGTGATGGGTGGCCCCTATTAAAGGGACAGCGGGCCCCTATTACAAAATTCAGGGATGGGCGGCCCCTATTATAGGGACACAGTGCAGCAGCGGGTGGCCCCTATTTCGCAGTCCAGGGACAGGTGGTCCCTATTACACAGTGCAGGGACGGGTGGCCTTCTATTACACAGTGCAGGGACGGGTGGCCCCGTATTACACAGTGCAGGGACGAGTGGCCCCCTATTGCACAGTGCAAGGACGGATGGCCCCCTATGGCCCTCTATTACAGGGTGCACGGACGGGTGGCCCCTATTACACAGTGCAGGGACAGGTGGCCCCCTATGGCCCTCTACTACACGGTGCACGGACGGGTGTCCCCCTATTACGCAGGGACGGGTGGCGCCCTAGTACACAGGGACAGGTGGCCCCTATTACGCAGGGACAGGTGGCCCTTATTGCACAGTGCAGGGACGGGTGGTCCCCTATTACACAGTGCAGGGACAGGTGGCCCTGTATCACACAGTGCAGGGACGGGTGGCCCCCTATTACACAGTGCAGGGACGGGTGGCCCCCTATTACACAGTGCAGGGACGAGTGGCCCCCTATTACACGGTGCAGGGACGGATGGCCCCTATTACACAATGCAGGGGCGCATGGCCCCTATTATAAAATGCAGGGACGGGTGGCCCCTATTATAGGGACGGGTGGCCCCTATTACACAGTGCAGCAGAGGGTGGCCCCTATTACGCAGTCCAGGGACAGGTAGCCCCTATTACAGAGTGCATGGATGGGTGGCCTTCTATTACACAGTGCAGGGACCGGTAGCCCCGTATTACACAGTGCAGGGACGTGTGGCCCCTATTACACAGTGCATGGATGGGTGGCCTTCTATTACACAGTGCAGGGACCGGTAGCCCTGTATTACACAGTGCAGGGACATGTGGCCCCTATTACACAGTACAAGGATGGATGGCCCCCTATTACACTGTGCAGGGGCAGGTGGCCCCCTATTACACAGTGCAGGGGCAGGTGCTCCCGTATTACACAGTACAAGGACGGGTCACCCCTATTTCACAGTGCAGGGACGGGTGGCCCCCTATTTCACAGTGCAGGGGTGGATGGCCCCCTATTACACAGTGCAGAGGTGGGTGGCCCCTATTACACAGTGCAGTGGTGGGTGGCCCCTATTGCACAGTCCAGAGACAGGTGGCCCCTATTACACAGTGCAGGGCCCCCTTTTGCACAGTGCAGGGACAGGTGGCCCCTATTACACAGTGCAGGGACGGGTGGCCCCCTATAGCCCCTATTACCCGGTGCAGGGACGGGTGGCCGCTATTACACAATGCAGGGATGGGTGGCCCCTATTATAGAGACGGGTGGCCCCTATCACACAGTGCAGCAGCGGGTGGCACCTATTACGCAGTCCAGGGACAGGTGGCCCCTATTACACAGTGCAGGGACGGGTGGCCTTCTATTACACAGTGCAGGGACAGGTGGCCCCGTATTACACAGTGCAGGGACGAGTGGCCCCCTATTTCACAGTGCAAGGATGGATGGCCCCCAATTGCCCTCTATTACACAGTGCACGGACGGGTGGCCCCTATTACCCAGTGCAGGGACAGGTGGCCCCCTATGGCCCTCTATTACACGGTGCACGGATGGGTGGCGCCTATTGCACAGTGCAGGAACGGGTGGACCCCTATGGCCCCCTATTACACGGTGCAGGTGCGGGTTGCCCCTATTAGAAAGTGCAGGGATGAGTGACCCCCTATTGCACAGTGCAAGGATGGGTGGCCCCTATTACACAATGCAGTGACGGGTGGCCCCCTATTTCACAGTGCAGGGGCGGATGGCCCCCTATTACACAGTGCAGAGGTGGGTGGCCCCTATTACACAGTGCAGTGGCGGGTGGCCCCTATTACACAGTCCAGAGACAGGTGGCCCCTATTATACAGTGCAGGGCCCCCTATTGCACAGTGCAGGGACCGGTGGCCCCCTATGTACCCCTATGACACGGTGCACGTACGGTTGGCTCCTATTTCACAGTGCACGGGTGGGTGGACCCTATTACACAGTGCAGGGGCGGTTTGCCCCTATTCCACAGTGCAGGGGTGGGTTTCCCCTATTAGACAGTGCAGGGACGAGTGGCCCCCTATTGAACAGTGCAAGGATGAGTGGCCCCTATTACACAATGCAGTGATGGGTGGCCCCTATTAAAGGGACAGCGGGCCCCTATTACAAAATTCAGGGATGGGCGGCCCCTATTATAGGGACGGGTGGCCCCTATCACACAGTGCAGCAGCGGGTGGCCCCTATTTCGCAGTCCAGGGACAGGTGGTCCCTATTACACAGTGCAGGGACGGGTGGCCTTCTATTACACAGTGCAGGGACGGGTGGCCCCGTATTACACAGTGCAGGGACGAGTGGCCCCCTATTGCACAGTGCAAGGACGGATGGCCCCCTATGGCCCTCTATTACAGGGTGCACGGACGGGTGGCCCCTATTACACAGTGCAGGGACAGGTGGCCCCCTATGGCCCTCTACTACACGGTGCACGGACGGGTGTCCCCCTATTACACAGTGCAGGGACGGGTGGCGCCCTAGTACACAGGGACAGGTGGCCCCTATTACACAGTGCAGGGACAGGTGGCCCTTATTACACAGTGCAGGGACGGGTGGTCCCCTATTACACAGTGCAGGGACAGGTGGCCCTGTATCACACAGTGCAGGGACGGGTGGCCCCCTATTACACAGTGCAGGGACGGGTGGCCCCCTATTACACAGTGCAGGGACGGGTGGCCCCCTATTACATGGTGCAGGGACGGATGGCCCCTATTACACAATGCAGGGGCGCATGGCCCCTATTATAAAATGCAGGGACGGGTGGCCCCTATTATAGGGACGGGTGGCCCCTATTACACAGTGCAGCAGAGGGTGGCCCCTATTACGCAGTCCAGGGACAGGTAGCCCCTATTACAGAGTGCATGGATGGGTGGCCTTCTATTACACAGTGCAGGGACCGGTAGCCCCGTATTACACAGTGCAGGGACGTGTGGCCCCTATTACACAGTGCATGGATGGGTGGCCTTCTATTACACAGTGCAGGGACCGGTAGCCCTGTATTACACAGTGCAGGGACGTGTGGCCCCTATTACACAGTACAAGGATGGATGGCCCCTATTACACTGTGCAGGGGCAGGTGGCCCCTATTACACAGTGCAGGGGCAGGTGCTCCCGAATTACACAGTACAAGGACGGGTCACCCCTATTTCACAGTGCAGGGACGGGTGGCCCCCTATTTCACAGTGCAGGGGTGGATGGCCCCCTATTACACAGTGCAGAGGTGGGTGGCCCCTATTACACAGTGCAGTGGTGGGTGGCCCCTATTGCACAGTCCAGAGACAGGTGGCCCCTATTACACAGTGCAGGGCCCCCTATTGCACAGTGCAGGGACAGGTGGCCCCTATTACACAGTGCAGGGACGGGTGGCCCCCTATAGCCCCTATTACCCGGTGCAGGGACGGGTGGCCGCTATTACACAATGCAGGGATGGGTGGCCCCTATTATAGAGACGGGTGGCCCCTATCACACAGTGCAGCAGCGGGTGGCACCTATTACGCAGTCCAGGGACAGGTGGCCCCTATTACACAGTGCAGGGACGGGTGGCCTTCTATTACACAGTGCAGGGACAGGTGGCCCCATATTACACAGTGCAGGGACGAGTGGCCCCCTATTTCACAGTGCAAGGATGGATGGCCCCCAATTGCCCTCTATTACACAGTGCACGGACGGGTGGCCCCTATTACACAGTGCAGGGACAGGTGGCCCCCTATGGCCCTCTATTACACGGTGCACGGATGGGTGGCGCCTATTGCACAGTGCAGGAACGGGTGGACCCCTATGGCCCCCTATTACACGGTGCAGGTGCGGGTTGCCCCTATTAGAAAGTGCAGGGATGAGTGACCCCCTATTGCACAGTGCAAGGATGGGTGGCCCCTATTACACAATGCAGTGACGGGTGGCCCCCTATTTCACAGTGCAAGGGGCGGATGGCCCCCTATTACACAGTGCAGAGGTGGGTGGCCCCTATTACACAGTGCAGTGGCGGGTGGCCCCTATTACACAGTCCAGAGACAGGTGGCCCCTATTACACAGTGCAGGGCCCCCTATTGCACAGTGCAGGGACAGGTGGCCCCTATTACACAGTGCAGGGACGGGTGGCCCCCTATAGCCCCTATTACCTGGTGCAGGGACGGGTGGCCCCTATTACACAGTACAAGGATGGATGGCCCCCTATTACACAGTGCAGGGACCGGTAGCCCTGTATTACACAGTGCAGGGACGTGTGGCCCCTATTACACAGTACAAGGATGGATGGCCCCCTATTACACAGTGCAGGGGCAGGTGCTCCCGTATTACACAGTACAAGGACGGGTCACCCCTATTTCACAGTGCAGGGACGGGTGGCCCCCTATTTCACAGTGCAGGGGTGGATGGCCCCCTATTACACAGTGCAGAGGTGGGTGGCCCCTATTACACAGTGCAGTGGTGGGTGGCCCCTATTGAACAGTCCAGAGACAGGTGGCCCCTATTACACAGTGCAGGGCCCCCTATTGCACAGTGCAGGGACAGGTGGCCCCTATTACCCGGTGCAGGGACGGGTGGCCGCTATTACACAATGCAGGGATGGGTGGCCCCTATTATAGAGACGGGTGGCCCCTATCACACAGTGCAACAGCGGGTGGCACCTATTACGCAGTCCAGGGACAGGTGGCCCCTATTACACAGTGCAGGGACGGGTGGCCTTCTATTACACAGTGCAGGGACAGGTGGCCCCGTATTACACAGTGCAGGGACGAGTGGCCACCTATTTCACAGTGCAAGGATGGATGGCCCCCAATTGCCCTTTATTACACAGTGCACGGACGGGTGGCCCCTATTACACAGTGCAGGGACAGGTGGCCCCCTATGGCCCTCTATTACACGGTGCACGGATGGGTGGCACCTATTGCACAGTGCAGGAACGGGTGGACCCCTATGGCCCCCTATTACACGGTGCAGGTGCGGGTTGCCCCTATTAGAAAGTGCAGGGATGAGTGACCCCCTATTGCACAGTGCAAGGATGGGTGGCCCCTATTACACAATGCAGTGATGGGTGGCCCCCTATTTCACAGTGCAGGGGCGGATGGCCCCCTATTACACAGTGCAGAGGTGGGTGGCCCCTATTACACAGTGCAGTGGCGGGTGGCCCCTATTACACAGTCCAGAGACAGGAGGCCCCTATTACACAGTGCAGGGCCCCCTATTGCACAGTGCAGGGACAGGTGGCCCCTATTACACAGTGCAGGGACGGGTGGCCCCCTATAGCCCCTATTACCCGGTGCAGGGACGGGTGGCCGCTATTACACAATGCAGGGATGGGTGGCCCCTATTATAGAGACGGGTGGCCCCTATCACACAGTGCAGCAGCGGGTGGCACCTATTACGCAGTCCAGGGACAGGTGGCCCCTATTACACAGTGCAGGGACGGGTGGCCTTCTATTACACAGTGCAGGGACGGGTCGCCCCGTATTACACAGTGCAGGGACGAGTGGCCCCCTATTGCACAGTGCAAGGACGGATGGCCCCCTACTGCCCTCTATTACACAGTGCACGGATGGGTGGCCCCTATTACACAGTGCAGGGACAGGTGGCCCCCTATGGCCCTCTATTACACGGTGCACGGACGGGTGGCGCCTATTGCACAGTGCAGGGATGGGTGGACCCCTATGGCCCCCTATTACACGGTGCAGGTGCGGGTTGCCCCTATTAGAAAGTGCAGGGATGAGTGACCCCCTATTGCACAGTGCAAGGATGGGTGGCCCCTATTACACAATGCAGTGACGGGTGGCCCCTATCAAAGGGACAGTGGGCCCCTATTACAAAATGCAGGGACAGGTGGCCCCTATTATAGGGATGGGTGGCCCCTATCACACAGTGCAGCAGCGGGTGGCCCCTATTACGCAATCCAGGGACAAGTGGCCCCTATACACAGTGCAGGGAAGGGTGGCCTTCTATTACACAATGCAGGGACGGGTGGCCAAGTGTTACACAGTGCAGGGACGGGTTGCCCCTATTACACAGTACAAGGATGGGTGTCCCCCTATTACACAGTACAAGGATGGGTGTCCCCTATTACACAGTACAGGGACGGGTGACCCCCTGTTACACAGGGACAGGTGGCCCCCTATTACACAGTGCAGGGACGGGTGGACCTTATTGCACAGTGCAGGGACAGGTGGTCCCCTATTGCACAGTGCAGGGACAGGTGGCCCTATATCACACAGTGCAGGGACAGGTGGCCTCCTATTACACAGTGCAGGGACGGGTGGCCCCCTATTACACAGTGCAGGGACGGGTGGCCCCCTCTTACACTGTGCAGGGTCAGGTGGCCCCCTATTACACATTGCAGGGGCGGGTGCTCCTGTATTACACAGTACAAGGGTGGGTTACCCCTATTACGCAGGGACGGGTGGCCCCGTATTTCACAGTGCAGGGGCAGATTGCAATACTATTACACAGTGCAGTGGCGGGTGGCCCCTATTACACAGTCCAGAGACAGGTGGCCCCTATTACACAGTGCAGGGCCCCCTATTACACAGTGCAGGGACAGGTGGCCCCTATTACACAGTGCAGGGATGGGTGGCCCCCTATAGCCCCTATTACCCGGTGCAGGGACGGGTGGCCCCTATTACCCAATGCAGGGATGGGTGGCCCCTATTATAGAGACTGGTGGCCCCTTCTACACATTGCAGCGGTGGGTGGCCCCTGTTACACAGTGCAGGGACTGGTGGCCCCTGTTACACGGTGCAGGGACGGGTGGCCCCTGTTGCACAGCGCAGTGGTGGGTGGCCCCCTATTACACAGTGCAGTGGCGGGTGGCCGCTATTACACAGTGCAGGGATGGGAATCCCCTATTACACAGTGCAGGGGCGGGTGGCCCCCTATAATACAGTGCAGGGGTGGGTGGTCCCCTATTACACACTGCAGGGACAGGTGGCCCTGTATCACACAGTGCAGGGACGGGTGGCCCCCTATTACATATTGCAGGGACGGGTGGCCCCCTATTACACAGTGCAGGGACGGGTGGCCCCCTATTGCACTGTGCAGGGGCAGGTGGCCCCCTATTACACAGTGCAGGGGCGGGTCTACTGTTATATTTCATATCGGTACCCTGATATAGGTTCAGGGAACATCGTACACTTTCCCTACATCATCTCCCCGTCATTTCATATGAACGAGCCTTATAAGGACATAACTCCAAATAAGGACAAACTGCTTTGTATGGACATAACGCCTTATAAGGACAGTAGCCTTTTAAGGACTAAACCTTTCACCTAGTTCCATGCCGAGGGTGGGTTTTTCCCAATCGATATTGCTAAGACGTCATCCTTAGCACATATGAATAATTTATGAGTACACTCTCCAGGAGGTACACTTCACCTCTCCCATCGACGCACAAGGTTTAATCCCCAACGTTATCCTCATACTGAACAATGGGGAACACACGCACATAGACCGTATAAATATAGCACCTCTTGCTATCAGAGAGCAGGAGGGAACCGAGACTTCAAGGCCGACACACTGACCAGAGACGCTGCGGCTCCAGCATGCCATCGCTCAAGCTGACAGTGGTCTGACGATCCCTTGCGGGGTGTCCAGCTCAAGTCCATGAAGAAGTCCCACACTCTCACTATTCAGGTATGGGGGTTCGACTAAATCCTAGTGGGATTCTTCGCTCTTAGACTTAGGCTCTTAGGCTTAGGCTCTTTCGCACCTACTTACATGCTAGGTACACTTAGGTACATCTAGACAGGCATCTTAGGAGTACGCACTTTATTTTATAAATGCATTTCATATTCATGTATGTGTTCATGACTATTGCAAAATGGTAGAACAATACTATTCCTTTTTATTCACTGTACTGCTGGTTCTATATCTCTGCTACTGTGTTACAGTTATAGCAGCGCACATATTTTACATGAGAAAAACAATGGTACAATAAAGTCTTATTGTAAACACGCTCGACTGTTTCTTCTGTGTATCTCTCTGAGAGCAAAACAAGCAAGCACGAGTGACTGGGTGAAAAGTAATATATTGTTTCCACGAGTCTGAGGTTATTATGTTCTGGGGTTTGCCAAAAACTAATCTCTCCGATAACAGGAGATTCTAGTGGCACTGCGAGCTAGCTAATGCGAAAACATAGGCTGACATATTCGGTGGGGGTGTACAGAGTCAGTTTGCCACCAAGTCCACAGTATATGTTATCCGTAAACAGCGTAGGTCCTGCATGAAAGGGTACTATCGGAACTACACTACACTCCCGTATTACACAGTACAAGGACGGGTCACCCCTATTACACAGTGCAGGGACGGGTGGCCCCGTATTTCGTAGTGCAGGGGCGGATGGCACCCTATTACACAGTGCAGAGGTGGGTGGCCCCTATTACACAGTGCAGTGGCGGGTGGCCCCTATTACACAGTCCAGAGACAGGTGGCCCCTATTACACGGTGCAGGGCCCCCTATTACACAGTACAGGGACAGGTGGCCCCTATTACAAAGTGCAGGGACGGGTGGCCCCCTATAGCCCCTATTACCCAGTGCAGGGATGGGTGGCCCCTATTACACAATGTAGGGATGGGTGGCACCTATTATAGAGACTGGTGGCCCCTGCTACACAGTGCAGCGGTGGGTGGCCCCTGTTACACAGTTTAGGGACGGGTGGCCCTTGTTACATGGTGCACGGACGGGTGGCCCCTGTTACACTGCGCAGGGGCGGGTGGCCCCCTATTACACAGTGCAGGGGCAGGTGGCCGCTATTACACAGTGCAGGGGCGGGAATCCCCTATTACACAGTGTAGGGGCGGGTGGTCCCCTATTACACACTGCAGGGGCGAGTGGCCCCTATGACACAGTACAGGGATGGGTGGCCCCCTAATACACAGTGCAGGGATGGGTGGCCGCCTATTACACAGTGCAGGGATGTGTGGCCCCCTATTACACAGTGCAGGGACTGGTGGCCCCCTATTACACAGTGCAAGGGGGGGTGGCCTCCTATTACACAGTGCAGGGGAGGGTGGCCGCTATTACACAGTGCAGGGAAGGGTGGCCCCCTATTACACAGTGCAGTTACAGGGGCCCCCAATTACAGAGAGCAGGGGTGGGTAGCCCCCATTAAACAGTGCAGAGGTGGGTGGCCCCTATTACACAGTGCAGTAGCAGGTGGCCCCTATTACACAGTGCAAGGACGGGTGGCCCCTATTACACAGTGCAGGGGCGGGTGGCTGCTATTACAGAGTGCAGAGACGGGTTGCCCCTATTACACAGTGAAGGGACAGGGGCCCCCAATTACAGAGAGCAGGGGTGGGTGGCCCCATTAAACAGTGCAGAGGCGGGTGGCCCCTATTGTGCAGTGGCAGGTGGCCCCTATTACACAGTGCAAGGACGGTGCCCCTATTACACAGTGCAGGGGCGTGTGGCCCCTATTACACAGTGCAGGGACGGGTGGCCCTTATTACACAGTTCAGGGACGGGTGGCCCTTATTACACAGTTCAGGGACGGGTGGCCCCTATTACACAGTGCAGGGACGGGTGGCCCCTATTACACAGTGCACGGGTGCGTGGTCCCTATTACACAGTGCAGGGGCGGGTTGCCCCTATTCCACACTGCAGGGATGTGTGGCCCCCTATTACACAGTGCAGGGACAGGCGGCCCCCTATTGCACAGTGTAAGGACGATGGCCCCTATGACAGGGCAGGGACTGGTGGCCTCTTATTACATGGTGCAGGGACCGGTGGCCCCTATTACACAATGTAGTGACGGGTGGCCCCTAATAAAGGGACAGGGGGCCCCATATTTCACAGTGCAGTGGCGGTGGCCCCCTATTACATAGTGCAGGGACAGGGGCCCCCAATTACAGAGAGCAGGGGAGGGTGGCCCCCATTACACAGTGCAGAGGTGGGTGGCCCCTAATACACAGTGCAGTGGCGGGTGGCAGCTATTACACAGTGCAGGGACAGGTGCCCCCAATTACAGAGAGCAGGGGCAGGTGGCCCCCATTACACTGTGGTGTGGTGGGTGGCCCCTATTACACAGTGCAGGGGCGTGTGGCCCCTATTACACAGTGCAGGGACGGGTGGCCCCATATTACACAGTTCAGGGACAGGTGGCCCCTGTTACACAGTGCAGGGATGGGTGGCCCCCTATTACACTGTGCAGGGACGGCAGGCCCCTATTACACAATGCAGGGATGGGTGGCCCCTATTATACGGACCGGTGGCCCCTATCACACAGTGCAGTGGCGGGTGGCCCCTATTACACAGTCCAGAGACAGGTGGCCCCTATTACACAGTGCAGGGACCCCAATTACATAGAGCAGGGACAGGTGGCCCCTATTACACAGTGCAGGGACGGGTGGCCCCTATTATACGGACAGGTGGCCCCTATCACACAGTGCAGGGGTGGGTGGCCCCATTTACACAGTCCAGAGACAGGTGGCCCTATTACTCAGTGCAATGACCCCTATTACACAGTGCAGGGACGGGTGGCCCCCTATTACACAGTGCAGGAGGGGTGGGCCCCTATCACACAGTGCAGGGATGGGTGACCCCTATGACACAGTACAGGGATGGGTGGCCCCCTCTTACATAGTGCAGGGATGGGTGGCCCCTATTACACAATGCAGGGATGGGTGGCCCCTATTATACGGACCGGTGGTCCCTATCACACAGTGCAGTGGCGGGTGCCCCCTATTACACAGTCCAGAGACAGGTGGGCCCTATTACACAGTGCAGGGACCCCTATTACATAGAGCAGGGACAGGTGGCCCGTATTACACAGTGCAGGGACGGGTGGCCCCTATTATACAGACAGGTGGCCCCTATCACACAGTGCAGGGGTGGGTGGCCCCATTTACACAGTCCAGAGACAGGTGGCCCTATTACACAGTGCAATGACCCCTATTACACAGTGCAGGTGCGGGTGGGCCACTATCACACAGTGCAGGGGTGGGTGGCCCCTATGACACAGTACAGGGATGGGTGGCCCCCTCTTACACAGTGCAGGGATGGGTGGCCCCCTATTACATAGTGCAGGGATGTGTGGCCCCCTATTACACAGTGCAGTCAGGGACTGGTGGCCCCCCATTACACAGTGCAGGGGAGGGTGGCCCCCTATTACACAGTGCAGGGGTGGGTGGCTGCTATTACACAGTGCAGGGACGGGTGGACCCGTATTACACAGTGCAGGGACAGGGGCCCCCAATTACAGAGAGCAGGGGTGGGTTGCCCCATTAAACAGTGCAGAGACGGGTGGCCCCTATTACACAGTGCAGTGGCAGGTGGCCCCTATTACACAGTGCAAGGACGGGTGCCCCCTATTACACAGTGCAGGGGCGTGTGGCTTCTATTACACAGTGCAGGGTCGGGTGGCCCTTATTACACAGTTCAGGGACGGGTGACCCCTATTACACAATGCAGGGACGGGGGCCCCTATTACACAGTGCACAGGTGGGTGGTCCCTATTACACAGTGCAGGGGTGGGTTGCCCCTATTCCACAGTGCAAGATGGGTGGCCCCCTATTACACAGTGCAGGGACGGGTGCCCCCCATTGAACAGTGCAAGGACTGATGGCCCCTATTACACAGTGCAGGGACAGGTGGCCCCCTATGTACCCCTATGACACGGTGCACGTACGGTTGGCTCCTATTTCACAGTGCACGGGTGGGTGGACCCTATTACACAGTGCAGGGGCGGTTTGCCCCTATTCCACAGTGCAGGGGTGGGTTTCCCCTATTAGACAGTGCAGGGACGAGTGGCCCCCTATTGAACAGTGCAAGGATGAGTGGCCCCAATTACACAATGCAGTGATGTGTGGCCCCTATTAAAGGGACAGTGGGCCCCTATTACAAAATTCAGGGATGGGCGGCCCCTATTATAGGGACGGGTGGCCCCTATCACACAGTGCAGCAGCGGGTGGCCCCTATTTTGCAGTCCAGGGACAGGTGGTCCCTATTACACAGTGCAGGGACGGGTGGCCTTCTATTACACAGTGCAGGGACGGGTGGCCCCGTATTACACAGTGCAGGGACGAGTGGCCCCCTATTGCACAGTGCAAGGACGGATGGCCCCCTATGGCCCTCTATTACAGGGTGCACGGACGGGTGGCCCCTATTACACAGTGCAGGGACAGGTGGCCCACTATGGCCCTCTACTACACGGTGCACGGACGGGTGTCCCCCTATTACACAGTGCAGGGACGGGTGGCGCCCTATTACACAGGGACAGGTGGCCCCCATTACACAGTGCAGGGACAGGTGGCCCTTATTGCACAGTGCAGGGACGGGTGGTCCCCTATTACACACTGCAGGGACAGGTGGCCCTGTATCACACAGTGCAGGGACGGGTGGCTCCCTATTACACAGTGCAGGGACGGGTGGCCCCCTATTACACAGTGCAGGGACGGGTGGCCCCCTATTACACAGTGCAGGGACGGGTGGGCCCCTATTACATGGTGCAGGGACGGATGGTCCCTATTACACAATGCAGGGGCGGATGGCCCCTATTATAAAATGCAGGGATGGGTGGCCCTTATTATAGGGACGGGTGGCCCCTATTACACAGTGCAGCAGAGGGTGGCCCCTATTACGCAGTCCAGGGACAGGTAGCCCCTATTACAGAGTGCATGGATGGGTGGCCTTCTATTACACAGTGCAGGGACCGGTAGCCCTGTATTACACAGTGCAGGGACGTGTGGCCCCTATTACACAGTGCATGGATGGGTGGCCTTCTATTACACAGTGCAGGGACCCGTAGCCCTGTATTACACAGTGCAGGGACGTGTGGCCCCCATTACACAGTACAAGGATGGATGGCCCCCTATTACACTGTGCAGGGGCAGGTGGCCCCCTATTACACAGTGCAGGGGCAGGTGCTCCCGTATTACACAGTACAAGGACGGGTCACCCCTATTTCACAGTGCAGGGACGGGTGGCCCCCTATTTCACAGTGCAGCGGTGGATGGCCCCCTATTACACAGTGCAGAGGTGGGTTGCCCCTATTACACAGTGCAGTGGTGGGTGGCCCCTATTGCACAGTCCAGAGACAGGTGGCCCCTATTACACAGTGCAGGGCCCCCTATTGCACAGTGCAGGGACAGGTGGCCCCTATTACACAGTGCAGGGATGGGTGGCCCCCTATAGCCCCTATTACCCGGTGCAGGGACGGGTGGCCGCTATTACACAATGCAGGGATGGGTGGCCCCTATTATAGAGACGGGTGGCCCCTATCACACAGAGCAGCAGCGGGTGGCACCTATTACGCAGTCCAGGGACAGGTGGTCCCTATTACACAGTGCAGGGACGGGTGGCCTTCTATTACACAGTGCAGGGACAGGTGGCCCCGTATTACACAGTGCAGGGACGAGTGGCCCCCTATTTCACAGTGCAAGGATGGATGGCCCCCAATTGCCCTCTATTACACAGTGCACGGACGGGTGGCCCCTATTACACAGTGCAGGGACAGGTGGCCCCCTATGGCCCTCTATTACACGGTGCACGGATGGGTGGCGCCTATTGCACAGTGCAGGAATGGGTGGACCCCTATGGCCCCCTATTACACGGTGCAGGTGCGGGTTGCCCCTATTAGAAAGTGCAGGGATGAGTGACCCCCTATTGCACAGTGCAAGGATGGGTGGCCCCTATTACACAATGCAGTGACGGGTGGCCCCCTATTTCACAGTGCAGGGGCGGATGGCCCCCTATTACACAGTGCAGAGGTGGGTGGCCCCTATTACACAGTGCAGTGGCGGGTGGCCCCTATTACACAGTCCAGAGACAGGTGGCCCCTATTACACAGTGCAGGGCCCCCTATTGCACAGTGCAGGGACAGGTGGCCCCTATTACACAGTGCAGGGACGGGTGGCCCCCTATAGCCCCTATTACCCGGTGCAGGGACGGGTGGCCGCTATTAAACAATGCAGGGATGGGTGGCCCCTATTATAGAGACGGGTGGCCTCTATCACACAGTGCAGCAGCGGGTGGCACCAATTACGCAGTCCAGGGACAGGTGGCCCCTATTACACAGTGCAGGGACGGGTGGCCTTCTATTACACAGTGCAGGGACGGGTGGCCCCGTATTACACAGTGCAGGGACGAGTGGCCCCCTATTGCACAGTGCAAGGACGGATGGCCCCCTTCTACCCTCTATTACACAGTGCACGGATGGGTGGCCCCTATTACACAGTGCAGGGACAGGTGGCCCCCTATGGCCCTCTATTACACGGTGCACGGATGGGTGGCGCCTATTGCACAGTGCAGGGATGGGTGGACCCCTATGGCCCCCTATTGCACAGTGCAAGGATGGGTGGCCCCTATTACACAATGCAGTGACGGGTGGCCCCTATCAAAGGGACAGCGGGCCCCTATTACAAAATGCAGGGACAGGTGGCCCCTATTATAGGGATGGGTGGCCCCTATCACACAGTGCAGCAGCGGGTGGCCCCTATTACGCAGTCCAGGGACAAGTGGCCCCTATACACAGTGCAGGGAAGGGTGGCCTTCTATTACACAGTGCAGGGACGGGTGGCCAAGTGTTACACAGTGCAGGGACGGGTTGCCCCTATTACACAGTACAAGGATGGGTGTCCCCCTATTACACAGTACAGGGACGGGTGGCCCCCTGTTACACAGGGACAGGTGGCCCCCTATTACACAGTGCAGGAATGGGTGGCCTTTATTGCACAGTGCAGGGACAGGTGGTCCCCTATTGCACAGTGCAGGGACAGGTGGCCCTGTATCACACAGTGCAGGGACAGGTGGCCCCCTATTACACAGTGCAGGGACGGGTGGCCCCCTATTACACAGTGCAGGGACGGGTGGCCCCCTATTACACTGTGCAGGGTCAGGTGGCCCCCTATTACACAGTGCAGGGGCGGGTGCTCCCGTATTACACAGTACAAGGGTGGGTTACCCCTATTACGCAGGGACGGGTGGCCCCGTATTTCACAGTGCAGGGGCAGATTGCAATACTATTACACAGTGCAGTGGCGGGTGGCCCCTATTACACAGTCCAGAGACAGGTGGCCCCTATTACACAGTGCAGGGCCCCCTATTACACAGTGCAGGGACAGGTGGCCCCTATTACACAGTGCAGGGATGGGTGGCCCCCTATAGCCCCTATTACCCAGTGCAGGGACGGGTGGCCCCTATTACACAATGCAGGGATGGGTGGCCCCTATTATAGCGACTGGTGGCCCCTGCTACACATTGCAGCGGTGGGTGGCCCCTGTTACACAGTGCAGGGACTGGTGGCCCCTGTTACACGGTGCAGGGACGGGTGGCCCCTGTTACACGGCGCAGGGGTGGGTGGCCCCCTATTACACAGTGCAGGGGCGGGTGGCCGCTATTACACAGTGCAGGGATGGGAATCCCCTATTACACAGTGCAGGGGCGGGTGGCCCCCTATAATACAGTGCAGGGGTGGGTGGTCCCCTATTACACACTGCAGGGACAGGTGGCCCTGTATCACACAGTGCAGGGACGGGTGGCCCCCTATTACATATTGCAGGGACGGGTGGCCCCCTATTACACAGTGCAGGGACGGGTGGCCCCCTATTGCACTGTGCAGGGGCAGGTGGCCCCCTATTACACAGTGCAGGGGCGGGTCTACTGTTATATTTCATATCGGTACCCTGATATAGGTCCAGGGAACATCGTACACTTTCCCTACATCATCTCCCCGTCATTTCATATGAACGAGCCTTATAAGGACATAACTCCAAATAAGGACAAACTGCCTTGTATGGACATAACGCCTTATAAGGACAGTAGCCTTTTATGGACTAAACCTTTCACCTAGTTCCATGCTGAGGGTGGGTTTTTCCCAATCGATATTGCTAAGACGTCATCCTTAGCACATATGAATAATTTATGAGTACACTCTCCAGGAGGTACACTTCACCTCTCCCATCGACGCACAAGGTTTAATCCCCAACGTTATCCTCATACTGAACAATGGGGAACACACGCACATAGACCGTATAAATACAGCACCTCTTGCTATCAGAGAGCAGGAGGGAACCGAGACTTCAAGGCCGACACACTGACCAGAGACGCTGCGGCTCCAGCATGCCATCGCTCCAGCTGACAGTGGTCTGACGATCCCTTGCGGGGTGTCCAGCTCAAGTCCAGGAAGAAGTCCCACACTCTCACTATTCAGGTATGGGGGTTCGACTAAATCCTAGTGGGATTCTTCGCTCTTAGACTTAGGCTCTTAGACTTAGGCTCTTTCACACCTACTTACATGCTAGGTACACTTAGGTACATCTAGACAGGCATCTTAGGAGTACGCACTTTATTTTATAAATGCATTTCATATTCATGTATGTGTTCATGACTATTGCAAAATGGTAGAACAATACTATTCCTTTTTATTCACTGTACTGCTGGTTCTATATCTCTGCTACTGTGTTACAGTTATAGCAGCGCACTTATTTTACATGAGAAAAACAATGGTACAATAAAGTCTTATTGTAAACACGCTCGACTGTTTCTTCTGTGTATCTCTCTGAGAGCAAAACAAGCAAGCACGAGTGACTGGGTGAAAAGTAATATATTGTTTCCACGAGTCTGAGGTTATTATGTTCTGGGGTTTGCCAAAAACTAATCTCTCCGATAACAGGAGATTCTAGTGGCACTGCGAGCTAGCTAATGCGAAAACATAGGCTGACATATTCGGTGGGGGTGTACAGAGTCAGTTTGCCACCAAGTCCACAGTATATGTTATCCGTAAACAGCGTAGGTCCTGCATGAAAGGGTACTATCGGAACTACACTACACTCCCGTATTACACAGTACAAGGACGGGTCACCCCTATTACACAGTGCAGGGATGGGTGGCCCCGTATTTCGTAGTGCAGGTGCGGATGGCCCCCTATTACACAGTGCAGAGGTGGGTGGCCCCTATTACACAGTGCAGTGGCGGGTGGCCCCTATTACACAGTCCAGAGACAGGTGGCCCCTATTACACAGTGCAGGGCCCCCTATTACACAGTGCAGGGACAGGTGGCCCCTATTACACAATGTAGGGATGGGTGGCACCTATTATAGAGACTGGTGGCCCCTGCTACACAGTGCAGCGGTGGGTGGCCCCTGTTACACAGTTTAGGGATGGGTGGCCCTTGTTACACGGTGCAGGGACGGGTGGCCCCTGTTACACAGCGCAGGGGCGGGTGGCCCCCTATTACACAGTGCAGGGGCAGGTGGCCGCTATTACACAGTGCAGGGGCGGGAATCCCCTATTACACAGTGTAGGGGCGGCTGGTCCCCTATTACACACTGCAGGGGCGAGTGGCCCCTATGACACAGTACAGGGATGGGTGGCCCCCTAATACACAGTGCAGGGATGGGTGGCCCCCTATTACACAGTGCAGGGATGTGTGGCCCCCTATTACACAGTGCAGGGACTGGTGGCCCCCTATTACACAGTGCAAGGGGGGGTGGCCTCCTATTACACAGTGCAGGGGAGGGTGGCCGCTATTACACAGTGCAGGGAATGGTGGCCCCCTATTACACAGTGCAGGGACAGGGGCCCCCAATTACAGAGAGCAGGGGTGGGTAGCCCCCATTAAACAGTGCAAGGACAGGTGGCCCCTATTACGCAGGGATGGGTGGCCCCTATTACACAGTGCAGGGGCGGGTGGCCCCTATTACACAGTGCAGTGGCAGGTGGCCCCTATTACATAGTGCAAGGACGGGTGCCCCCTATTACACAGTGCAGGGGCGTGTGGCCCCTATTACACATTGCAGGGACGGGTGGCCCCTATTACACAGTGCAGGGACTGGTGGCCCCTATTACACAGTGCAGGGGCGGGTTGCCCCTATTCCACAGTGCAGGGATGGGTTGCCCCCATTACACAGTGCAGGGACGGGTGGTCCCCTATTACGCAGGGACAGGTGGCCCTGTATCACAGAGTGCAGGGATGGGTTGCCCCCATTACACAGTGCAGGGACGGGTGGCCCCCTATTGCACAGTGCAAGGACGGGTGGCCCCTATTACACAGTGCAGGGACGGGTGCCCCTATTCCACAGTGCAGGGATGGGTGGCCCCCATTACACAGTGAAGGGCGGGTGGCCCACTATTGCACAGTGCAAGGACGGATGGCCTCTATTACACAGTGCAGGGACGGGTGGCCCCCTATTACACAGTGCAGGGACGGGTGGCCCCTATTATACAATGCAGGGGCGGATGGACCCTATTATAAAATGCAGGGACGGGTGGCCCCTATTACACAGTGCAGCAGAGGGTGGCCCCTATTACGCAGTCCAGGGACAGGTAGCCCCTATTACACAGTGAAGGGACGGTAGTCCCCCTATTACACAGTGCAGGGACCTAACACCATTTGACACCTATGCACCCGGCTTCCCTGGGTGAGGTAACACGAGTACTCCGGTGCTCCCGTGGGTGTTGGCCCTAGAACCATCTAAGTCCAAAAGGGTTTGTTCCTTGTCCACCCCTAAGTGTCCTTAAACTCTAAAATTCTAACTGCGACTTTCCCCATAGAAGCTAACGGGCGCTCGCGGCTATGTTCTCACACTGCACGCGTCCCCCATGGGTCCCCTGTGTCACTACCTTGGGTGGTTCCTTGGGGTCCCAGCGATTCTGCAGGCTGTAGGCCTTGTGTCTAGTAAAGTTGTGGTTCTTATACCACTTTTTTGATAAATGGTTTGGTTCGCCCCTAGGGCCATTCGTATATTGTGCTGATTTACTGTGATATTTGAAGTGTAACATATGTCCTTTTGCCTCTAGCCTCATAAAGAGACTAGTAGGGTGTGTTTTAGAATAAATACATATATTTTATATATATACCTTGTGTGGTCTCCTTTCATTTGGTCATTCAAGAGACTATAGACTGGTAAAACAAGCTGCTTTACACTCCTTCAAGACTTAGCCTGAAGGCTGCTCTCCATAGCTACCACTAGGATAGCTTTCAATAAAGGTTGTCTTTAAACCTATCATCAATAAGGGTTGTTTGGACTGGTGCAAGGTGCCCACTAGAACTAGTGGACAGCATATACCAGGCCAACTTCTCACAGCCCCCCTATCACACAGTGCAGGGACAGGTGGCCCCCTATTACCCAGTGCAGGGGCGGGTGGCCCTTATTGCACAGTTCAGAGACGGGTGGTCCCCTATTACACAGTGCAGGGACAGGTGGCCCTGTATCACACAGTGCAGGGATGGGTTGCCCCCATTACACAGTGCAGGGACGGGTGGCCCCCTATTGCACAGTGCAGGGACAGGTGGCCCTCTATTACACAGTGCAGGGGTGGGTGGCTGCTATTACACAGTGCAGGGGCGGGTGGCCCCAATTACACAGTAAAGGGGCGGATGGTCCCCTATTGCACAGTGCAGGGACGGTCTGGCCCCGTATTTCACAGTGGTGGGGCGGGTGGCCCCCTATTACACTGTGCAGAGGTGAGTGGCCCCTATTACACAGTCAGTGGCGGGTGCCCCCTATTACACAGTGCAGTGGCGGTGCCCCCTATTACGCAGTGCAGGGGTGGGTGGCCCCTATTACAAAGTGCAGGGATGGGTGGCCCCTATTACACAGTGCAGGGATGAGTGGTCCCTATTACACAGTGCAGGGGCGGGTTGCCCCTATTACACAATGCAGGGACCCCTATTACACAGTGCAGGGACAGGTGGCCCCTATTACACAGTGGAGGGGGCCCCTATTACACGGTGCAGGGACAGGGGGCCTCTATTACACATTGCAGGGACAGGTGGCCCCTATCACACAGTGCAAGGACCCTATTACACAGTAAAGGGACAGGTGGCCCCTATTACACAGTGCAGGGAAGGGTGGCCCCAGTGCAGGGGCTGATGGCCCTATTACACAGTGCAGGGAAGGGTGGGTGACATGGGTGAAAGCAGGGTCGTGTGGGACGTGGGTTCCCCAAGTCTAATTATGTATTTCCTGAGTGAACATGAGGAATACTGCTCCGACCTCAGGTGGCGCCAAGAAACCCTTGGCCACAAGTCTGAGGTTGGACTTTGCAGCTGCGTGTGGGAGAAAGGCAGTTCTGGTGCAGTGAATTAAAACAACACAACATACACTGGCTGGGGGACGAAGAGGTCTGTCCTTAATTCTGTCCAAGCACCACCACACGGCACACTGCCCAGCTGCCACCTCATGCCACACTGCCCGCTGCCATCACATGGCACACTGCCGCGCTGCCATCACATGGCACACTGTCTGCTGACACCTCCTGGCTCACTGCCCCATTGACACACATGGCACACTGCCCCGCTGCTACCACACGCACACTGCCACCTTATGGCACACTGCCCTGCTGCCACCTCATGGCACCCTGGCCTGCTGACACCATATGGCACACTGCCCTGCTGCCACCACATAGCACACTGCTCCACTGCCACCTCACGGCCCACTGCCCCGCTGCCACCTCACGGCACGCTTCCCAGCTGCCACTACACTGCACCCTGCTATGCTGCCACCACACGGCACACTGCCCTGGTGCCACAACATGCACACTGTCCAGCTGCCACCTTTCAGCACACTGCCCCGCTGCCACTACGCAACACACTGCCCCTCTGCCACCTCACGCACATTGTCCTGCTGCCACCACAGGGCACATTGCCCAGCTGCCACAACACAGGACAATGCCCCGCTGCCACCACATGGGACACTGCCCAGCTGCTGCACCACATAGCACACTGCCCTGCTGCTGCACCACACAGCACATTGCCCTGCTGCCACCTCATGTCACACTTCCCCGCTGCCACCTCACTGCCTTGATTCCACCACAAGGCGCACTGCCCCGCTGCCACCACATCCCACTGTCCCAAAGCTCCCAGCCTGATGGTGATAAATGTTCCTGATCATCACACGGGCGACTAGAGCTGTCATAACCCGACTCGAAAGTTTATTGGGGGGGGGGGGAGATTCCTCCCTGAAGAAACGACCCTGGTTGTGTAGCACGTCCCCCGCTCTCTGATTGGCCGTTCCAGGGACAGCAGCTGCCCTAGGCCCTCATGGGCTGACACCAGAGCCCCTCCTCTCTATTTCAGGCTCAGTCCCTCCCTGGAGCCCTCCTGAGTGAGCAGCAAGTACACACTCCCTCCCCTTCACTCCAGCCTCCCACACCCTTCCTGTCCAGGCGCTCTGCACTCTAGCGCCTCGAAGCTGCTTCTGCTATTCGACCTGCACCTAGGAGTGGCACAGATGACACCCCCTGGAGAGGGGGAAACTGGCCATCCAGCAGAGGGCGCCTTTCGCCACAGAACACTGGTGAGTGAATGACTGAAGAACTTCAACTTCTGTCTAGTGCTGTCTACAGAGCCGGCAGTCTCGAAGCACTAGTTTCTTGGTAGGTCGCCCACGTGCCTTCCTGATAGAACCTGCACGCGTCTCCGGCTTCAGAGTCAGGCGCTGCTGGACGCATGGAGGAAAGACAGACAGCAACAGCCGGTGCACAAGGACAGAGCACCAGTGATCACACTCAGCAGCTGCTGAAGATGGGGGTGGGGGGAGGGCTGGGGGGAGCGGGTCAGGGCACGACCCCCCACGGAAGAGCACGAGGGATTTGTTATTAAACTGCCAAGTTTGGGGGGAAGACGGGGGGCCTACGGGGTGTTGGTGTCTTCCTCATGTATCCTTCATTTCCAGTGCGTGTGAGGCCGTCAGGCGATGGCGGTGAATGATTCGGGACAGCCCAACAGACTCACACAATGCCGCTCTTAACCTAAGTTAGAAGCCATCACGCACATACACTCTAGAGGCGTTAAGATAGTCTTCGAGGAGCTGTGCGCACCTGCGTTCGGCTGCAGGAGTTTGGTGTCATCTAGCGCCAAAACATGATGAACCCCGGAGCCCAGTTGGTCCGTCGAATCGATGCCCTCAGTCGCCGAGCGCCAGTCTAGGGTGTCAGTTACATCGCAACCTGTGCGCTTTCATATTCTCTTTGTAACGTGGTCCTTGTAGCGCCAAGACGCAATCGAGTCTGCACTGAGTGCAAAGTACAATAGCAGCTTGTACCCCCAGCGCCTCTCTCTCTTCTATCTCTCTCGTCCGTTCTCTATGTCCCTCGTTCTCTCTCACTCACTTCTATTTGTCTCTTTCTTTCTCATTCTCTCTCTCTCTCTGTCACTTCTCTGTCTCTCACGCGCCCTTTCTTCTCGTTCTCTCTTGTGTGTTCTATCTCCCTCGTGCCCTCTCTCTCTCTCTCACACACACACACACTTCTCTTTTTCTCTCTCTCCCTTCCTCTCTCTCTCTCTCTCTCACTTCTCTGTCTCTCTCTCTCAGTTCCCTTTGTCTCTCTCTCACTTCTCTCTCTCTCTCTCTGACTTCCCTTTGTCTCTCTATCTCTCACTTCCCTTTGTCTCTCTCTCTCTTTCTCTCTCTCCCTCGTGCACTCTCTCTCACTTCTTTCTCTCTCTCTCACTTCTCTTTCTCTCTTCTCTCTCTCTCACTTCCCTTTGTCTCTTGCTCTCTCTCACTCACTTCTCTTTGTCTCTCACGCGCCCTTTCACTCTCGTTCCTTTCTGAATTATTCTATTGATGCAACCTGCCCCAGCTCGTTTTCTGGTTCTTTGTATAGCGCCCACTGTGCCTCTAGTGCGGCACCGCAGCGCTGTCCATAGCGCAGGACTGTCCACATAGATGCAAGCCCCCCATTGACAGCAGCATCCACGAACCGAAGCAATCAGTCGCGTGGGAGTTTGTATTAATATTCCAGGGTGAGGTGAATGTGTCAACTCCAGGGAGCTGTGGGTGTTTTACGGGTGTCGGGGGGGGGGGTAGTGAGGGTGAGGGGGCTGGACTGACTCACCTCAGCAAGTTCAAGGGCAGGGGGCGGGGTCATTCCCCTGGAGAAATGCAGTTTGTGACCTCGGGTGGCGAGTGCCAGGTACAGGCATGTCTGTGCTGAGATGGATGCGCGTGCGCTGTTCTGTCTATACTGTGCTGCTGGTTGTTGTGTATGTGACGTTTGATTGTAGATGTGTGACGTCACTACCCTCCTATACTGCACATTCCTCCTGTGCTGGATGTATGTGCAACATTCCTGTTCAGGGTGTCCTACTAAGCATTTATGTGTGCAGTCCATAACTAGAAAGGGCCTCCGAGCGCAGGAGTAAAGCCAGAGACCGATCACGCACAGTAATAAGATAGGGGGGGGGGGCACCTCCCACAACAGAGAGCCAGGAAGGAGAAAGCTTGAGCCCTGGACAGAAGACAAGGGGTTAAACTCTGAGGGCAAATACAGCGCGAGGTGAAGAGAGGCGGCACCGCCTGTGCTGGAGTACAGAGGGCTTAGACACAGCTCGCTGCATATGTTTCCATGTAGTCATGTATGTTACCGGGGCATGTCACCTTGTATCTGTTCCTGTTTGTGCACCTGAACATGTTTCCAAACACATGTGGCCATTGGTGTATTGTCAGGTTTACACACGCAGAGGCGTAGCAAGAATGTCATGAAAACACATTTAAACAGCCCCAAAAAGTTCCATTCTCTGGGTTGGGATAAAAAAAAAAAACAGTTGTAATTGGGGTGCAGTGCACCCTTCATACCTCTGGACCCCTGTCTCACCGCACTCACTGCACCATTGTTTGCTACACGCGTGTCCACACCGATTCCTGTTCTTGGCTGTGTTCTCATCTAGCTTGTATACATGCATTTCTGAAATGTTTCCACGCATGTATTGGTCATTGCATGTTTGTATACATATATAAAGGAAGGATTTCATACGTTTCTATACATTTTTCCATGCATATGTTTTTATAAATGAACTTAGACAACTTTCTAATGTGCTCCTGTGTATGCATTCATAATTTTTGCATACACGTCCCAAGAAATAGTCCTGTTTATATGCAATTATTTAGGCATGTTTCCATGCATTTGTATCTATACTTGGATTTATAATAAGGCCAAGCCTTCCGAGATGGGGTCCCTGGGCCGGAATTGGCCTGGGGTGCCCCCCTCCCCCATAATCTAAGCAATGGGCCCCACACACCCACTCATACACCAGACCCATACAGCCATTCACAAACCCGTCCAACCACTCGCACACCTACTCACTGACCCATACAGCCACTCACACACCCACAAAAACACTCACACAGCCCACTCACTGACTCATACAGCCACTCACAGACCCATACAGCCACTCACACACCCACTCAGAGATCCACTCAGACTCACACAGTCACTCACAGACTCACACGGCTGCTCACACACCCACACCCACTCCCCGACCCATACACACTCACACACCCACTCACACAGCCACTAACACACCCAGTACAGAGCTGATAATCATGCCGCCCGGGGCTGCTTCAAGAAGTGACACTCCTGTGCGTCATCTGGGGGTGGACCCCGAAGTACCCTGATAAAGACAGGCCAGGGCTGCAGTGAATGAAGCCCTTTCGGCTACTCAAGGACTGACACATGCACACCAGTGCATGTGTCAGTGAAAGTGCCCGCCTGGCTGCCTGACTCTCGCATAATGTGAGCGCAGAGCCAGAGTAGAAGACATCACAAGCATCTGCAATGCAATAGGTCTAGCATTAGTGAAAGTTTGAGCTATTGGGTTTGCAAATGATAATATTTGTTAGATTTTATTTTTATCAAACAATATTCCAGCAGTACCATAAAGAATGAAAAAAAAATGGAAACGTATGTTCAGCTGCAATATTTCTTTTTATAATTGCATTAAGGATGCAGTACCTTATGTGGCTAGTAGAGGTCCCTTCTCAACTCAATAGGGACACCTAGTAAGAGACAGTGGTACTGCACCCTTTCTTTGCTTCGTGTATTTTTTTATTACTTATGTTACTGATGAGCAAACATTATTTGCAACGCCAATAGCTCAAACTTCCATTAATTCCAGACCTATTGCATTGCAAATGCTTGTTTTTCTTATTGTGGGTGGGGGTGAGCAACACAGGCAACTAAGGAACAAGGCACAACTGATAACAAGCAGGATGGTGGGAGATAAATGTCAACAGGGTAAAAAAAATGCACCATGGCACTTTTTTGTTCTTATGGAGAACACAGCCAATGGGAGGGAAGAGGGGAAAGAAGCAACATAGACAAGGGGGTGGAGCAGGAAACCAAGAAAAAAGTAGTCCCCCAAAGAACAGATAAAGAACCATAGCGGAATGAGACAGCACTAAGTCCCTGCTCTGTGGGAGGAACAGAAGAGAGAAAGGAGGACATAGAGGCAGGACTGACCACTAGCAAGTAAGGATTTTTAAAGGACACTGACATAGACAAATGAAAACCAATGGCAAGAAAGGGGATGGACTTGAAGCCCACAGACTGATTACAGCAGGTCTCAAAGAGGCGCTTGTGCTGTCTAGTTCGACCTAAAAACAATTCATGAATGAAACGCCCATACAATTCTTTCCTTGTGTCCTAGGTAAAGAGCAGAAGGAGGGCCAAAAATGGAAACAGTTCTAAAGAGGTGTAAGTAACCTTATTCATTAGCGGTTATCCGCCTCCTAGTATTTATTAATCGCTGTAGAAATAATATTACACATAATACAATCATACATCGAGTGCAACTGTTACAGAAATAACAATGCAGACCTGCTTTGACTGATAGAAAAATCCATGAGGAATGGCCTCAGGCATAAAATGTACTGAATATACACAATGTAAGGAGCCCTAGAAGGAATAGCACGCGAACAGAGAAGAGAATATCTTAACCACTCACGCATCTTGGAAAAGACAAGCAAATAATGAACGGTATTTATGTGAAAATGAGTCAACGTGAGCGTGTGTTGAGAGTTAATAACTGCACCTAAATAAATAAAATTTAAATCCCTCAGAGGTTAGTAGCAGAGAGTGGGGAATACTATTTACTTTCGTCGCCTCCCTCTGCGCCATCTTCTCCTCCCTATAACCTCTGAAGCTGGTTTTAATATAATCATTTGAAGTGGTGCACAGGGAGCCGGGATTATCATTTAAATCACATTTGCTTCCTCGTGCACAATCTTTATATTGCCCTAACCAGGGACTGTGAGCAGCATGATCTAAAGATGGACAGTCCCGAAGAACCAACCAATTACAGGTAGTTACGGGTTTTTGCCACACCACATGTTATGTTATGTGTATTCGTGTAGCGCACGACTCACTCGGAGGGTATCCAGGCGCTTCTGTGAGGCCTCACACCCATGACTATAAAATCCTGGATGCAACGACCGCGCAGCGGTGATATTGCTCTCTCAAAGCGCTGACAGGGTGCAGTGGTTTCGCGTGCTCCTGCTATTTTAAAAACTGTCATTTTAAAAATTGACTTGGAGTGTTTGATTCACGTAGAGGATCCGGACCTTGTTTTTCTTACAGAAACCTGGGCTAATGAATACAGTGATCCCGACTGGCACCTGGCAATCCCAGCCGGCTATGTCGTCGCTAATTCTGACAGAATGGGGGCGAAGGGCGGTGGAATTGCGATTATCCATCGACTCAGTACACGGTTAGGTTTAGCTCAGAATCTACTTTAGAGGCCGAAGCAATGCTCTTCAGTATAAAACTTAACAACCTAGAAGTAATCCCAGGGCTGTTAATTTACAGACCCCCTGGCCCCAGATCATCCTTTACGTCCTCTCTCCAGACATATCTCGAATCCTGCCTAGACTCCGAATCATTCACCATACTAGGTGATTTTAATTTTCACTTGGAAGCTAACAATAATCCGGACACCCTCAATCTACTAGATAAACTAGCTAGTTTTGGATTAAACCAAATTGTCTGCGAGCCCAAACATCTAGCGGGACATACACTAGATGGTATTTTCACCAATAATCCTCGTATACAAGTTAAGACCGTCTGTCCTCTGCTCTGGTCCGACCACTTTGCGGTGCATTTCATCATCACGCCAGCAAATTTAAAAGGTGGTCGTAGAAATAAACCTCCGACCGCTAAATATCGTGCCTGGAAATCAGTGAGTAAAAATGATTTAATGTTAGCACTAAGTGAAAGGCCTCTAATCCCTACTGACCCCAACCAAGCGGCCATAGTCTTTCACAACTGGCTTAATAGAGCAGCTAATTTTGTTGCTCCGGAAGTGACGATGCGCTCTCGACGTAACAAGGTTTCGTCCCCCTGGTATTCTGCAGACCTCAAACTAGCTAAAATTAAGTGCAGGCAAAAAGAACGTATCTGGAGACTTCAATACTAGGAAAGTCTATTGTGCTGCTTTAGAAGAATATAAAATAGCAATTATACAGGCTAAAACATCCTACTTTACCTCTAAAATCCAAGAGGCTACAAACTCACCAAAAGAACTGTTTCAAACGGTCTCTGCATTACTAAAGTGTCCGCGGGACTCCACGTTCACTCCAGACCAAAAGTTTGTAGATAAGATGGCTGGCTATTTTCAGAGTAAGGTTCAATCTGTATATAATCATCTCTTAAAATCAGATAAGGATATAGCGAGTAATGTTTCAGCTCAGTCGGAGGACAAGGCCTCTCATTGCGGTCTATCGCACTTCCCATTGATGGGAGCTGAGATAGTGGCTGATCTGCTGGCAAAAACCAAATCTGGCTCCCCTCTAGATCCTTGCCCCCCGCATATACTACATCTTACTTCTGATGAGATAAGTATCCCACTATCCCCCATATTAAACCAAAGTATTTCATCAGGAGTATTTCCAACGATCTGGAAAAAAGCCTGTATTCGCCCTCTCCTAAAAAAACCCAAGCTGGATCCCTTAGACGAGAAAAACTATCGCCCCATCTCCTGTCTGCCTCTACCTGCAAAAATCCTCGAGAAGGCCATGAACTCTGAACTAACATCTTATCTAGAGAACAACAACATCTTGGACACTACTCAACATGGTTTCAGATCATCACACTCCACTGAGACTGCATTGATTATGGCAGTAGAGGAAATACGCAAGGTCATGGATGGTGGAGGAGGGGCCGCATTGGTCCTGCCTTCGATACCGTGAACCACGCGGTATTAATACGAAGGCTACAGGATGTAGGTATCAATGGCACAGCTCTTGCCCTCCTCTCTTCTTTCTTATCGTCTAGGGAATAAGTGGTATTTTGGGATGGATCTCAGTCCAAGGAATTCTCACTCCCTGGTGGTGTCCCACAGGGCTCGGCCTTATCCCCTACGCTTTTCAATATATATGTAGCCCCTCTGGCTAGATTAATAAAAAGCTACGGCTTTACGCTGGTGTTTTATGCTGATGACACGCAGCTTATAGTGTCGGTAACACAGTCAGTGGATGCGATGGCAGCTCAATTCTGCAATTGTATCTCTGCTCTGATGACCTGGATGAATGCCAATTTCTTAAAGCTTAACGCAGATAAAACCGAGGTGATTGAGTTTGGCCAGAAAATCTCGGTCTGGAACCAATTATGGTGGCCAAATACAGCCGGTACCTGTCCGGTTCCGGTCAAAAAAGCTAGGAACCTCGGTCTTCTGGTAGACAAAGATCTTTCCTGGGCTCCCCAGATCAACCAAGTTTCATCAGCTTGCTTCTTTATGCTGAAAGGCTTGAGGAAGATTCTTCCTTTTATTCCGCTTTCCTTGAGGAAAACAGTGGTAGTAGCCACGATTCTATCCAGAATCGACTATTGTAATGCGCTCTATTTAGGAGCAAATGCTGCTCAATTCTCCAAACTACAGTCAATTCAGAACGCGGCAGCTAGATTACTGCTCAATCTACCAAAGCATCACCCTACATCGACCAGTATAAAACAACTTCACTGGCTTCCAGTACGGCGACGTGTTGATTTTAAGATCTTATGCTTGGTGCACAAAGCCCTGTTTGGTGGAGGATCCAAAGATGTGCAAACCTTGTTTTCCCGATATGTACCTTCAAGATCTTTAAGATCAGCTTCTCTTGGTCTAGTACAACTTCCAAAAATAAAGAGAGTAAGGTGTGGAGGTAAACGCTTTTCTTTTCTAGCATCCAAACTCTGGAATTCTCTGCCCACACACCTGAGATTCCTGCCAAACAGATCTGTCTTCAGGAGGGAAATTAAAACATGGCTTTTCTCCCAACCCTGAACCTGTCGGCCACTGCTGTTGCATTTTACCCAGCGCCAAGACGCCTCGGCATTAGTGCGCTCTACAAATATTTAAAAAAAGAAAAAATGACTAAATACAAAACAGCTCCTAACCCGGAGGGTATCCAGACGTGTATCTGCGAGCTCTCACACCTAACCCCAAACATGAGAGCAGTGCCAGGATTGTTCTGAGTAGCCTCGTTTGTTGCTCAGATGGTGCATTGGAGCCTGTGCCTTTTCTCCAACTCTGCTGTGTAACACAGCCGATTTGTAGAAACATAAGTGAGCATGTTTCTAATACCCAAGTGAGTGTCCTGTGTTATCTTCTCCCAATTGTGAATAAAGAATGTTAACCTTCCCCAACCTTTACAAGGGAAGAAGCTGTACTGCTCCCCTTGATATCCAGCTTGAGGTCCTAGACCTTCCTCCACGGTTTCTTGGGATTCTCCCTCTCTGGGACTTGAAGTTTGAATTTTGGCAGTAACCTCTGCCATAGTTAATAAAGCTTATCTGCTCTTGTGGGTAAAACTGGGACCTAAAGGACCGCGGTTGACAGTCAGTCCCCTCCTGTCAGCCCGTCCAAAAATAGCCCGCGAGCCAAAGTCCCTGCGCGTGCTAGTTTGAGCCTTACTGAAAGCTGTGAAGGTGGAAACATAATTTTCTTGTGATTTCACAAAATTCTCCCCAAAAAGGAGCCCTTTGGTATCACCCATGTCCTCTCTAGAGGACAGATCTGCTAGTTTAGGATTCATCCTCATTAACACCGCCTTTCGTCTTTCTGTACTCAGGCTGGCATTGACATTGCCCAACATACATAAGGCACATTGTGCCCAACCCCTTAAAAGGTCAATGTTTACCATCCCATTTTTACCCCTGCCATATCTAGGATATCAGTAATAGGGTCCAATATATCAAGGACTTTATCCTGGCATTGTTTGAAACATTTTTCAATACCCTTTCTAGGGTCCTTTGTGAATTTAAACAGAAAGGTA
Source organism: Calotriton arnoldi (assembly GCA_963921515.1). Classification (NCBI taxonomy): domain Eukaryota; kingdom Metazoa; phylum Chordata; class Amphibia; order Caudata; family Salamandridae; genus Calotriton; species Calotriton arnoldi. The sequence goes on along the minus strand of CAWUFW010015392.1, from coordinate 175,271 downwards.
ATAAGTTCTGGGTCTAGATTGGGTGTATTACACACTTTATCCTCTGTAGAGGGCCTATGGCATTTTGTCCAAAGTAAATTGCGAGTTTCCTTATCAAGTGACTTCCTAACCCAATGTGTAAGGTACTTTGCCACGTGGTCCATTGGCCACCATTCCGCACTGCGCGGATGTTTAATTGTAGTGGGCAAAAACGCCTCACAAAGGGGTCCTTAACCTCGTGGGATGTAGAGGTTTGATCCAGATCCTCATCAAGTCCCCCCAAGATATCATAGCTGTCCTGGGGATCAAAAATAAATCCATCCATCTCCACAACATCATAATCAATATTCTCTGCCGAGGAGTTTAGATTGCCCCGTAAATCTTTTGTGCCAAGATGGTCACTCCTTCCAATCATGCCGCTACGAGCAGCTTTTCTGTGCACCCAAACAAGGTGGCCTCTTTCTTTTGTGCTGCTAGGAGCACCACTCTCGATTGTAGCGCAGAGGCTATCAGTGCCATAGGCGTGGTTAAATGCCTTCTCTATATGTTTCCTCTTATGGGAAACTTTTCCCCCTCTCTGGGGTTCAGAGGTAGAAGGGGAATCTCCATCTGAAAGGGAAAAACAATTCTCTTCTGCAGGGGTCTCCCTCTTCCTCTTAGTAAATGCGGCGTCCACCGCTTCCCTTAGGGAGGACCTAAGGGGCATATTATCAAGCCCGATTTCGCCGCTTTATCGGCTGTTTTTGGCCGAAAAGCGGCGAATTAAACATCGCCCTATCATCAAGCACACTCTAACGCGTGTTTCCGTGTGACAGCCGCCGTTTTGAATACGCCTCGCATCGCATCTCTAATGAGATGCAAAGTAGGCGTTCCTCAAATAAATACATTTGAATACCTCCCATAATCAGCTTCTCCATATTTACAAGGAAGCCACAGACCCGCATTGCGATAATGGGAATCGCGCTAAACTCCCATTATCGCCTAATCTAACGTCTGCTGAAATGCGGACTTAGCAGTATTCCCTATGGGAGGTGGATTGTATGTTTACATCCACACTCCCATATCAGCGAGCTGAACAGTTAACGCTGCTCGCTTATCTCCGTTTATGTGGCGATAAGGGGCTTTTCCGCCGCTATCGCTGGATTATATATCGCCCTTGAGTTATGCGTTGATGATAACGCGCTAACTCGGCGATTTAATTTAGCGATAGCCGGCGTTAAGGAAATCAGCGCTAGGCGCGCTGGGCGATAATTATCGCCACTCGTTGTTGATATGCCCCTAAGTTCCTCCTCTAAAAATCTTTTAATAGATTATCCCATGAGTTCAGATACTGCATGGGTCTGGGAGTTATTGCCCTCCATAATTGGTATGATATATAACCAAAATTATAAATCTTGGGTCCCAAGGACGCCTAAAGAAAGTTACTTATGATTTGATCGTGTGGAGGAAAAATAAATAATACATTCTGGCTCAATAGTTTGTTAAAACTTTCCCCCAATTAAAGAAACAGAAAATGTCTTCAATTAAATGCCGCCTTTCACCACTAGGTAGAAGCAGAGCTCTTAATATCTAATATTGTAAATCAGAGGGACTGCCGATGTCTTCTTTCAGATGCGACGTAACCGTTGAAACTCTCGAGCAGAGAGCTGTTTCCACGGTACGCTGCTTTAACAAAACATCAACATAAAGGCAGGACGGCTACTGAGGCCATCTCCTTCCTTTGCAAGTGTCCACTCATTGGCAGAAACATGACGTTAAAGGATGTGATGCCGCCAGGCTACGAGAGATTGTTTTATTTGTTTCCAGGCAACTAAAGCGCTGCCTCGAAACCCAAAGTTCCGGCTTTCTTTTTTTTGAGGTGATTGCTGGCAATCCCTTTAAGGGCCTATAATATAGATACTGACTTAGACACTAACACAATACATAGGGCCAAATCTAAGAAGCTTTTTTCTGCTCGCAAATGGCCCAATTGGCAGAACCCCATCGTGAATGGAAGTACAAACATTTTTTCAGAGCAGGCAGGGGTCCCACGGACCACTGCCTGCTCTTAAAAAGAGAAAATAAAACTTTTCATTTTTCTTTTTTAAACGCAACACGTTTTCCTTTAAGGAAAATGGGCTACGTTTAAAAAAAACATGATTGCTTTATTAATAAGCAATCACAGACATGGTGGTATGCTGACATCAGCAGGCCTCGATCCCCGTGATTTTAGCAATTCCCAATGGGTCACAAATTACAACTTCTTCATTAATATTCATGAGGTAGGTCGATTTGCGATCCACTAGGAATCGCTAAATAAAACACATGGAGTTTTATAAATTGGGAATAGCTATTACCTAATTGTGATTCACAGAAAATCGCAATTAGGTAATGGATATTTGCAATATTTATATATTTTGCCCTTAGTGCCCCAAACTCACCTTGATCTCTCTTGAGGGGTGCGATTGTGCAGGAAAGACAATTTGTTTGAGAACAGTCATAGCAAATAAGCCTGCCTCCTGGGGCTGAGTAAGCCACTTCCATCGAAGTCACAGACTTTTCACCTTCCGTGCTTATTTAGTCAGCAATGCTCAAAGTCTAGCATATGTATTATCAGGGCCCGCTCTAGGGCGGTGCGATCGGTGCCACCGCACCGGGCGTTGACTTGGGGTGGGGGTGTCATTTTGAAAATGTATATTTTCATTTTAGAAGCACCTGCTGCCGCGTTCTTGGCCTCCAGCAATTTTCAGACATCAATTAAAATGTCAAGCTAACTCTGGTGATTAATCGTCTTTCTGGAAAGAGACCGGAGGTTTGTCTTGGGGACGTTTTGACTCATACTAGGGTAGCACAGAGGGTTAAAATGCCTGCTGCTAAGAACGTGTATTATGCAGATAACAAAGCGCATACAATGTAAATAGATCAGTGTTTTACTGCTTCTGTAAGAGAGCTCCTTTTGTAACTTGTCGTTTATAAGTCAAAATCCTAATATAGAACATTGAGTTACTAACTGTCATCAAAGAGCTTTATGCAAACTGCAAGGTATATATTAGAGCTACTTGTTTTTTTGCCCAGTCTTTTATCATCCTAATCTTGTGAAAAGGGTTCATTTGGGTTGAAAACAATTCTTATTATTAAAGAGAACCCCTAACAATGATGTTACGTTTTAAATTCAGAATTTGTGCTTTTCCAGAATAAGGACTCAAACTATATTACCTACCAGTATAGATGACATGTCACTCCTACACTACACATTGTAGTCCTGTCTGATGTAACATTTCCTGATTGTCTCTGTGCAATGTGTGTGTGATGTAAAGTGCTCCGACACCTTACACTGGTATGAGTGGCGCTATAAAACTAAATGAATCTGAGAGACAGTGGTTATGGAGACTTGAGGGGCACTGTTAAAGGGTGCTAGTGAGGGAATCCGTGGCAGAGGTGGTCATTGGGGGGGCGTCAACAGACATTGTCGCACATCTCGCCACCAGCGCTAAAGCCAGCCCTGTGTATTATAACCTGCGGGTATGGGTATATGCATGAACAAATAGAAACGTTTGAGCAGTCTTACCACTGTGATTCTGCCTCCCAGAGCTAAGGGTAGTCAAATCCATCCCTCTATTTTCATCACAATTGTTTCAGTCACCAGCCCATAACTGTCTCAAAGAGCTGTTCCTATTGATGACGATACCCAGATATTTCACTCTTTCCTCCAGGACATAGGAAAGTGCAGCACCATCCTAGTAGAGTTATTGGTGAGTGGGAACATCTCCGACTTGCTCCATTTGATCTGAATACCTAAGTATTCCCAAACCTGATCACATTCTTTATTATACGCACCAGATTGTCACCTGGGTTTTTGACAAATTTGAGAATATCACCTGCAGATAATGAGGGTAGGAACCGTTGTTGCATAGGGCAGAGGTTCCCAAACTGTGCACCGCGGCATCCCAGTGCCTCTGGCTGATTTTGGCGGGATGTGTCCTGCTCCAGGCTGAGTGCGCACAAACAGCAAACGGATGCAGTCACTACAGGGCCCAAGAACGCATGAATATTGTGAAAGAGAGAGTAGACATATCCTTCCATTGCACGCACTATTCTCTATACCTTCATCCCAATTTTCTTCAGGGATTAAAATGGAAGTACTACAGAGGTTGGGCTTACATTTTACAACCCCCCGGCCAGCACCCCCTTACCAAAAAAAGTAATGTAATAGGAAGCTGCGGCCAATTGGTCAAGGGGACCACTAGTCGATAAAGTTAGGGAACCACTGACATAAAGTGATAAGAGCTTGATAAAGCCGGATTCTAATCTTATCTCACCATCACTAAGAATCCTCAGGTCGCCAGGATCTTTTTACCTGCTGAATAGTGTGAAGGGAAGAAAGTCTAATTCGGTTATGCAACAATTTAGGATCCAGTTACCTTAAAGACCACTGACTCCGAATTCAGTTTCGTGGTTTTATTACAGCCAAGAATAACTGCACATGTAAGCACCTCAACACGAGGTTAAAGAAATAGATGGGCACTAATACAAACATCATCTTACGCAGGAGTCTCATCCGACTCAGAATAAGGAGAATCGTTAGCTCCAGAAGTATCAAACAACCGATAACTGCTCCAATCTCTATATTATTCTTCATTTATCTAAATAGCGTAAAATCATTAACTGTCCCTACTCTATTACTAGGGTGACATACCTACTTAACGAATTTCCCCAGGCAAGAGTAAAAGAAAAAGGTGTCAGCTGTGAAGGCTTCCTAAGAAGCACACTCACTTAGCATTTCGAGCTCGTTCTAAGATGCTCCTTCCTAATAGATCTCTCTCTCTTGGCCCTTCTCTCAGGTCTCCTCTACCTCCTCTCCTCCCTCGGGGCACTGTCCCTAATACAAAATCCACATACAATTGAACACGCCCTTGTCACGCCTCTTCGGCCAGGTCTTCCTTCTCGTACTTTTCCATCGAAACTCTTACTTCATCCAGGACGGTTACAACGACCTTGAGTCCCAGACACCTTCTCCGCTGAAAGTATCATCCCTACATTCCAGTACACTCCCATCTCAATGCCTCCCACCACCCTAACTCCTAAAACAAAGAGCCAGTCTTTCACTAACCAGGCATGTGTCCTTGCACCTGCAATAGAAGATACATTTCAACAGATTTTCCCTCTGTACGAATCTACCAACTGTTCCCAGAGAGCCTTTCCAAGAGAACACCTTCTCTGCCTACAAAATAAGCTAACATAAGAACGAACAGGCCCTTCTTTTGGTCTACATGTAAGTCAGGCCTTTACACAATTTAAACACACAATTCTTAATCACTTCTATAAGCATTGATTCATTACATTTCATATGCGAAAAATAAACTACACGTCCAACTTAATATGGTACACGTTTAAACTACTGCATCCCGATTACACATGGGCTAATTCATTTATGCATCATTTTAAACACATTTCATATAAGCATTACAATTGCATGACTAAAACGACACAATTATGCTTCTATTCACTCTAATAACTGCGATTTAAACTACATCTTATTGGACATACATTGTTTATGTCTGGATATATGCAGGTGCGAACTAACGGTGATTATAATGCACCCCTACAATTTTTCGATAACATGGCGCTCTATCAAGCTTATAGGAAGTTGTAATTGACGATCTTGTCATTAAATACTATGTAGCAGCGCCACCCAGTGGCACAGACAGGTACTCTGCAGCAGCTGCGGTGCCTCACAGGATGTTCAGACATACGGCTCCTTAGTACAGATGTAGGGTCTGGGGAGTCCACATGAAGAAAGCCACACAGCTCGGAATCCAATGAAAGCGCACTCGCCGGAGTCTGTTATTGAACATCTGGAAAGGAAAGATATTGTGCAGAGTTAAATAGTGTGAGGCGGAGGCAGGGATTCAACGCAACTGGTGAAAGATATGGAGACTTTAAACAAAGTGGATACAATGGGATAAGAATCAGTGCTAGTCATGGCTAGGGAGTTACTCAATGTAGTGGGAGGAACTCAGTATTGAGAATGAAGACACGACTGAATACTTTTTCTCATATGCACAGCAGCATGGCTTTTAATCAAAGAAGGGAATGACTGAGGAGTGGTGGAATATACATAGATATATACATGTGCCACCACTTCCTCACCTGAGCTCAGTCATTCCCTACTTAGAGAAAGAGAGAGAGTGTGTGTGTGCATGCGCGCATACCAAATATGGAATTATCTCCACAGACAGTTACACCTACCGCTCCTTTGGATCTTTCAAAAGAACTAAAACCCTGCTGGACCAGACATACCTCATGACTTAAAACACATTCTGTATCTTGTGCCCTAAAGTAAACATAACTGGCGCCCTCGCCATGCACTGCTTATGACCTCACATATTACATCACTCATGACATGTTCTTTGATATCATTGATGAAATCACTGCAACAAACTAAAATGACATCATTGAGGACAACTCTGTGCATGACGGGAACCAAGTAAGAGTTACTGTAGTTAACTATAACTGTTGAATTTCAATGGCTTTATTAGTTAAAAATGTTATGTTTTAACTGACATTTTCACCAAACTATAACATCCCCTTAACCATTGGTTTTCGACTCAATATACACACACACACTTCTCTCTCTCTCTCTCTCCCTCCCCCCCCAAATGGGAGTTACTTGTAATCGATGGAGTTTGAAGAACTCAGGATTAAGAATGAAGACTGATGAGTTAATGCTTGTTCCTCATGTGTTTGATGCTGAGATGTAGAATATCTTGTTGAGATGCAGTTTTGAAGAATACCTGGGTATCATCGACCTGAGACAACACGTCATCCATGGCCTGAAGCATTGCGGTTCCAGTGCTACATCCCCACCTGAAGCCAGAGTGAAACCCATCTTTCAGGTTTTGTTCCAAAATGTGTTGGTCAAGTAAGTTGAAATTTTGGCTAGTAACGGAAGGTTGGTTACTGTGCAGAAGCTGGTCAGGTAATCTGGCCTAGCATCCGGGTTTCTCAGGAGGGCAGTTACATGTTCCATTTTCAGACAGTCCAGGACATCTCCTTGGGCCTTTGAGACATTATTCAGCTGAGTCCAGTACAACATCCCTGCTCCATTCTTTAATTAATGCAGAGGGAATTGGGTCTGGAATGTGTGCGGTTGATTTAGTGTTTGCAAGTGTCCTATTGATTTCTCTGTCATTGAAGATTTAACATTGAATAGTTTGTTCACTCTGTTTCTTGCTTGACCGAGTTATGTTCTGATGTAGGGGGCTTTAGCCTTGAAGATGTTGGCCTTGTATGTCCTTCTTTCGGAGATGAACAGGTTCCAGGTCATTTTTTTCCAACTCCGTTCAATCGGTCTCAGTTGTCATCTTCCTTTATTTAGGTTTTCATTACATTATTAGGCAGAGATTTTTATTCTTTGTCGCTTTGGTTTTAGGGGGGGGTCTGTTTATCTATTGTATTTGGCATAGTATCATTGTAAAGAATGGTAAACTGGCCTGAGGTTAGCATCTCGGTGGCAGCAGATCTTCTTTTACACAATAGTTCATTGAGATTGATTTGACTCGTGCCCCTCGAAGATGAGAGTACCAGCTTTGCCCCTCCACACTGACTCTAGGAGGGCATAACACGCCTACCTGCAGCAGTAGGTGTCCAGACTGGAATAGGTGGTAATCATGGATTCACCACCAGTCAATCACGACAGCAGCACTGATGCTGTAGCCTGGCCTGAGAGGTGGCAGCGGCCTCTCTCTCCCTGAGATGGAGAGCACCAGACCCCACTGGACTGTCAGGGCTCGGCCTGCACACCTTCCCCTGTCATGGCTCCACCTCTAATACTGCCTGCTGCTCTTAGGTCTGAGTGAAGAAGACAAGTCCAGTCCTGGCCCCCAAACCCTGTCCGGTCTGCCCCTGACTGATCCACGGCTCATTACACTTAAGGTGTGATCACCATCTGGAGTTACAGCCACCTCCAGGCACTTTATACAGTCTGGGCCTGAGACATATGGTGGCCAACTTTCCATTATCACTTTGCAGGGCACTTCGCAGGAGCGTGTGGAGGCACATTGCACATTGCAGGAGATGTTTGTTGGAGAGTAAGTGGGGAATACTCTGAGTCATGTAGCTCATTTCTGGGGTTTTATTCTAATTTTCAATCCTGTAAATCAGACCATTGTAAAAGCTGTAGCTCGGTCGTAGATTGAGTTTACTGAGTGCGATCACTCGTCATGCTGTATTTGAGTTTTAATCCATTGACCAACTCCTGGAGTAAGCCCAAGCTGCTGCCTGGTTTGAGAGACAAGCTTAGAAAATGATCAACTGAGGTATCCAGATGTAATGAAATAATCTTAAACTATGAAGCACCAATGGTAAATGTCAGTATTTACTGTGAATAAGACAATGCATCCATATACTGTCGCAGGACCTGGTCCAGTGGGTATGGTTTATCCATATAACTAGGATAATTGACATCTGATCTCAGCTTTACCACTTCACCTAAATATGCGGAAATAAACACGGTATTCTAAAGGTGGGCAAGGACCACAACACATTGACTTTTTCCTGTTTCCCAGTTTTTAATCCTGGCATCCCATTTGGCCAAATTGTGTGATCTTAAGAAATCACGTTTGAACTTATTTCCATGTTCGTGGTTTTGCAACATTGGCAATATTTAGGAGCAACATAAAAGCTGCTAGAAAGTGTGTGGTTAAAACAAAATATGGACTGGATATTACTTGGGGAGCAGAGAAGTGTCCAGTCTCATGGTATATTCCAAAAAATGCAAAATGGCAGTGAATGCAGCAAGTAGCAGTGTGCTACATTATCTGGTCTGGTATTTTTAAAGAATGGTTTGATCCTGGGCTGATCATACTGTCCTTGTGCCTCTGTCCGCTCATCTGACTGAATATATCAGCCCTTTGAAACATGCTTAAGGAAAGACCAACACAATGGGCATGGTGATATGGATTTCTGAACCAAACTCCATTTTAAAGTGTACTTAGTGTTAACTTGAATCTAGCTACTCATTCTTAACAGCTTTAAATGAGATATTTACATGTTTTCATGGCATGAAGGTACATTCAGCTTCAACAACAACTTTTCCTGTCAGTTTATCAGCAGAATCAAGACATGAGTCTGTCCAAGAAGCCCGAGAATATCTATGTCTCAGGGTCGTCTGGTACATATATGAGATATAACGTTGATATGTGCCCAGAGGTGATGCATATAAAGAATACTGGTTCTGGCTGGAGTCTTCCAATATGTTTCTGTCCTGCTTGACATCCACAATCAGTTTGATCGGATAGATTACATGGTGGTCAGTTTATTATATAAACACTGAGATTTGACCATTCAGATTAGAGAGGTCTTCACCCCGAGCTCTCAAGAGAGGAGTAAGATTCCAGATCACTGGCTGCTGTCCTTACTAGGCCTATGTGGGACATACGCAGCAGTAACTGAGTTCCGCTGAACTACACTAACAGAAGGCTCCCTCTTCCTTGCCAGCCCAAGGTCTGACAACACCGTAGCCCTCTGTGTGGCAGGCATGCAGAGCGATAATTCTTACACTTACCCTATAGGCAAGGTTAATCTATTTTTCATGCTCTCAGAGTAATGAGTGATAAGAGTGGGTGTAGGAAATAGGGAACTGGGTGCTGAGTACCATGATAGATACATTTGTTGTGTTCACGTTGAAAGTAAGTCTAATAATAGCGACCTGCCTCATATGTTCCGGGGTCATAGCTCATGTACTAATTCATAGAATATTGCAATACATGTTTTTAAACATACATTGCGTCATTATTAGTACAGATGCTCGAGTGTGACATTCCAAGTATGAATGGTGTGCTTCCTGAATACCACTGCGTCCCTGGGAGAGGGTCTGGTTTTTTTACCAGCGTGCACATCCCCTCCCGTGAAACAGGGCCGAGCGCAGGTCTGCCCTAAACCAGATCCACCTTTCTCATACATAGCTCATTCCTTCTGTTACTGTGTCAAGGGTCTAAACCTGTAGACTTCAGTAATAGCCCTAAGATAAGTAACAATGCTCCCAGGGCAGGTCCCCAGTATGGTTGTCATTTACATAATCAGGGATATTTATCAGCCGCTGGATGGCTTTACAGCTCTAAAGCTGAACCTGCTTCTGAACACTGCATGGTCCAGGACCCCCTGCCTCCTTGTGCTCCCTCCAGTCACCTATAGCTGCCTCTTGTACCTAACCTACAGCCCATAAAGGGCTCAAAGAGTGGGATTTGCTTGGCGTTTGCGAGAGTTAAAGGTGGTGGGGAACCAACATGTGGGACGATTGGACTCCCAGAGTTCCTCTGTGTGGGCAGGGGGATGGAAGCCATGATTGGAGGACAAACCTGGGAGATGACCGGCCACCCTGCATGGAAGCCTCACTTACCCAAGTCCAATCACCACATCCAGAAGGACAGCATAACAGGACAGAGAAGGACCTTGTGGTAATTAAAGGACTAGCACTACAGAGATTGGGCTCTCCCAGAACCCTGTGAGCAGCAGGCACTGCCTGCTGCTCTGCCCCACAGGTGCCCAAGTGCTGTGGCCAGGCCTTGCCACTATACACCTGCATCCCCCAGCCCATTCACAGGCCAAGAATACACCACCCTGGTCCACCTGGGAACTGTGACTTCAGAGAGTCACCTCACAATAAGCCCCCAGTGCCCACACTGTGCAGTGCCTGTCAGAGATAGCAGGCCTAGGGGTGCATGAGACCCAGGGGTGAGACTACCAGACACACTGTGCGGTGCCTGTCAGAGATAGCAGGCCTAGGGATGCATGAGACCCAGGGGTGAGAGTACCAGGCACACTGTGCGGTGCCTGTCAGAGATAGCAGGCCTAGGGGTGCATGAGACCCAGGGGTGAGAGTACCAGACACACTGTGCGGTGCCTGTCAGAGATAGCAGGCCTAGGGGTGCTTGAGACCCAGGGGTGAGACTACCAGACAGACTGTGCGGTGCCTGTCAGAGATAGCAGGCCTAGGGATGCATGAGACCCAGGGGTGAGAGTACCAGACACACTGTGCGGTGCCTGTCAGAGATAGCAGGCCTAGGGGTGCATGAGACCCAGGGGTGAGACTACCAGACACACTGTGCCCTAAGCATAGTCTCTCAACACTGAAGGGTCACTTTGAGGCATGACCCAGCCCCCAAGAAACAAACCGGGCGATTAACCACAACTACTACTGCCTGTTCCAAAAGTACAGACAACACTGTGCCCAGCCCGCTGGTGCCTTCATGCCAGACATCCCAGCTAGAGAGAGAGAGACACAGGTGCCAAGCCTGGCCATACCACGCATCATGAACTGGCGTATAGGGTACAGCCTTGGCAGACCATTAGAGAGTTGTTACTCACTAATATCAAGAACTTCATTCATCCGGCAGGTATGAACTGCGTCTGTAGAGGAGAGGACTTGTTATTACACCTGCTAATAACTACACAAATTGTCATCAGTGCATGGTTGTTTGTTAAGCACACTTTTATCCATTATACAGTGTAATAGTGTACTACTAAGCAGACAAAACAATGCTCTTTAAACATACTTTGAAGTATCATTCACATTTTGCCCAATGGACTGACACAAAAACCAAACTGCTCAGTCTTCTCGGGGGGGGGGGGTATTGTATTGGTATTTATATATAATGCTGTTCCTTACCCTTGTGAGCCATAAAGCGCTTTATAAGTGGTATAGTGCTTTGTATCCCTTGTAGAAGAATGTTACCTCAATTCTACAAGATAGACCTTTTGGAAGGTCACATATTCACCCTCAGGAGTGCTCGTGTACTTTTTCATAGTCTCTATGGCACTGAAGGCTTTCAGGAGCTTTCCCTTTGTTTTGCTTTCTCTTTTCATGGTGACATACATTGGTGTTGGTGAGCCCTGAGTTATGGGAAAGAGGCGGCTGCTGAAGCGCTGGCCCTGTCTGTATGATTCTAGGTCCATGGATGGATTAGTTGTTAATTACATTGGAGGGAGACTTCTCAGCTGGTGCCCTCCTTTCCTTGTGGGAAGAGTCAGATTTTCACTGATCATCTAAATGAGAAGAGGTCTGTGGCACCACATTGTTTTGGAGTGACTGTTTAAACTACTTTAAATGTGCGTCTTCCCGCTGGATACTTGCCACCACAATTTATTATGGACCAAAGGCTCTCTAGACAGGAGTCGGAGCCACTTCCCTTGGCCTTGATCGACCAGTGCAGTAAAGGCAGAAATATGTTAGAGATAGGAAACACTCTGGGCGCTTATTGTTTAGGGTAGATGTGTGTGCGTATGTGTGCGCGTGAGTGTGTGTATGTATGCATGTGTGTGTGTGCGTGTGCGTGTGTGTGTGCTTGGCTTGTGTACTGTAGGACCTTTTGCAAACAGAACATTTAGGTACAAATCCTGGGATATTTTGGGGCTTGCTTTTTTCTTAATGTTTGTGCTATAAAATACCACATTTAGATACCTTTTTTAAAGCAAAAATAGTAGTAAACGTGTTGTAAAACCCACCATTTGATTCCATTTTTTTCAAACTTTTCATGCCAGGGAGAACCTCCCCCCACCACCCTCACCCAACACCCACATCTTTCAGTTCAGGCTCGCTCTTGTTTTATACACTGGTCTAAAACATCCACTGAACACTTTTAAAATTCACCAGCCTCCACTGACACCAGTCAGCTCAAACATGTCTTATAAAAGCACATCCAGTGCTCAGTTTGTGGGATGCGGACCCTTGTGTCAAGGCCATGGTTGGTGCCCATGGATTCCAAAGGGAGCCGGCTGAGCCTATCCCGGTGTTTATTACACACTTGTGTCTCTAAACCATAGATTTCATCCAGTCTGGAAACAAACACAATGTCCTCATAAAAACCTGACAGGATCTCACAGGCTGCTGCTGCAGGCGGTTCCGTTCGCCCAGTGGATTGCATCCTCGCTCTTCAGTAGACCGACCCACATGTGGTGCCCCCTGGAAATGTCCATCAAGAAATTCTGTATGAAGGAAAAATGATTCAGCGTTGTATTTTTTACAGTTTTCAACAATTTTAGATGGAAGGAATAAGACAATCAATATTCATGTCTAGCATATGTCCTCGCTCATATAGTGGGGAGGGCTTGAAAACGTATCCGATTAAACACATTTTACAATAATACTTTATTTCCAGTTTTGTTGTCAGGTGGGGGTGGGTATAATTTAGTTTTATCAATTTTTGTGCCACAAGCTGTTTCAAAGGTGAGAGCTATTGAACTACTTGATGAAATGGACAACCAGGAAGATGGGGGGAGTAATTACTATTGTGCCATTGCAGCAGCAGGGGGCCCTGTGGAGGAAGAGAGAAGATGCATATGGGCAATGAAAATGACCACAAGGACCGGTAGTGAATGGAGGGGAAAGTTATCTGGTGTAGTCATGGATCACACTCATAACACTGTCAAATCATAATTTCGGTGCCATGTTTTTTCTAGATAGGCAGTTATAAGCGAGGCCTTTGTGACGAATCACCTCAAAATGTGTAATTTTAGGTAGATATTTGTTTATTTAAAATACCTTATATTTATTTTAAAAAGAGTCATACCACCTACAAACAAAAGATTAACCTATTAAAGCTATACTACATTAGCAAATACTGTTAAAATAACATTTAACTTTAACAGCCAAGTTCCTCTAAAGCAGTGCTGATAGACCTTCCCATCAGTTAGACATCTGGTTCTCGTGACCTGCCCTTCCATCTAATCAGGAGCATGGCTACAGCGGGGTTGGGGTGAGAGGCGGGTGTAACACCCCTTAATAAACACATTTTTTATTAGGTATTTGGGTCCAGGAAACCTCAGTCAGGTGTGCCATTGACAGTGTTGGATTTCACCTGGGATCGATCAGAAGCACTGGAGACAGACTCTGAAGTATTTTTCTAAACTGACCTCTCCTCTCTTAGAACCACACACACACAGACACACACACACGCACACACATAGCCTCACCTGGCCCCATCTCCTCACCCCCGCACACAAACACACACCTCCTAACCCCATCCCCACCACACACACACCCCAGATACATAATTTAAGAACAAAGGCTTATTTAAGGCATTTTGAGCTTGTTGGAGTTGTATTGTCTCAGCATGATGTTACCCCCCACTTCTCCATCGCATTTAGTTTCTTTGTAATGTGTTGTCAGCTGCTCCGAAGCATAGAATATGGTTGTAAAGGCAGCACTTTCACATCACATTCTGGTTTAATTTGTAAAATACTTTCAGGGAAGATAATCCTTGGGATTATTTTCCTCCCAATTACTGAGGGCTCCTCAGGGATTCACCCAACCGTACTGAATATATGTGAATGAGCCCGTAGAGATGTCCAACCCCCCACAGGCAGCTGTGAACTAAGGGGACCCTACCACCATCCTTGCACTTTGCTGCATGAAGAAAAAATCTGGAAATTATTACCACTACACAATTCTAACCTCACAGGGTTTGACAGACCACTGGTGGTGGTGGAGGCACGGGTACCATCATCTGATTGGTTCTATCCCTCCTCTGCCCTGTACGTGGCAGCTGAGTGAAAGGTTATGGTATTTTGTGGAGGAAGGTATTATGTTAATAATGCAGACTTGCAGAAGAAGGTGAAGCAAGTTTATTCAATCTGAGGAGTGCAAGGCTGTCCCTCCTTCACCATCTCCATCCTCCGACAACTGCCTGGATGGAATTCCACTAGATGCTTATGTAATCATTCCACATTTTAATAACAACCACAAAGCACACCCCTCATATCCCACAGAAGATGGTACAAACATGCAAATAACTAATTGTACAGTGGGTTCTACAATTATAATATATCATATGCACCATTGCTAATGATACATTAGATTCCTCAACTAAATTTTGCAAGTCACTGAATAATTACAATAAATCCTACTATTATAATATAACATAAAATTCCTACAATTACAATCTAACATATGAATCCTACAATTACAATCTAACATTTGAATCCTACAATTACAATCTAACATTCGAACCCTACAATTACAATCTAACAATCGAATCCTACCATTACAATATCACATACGAATCCTACCATTACGATATAACATACAAATCCTACCATTACAATATAACATACGAATCCTACCATTGCAATATAACATACGAATCCTACCATTGCAATATAACATACGAATCCTACCATTACAATATAACATACAAATCCTACCATTACAATATAACATACGAATCCTACCATTGCAATATAACTAGGGCTCCCGGTTTTATGGTATTTATTTTTTTAACGTTTCCGTCTGTATTTATCCATATTTATTTTCTGGCCATTTTATCTGTATTTATCCATATTTATTTTGTGTTTTGCATATAAATGAAGTTGTAAAACTGTACATTTCCATATTTATTTAACTGATAGACGCGCACTCATACTTTGTCTGTCATGTTTTAGCTATTTAAGCTGGCAAATATTACATAACAATACATCCACTGGTAAATACTAGCTTTATACCATAAATGTATGTTGACATATGCCATTATTTGAAGAAATGTCATCCTGTTTTTTGATTTCCATGCTGTCCAACTTCTCAGCTGCTGGCCTATAATTCATGAAAGACAGCGCGGAGAGTTACTTAAAAGGAGCACAATTTTCTGTATTTATCCACTTTTAAAAATAAATGCAGACAGAAAACACACTGTTTTCTGGCTGTATTTATCTGTAAAAATCCGTAAAAACGGAAAACAGGGAGCCTTAAATATAACATACGAATCCTACCATTACAATATAACATACGAATCCTACCATTGCAATATAACATACGAATCCTAGCATTGCAATATAACATACGAATCCTACCATTTCAATATAACATACGAATCCTACCATTACAATATAACTAAGCCTGGGTGGTGAGCTCCTTTCCGTTCTTGGAGTTTGCTGAGTTTTTCGCACTCTACGCTCCGTGGAGCTTGCAGAGTTCAGAAAAACTTCACTCAGCGTAGCAGAGTTTTTCCTCACTCGAGCTTGCCAACGGTAATTTGACGAGTGTGAACAAGGAAAATCTAATGCTAGACCACTTCCCAGCGAGATTTCTCAACAAAGGCAGTCGTGGATGGTCGCTTACGTTCCCATTGAGAAACCTTCTGTTCACGTTAAGGAAGCTGCAGCTCAAGTAGAACTTTTACTTGAGTGGCAGAAAGAAGGAGTGCCCTCTTGTACTGTGCGAGATGCCGTTTGCGCTGATTTTACACTGCGGAACAAACTTCAGGCACTAAAAATCAGTGCGAACGGCGCAAGGTAACCCACTATGCCGCTCGCAGACCTCTGCGTAGCTTGGTAGAGTTTTTTGTCACTTTAGCAGAGTTTCGCATAGCAGAACTCCACAAACTATGCCAAGACTTAAATACAACATACAAATCCTAACATTACAATATAACACACAAATTCTGCCATTACAATATAACATACGAGTCCTACAATTACAATTTAACATACGAATCCTACCATTAGAATATAACATACCAATCCTAACATTACAAAATAACACACAAATTCTACTAGTACAATATAAAATACCAGTCCTACCATAACAATATAACATACAAATCCTGCCATCACAATATAACATACAAATCCTGCCATTACAACATAACATACAAATCCTACCATTACAATATAACATACGAATCCTACCATTTCAACATAACTTACGAATCCTACCATTACAATATAACATACGACTCCTACCATTACAATATAACACACAAATTCTACTAGTACAATATAAAATACCAGTCCTACCATAACAATATAACATACAAATCCTTCCATCACAATATACCATACAAATCCTGCCATTACAATTTAACATACAAATCCTACCATTACAATATAACATACGAATCCTACCATTACAATATAACATACAAATCCTACCATTACAATACAACATACAAATTATAAGAGTACAATATAAAATACCAATCCTACCTTAACATTATAACATACAAATCCTGCCATTACAACATAACATACAAATCCTACAATTACAATATAACATACTAATCCTACAATTAAAACTTAACATACCAATCCTACCATTACAATATAACATACCAATCCTACCATTAAAACATAACATATCAATCCTACCATTACAATATAACATACCAATCCTTCCATTAAAACATAACATACCAATCCTACCATAACAATATAACATACAAATCCTACCTTTACAATATAACATATCTACAAATACTCATAATACATTGGCTTCCTCAACTCTTATTTAATAAACAATGTAATCTCTTAACCATCTCGGTGGTTCCTGCTCCTCCTAGAAACCTGACTAATCATAGGGCCAGTATCAACTGAAGACTCAACATCAACATCACCTTCCTCCTCTGTCTGATGTAGAGAATTCCATCCGTTAGGGACAGGACCATTCACAGATGCTAAAGGAATGTCACCAATGCCACCAAAAGGTGTGTCACCATTGCTTCTACTCATCATACATTCTGTGGTATGTTACCATTATCTTCACCTATCATACCATATGGTGCACCCCCAACCTCTTCATCCTGCAAATATCCAAAATCCTCTTCCACCTCCATTCTCCCACCAAGCCTCCTCCACACACTCTTCGATGCTACAGCCACCCTACTCAAATTGCACACTTTACCACTTCTCAATTTAACACCATTATTTTAAACCTCCTCCACTTCTTCCTGATCCTAAAACTGACTCTCCCCCTTGCAAACCAAACCCAGTTTCTTGACACGAATCCAGTCACCAACTTCAATCCGTATGGGTGTAACTCCATGTCTGGCATTATAATAAGCTTTACTCTTATTATGACAATCTACTATCATGCCTTGAACCGCTCCCTAAGACCAATACCAATGTCCACACGAGTACGAAACAACTAACCAGGGTTGTACTTTGACAAAGGCTTCCTCCCTCTCATGACCACGAACAGAGTCAAACCAGTCGCCTCATTAAAAGTAACTCTATCGGCCCACCCAATTTTCTCTGTTTAAGTGATCTAATCCTCATTGTTCCTTAAGGCAACTGAATAACCCCTTTTATAACTCGGTTATTTCCACTAGAAATATGAAGAGACATAGTTCTACGCTTTATTCCCTGTTTCTCAAAATAAGCCTTAGTTTTGTTCGACAAGAATTGAACTCCATTATCACTTAAAATAGATGCCAGGATGCCTTCAGAAACAAATGTTTGATCTAGACATTCTAAAACCGAATCAGAATTTGCTTTATCAACTACTTTGACCACTGTCCATCTCAAAAATAAATCAATTAAAAAAATGGTGTACTTTTGAGCACAATCAACTGGCCTCATAATATCAATAAAACCCTCACTCATAGGAGGTTGCAAAGTGTGTAAGAATTTATCTGCCATGGAACAAGCTAAAAAAACACTCACAAACCTCATGTTAGACTTGGCATCCTTGGCGTCGTTTCCCTTAACGTTTTTGCCTCAACTGCTATTTCACCATCTCCATTCTCCTGGCAACTGCCTGGAATGAAATTCCAATAGATGCTTATGGAATCCATTCTAAATTCAAAATTCTAATAACAACTGCAACAGAAGGCTACCACCACTCTATCCCAACGTTGAAAGTTGCAGATTTTCACTTGGCAGATTTTCTGACAGTATGCTGGATTTCGTTTTTGCTGGTTTTGATGCTTTGTGAACTTTGCCATTGCTGATCAGTGTCTAAGTGCAAGTGCTCCCTGAGTAAATTGCGATTATGATTAGTTATCCATGATTGACATATCTGATTACTGGTAAGTCTCTAGTAAAGTACTCTGTGTGTGCCCAGGGCCTGTAAATTAAATGCTACTAGTGGGCCTACAGCACTGATTGTGCAGCCCACACAAGTAGCCTTTTCAAATGTGACTCAGACCACCCACTGTAGTGTCTGCACGCACAGTTTTCAACTGCCCTGTCGAGCTGACAAGTGCCCTAACCTTCCTTTTTCTTACATTTAAGGCACCCTTTAGGTAGGTCCAAAATACCCCCATGGGCACAGTGCGGTGTATGTTAAAGGTAGGACATATGCTGATGTGTTTTACATGTCCTGAAAGTGAAATACTATGTATTTCGTTTTTCACTATAGAAAGGCTGTCTGTCCCATAGGTTAAAATGGGAACGGCCTTGTAACGTCTTAAAAGTGTAACTTTCCAGGGGGACAAGAAAGAGATTTGGAGTTTAGGCTTTCTGAACTCAGAATTTAATAACACATCTTTTAGTGAAGATGTTTTTTAAAATGTGTGTTTGAAAATGCCACTTTTAGAAAGAGGGCATTTTCTAGTTTAACCATTCTGTGTGCCTCTGGCTATTTGTTTATTCACTGTCTGGTTTGGTGTGGCAGAAACTGGGGATGTGCATTCACTCTAGACAGTCACAAGGGGGGGATGAAGTGTGTCCTGCCTTTCCTAAGTGACTCATAGCCAGACTGAATAGACCTTTCTGCATTTAGAGTAGTGGGAGGAGTTTTCACTAGCACCTGAAAAGGTTGAGACCCATGCAACAAAGAGAACAAAGAGAAAATGGGGTATAAGTATGAGACAGTAAACCCCAGAGATTTAGATCACTTCTGGTAACAAGAGGAACCTCTGCCAAGGAGAAGAGCTGAAGAGCTGTGAGTAGGAGTACTGCCCCTTCGCTGTGCGTTGCTTTGCTGGGCTGATCTGCAGTTGCTACTTCTGCCAAGAAGAGGACAAAGACTGGAACTTTGCTGTGAACCTGCTAGTGAAGAAATCTCCAAGGGCTTGTGTGTGCTTGCCTCCTGTTCTGACGTCTCAGGGGCACAAAGACTTCACCACCGGCTTCCTCGAACTCCACTGCTGGGAGTTCTGACCTGCCAGGAGGTTCCTGTTCCAGTTCTGGGCCTCTGGAGGTTGTTCCTGTTGCTGGGTGCTGAGAACGCTTGAAAAACCAAAGAAAATCGACGCATCACTCTTCCAGCGCCTGTATTCCCCACGCAGCATTGCCGTGCGGGAATAATTTCCGCACACTGCTGCCGTGCAGCCAAAGAATCAACGCAGCGCCTGTCCGCGACTAACAAATCCCCTGCACAATGAGTCCAGTGGACAGATCTCCGAAGTCCGAGAGTACTGAACCAACTCTGAAGCAGGCCTTGCTGTGCAGCTGAAAGAATCGAAGCATTGTGGGACCGTGGCTGATGAAATTGATGGAGCGCCTGTTTGCCGCCACGGCATCGACCTCCTGGATTTCCACGCATCGCACCTGTGCAGCATGTTTTACGATGTATCACCCGCAGACCAGAATCGTCTTGGAAGCGACGCATCACTTCCCCCTACAGGCTGGATTCAACGCATCACTTCACCTGCGTACAGCAGTACTGGTGCATCGCCTCCCCAAGGACTCAGGAACTGACGCATTGCTGTGTTTTTTTACACTTCCCTTCTCTGTGGCTGTTTGGCCTTGTGAATTTCGACGCATCTAGAGGTACAATGTGTAAAATCACGCATCCATAGTTTTCTATGGACAACTTTTAAAAGTCATATCTTGATAAATGTATGCTGGAATTTTGTCGTTTTGATCGTGTTTGGTTCAGATAAAGATAGTTTATTTTTCTAAACTGGTGTGGTGTTCTCTTTATTTGTCTAAACTGGTGTGGTGCTCTCACTGTGTTGCTGTGTGTTTGGGGTACAAATACTTTACACATTGCCTTTGGGATAAGCCTGTCTGCTCATGCCAAGCTACCAAGGGGGTGAGCAGGGGTTATCTAAAGTGTGTAACTCCCTCCTTATTCTGACTAGAAGCAAAGGACCCTACTTGGACAAGGTGCATACCTCTGGCAACTAGAGACCCCCATTTCTAACACCTACCCACAGCCTAATCAACACAGGCCACCAAAATAACTTTTTCAAAGTAGACTCATCTCTGACAATACCAGAAATGACCCTTGTGACATAAATCAATGACCATTTTCCATACCCCTCTGATAGGGATAATTCTGTCACTCATGAGAAGCGTTCCATTTTCCACTGTTAATTTAGACTTCGCATCCCAAAAAGGTTTAACGCACACACTCAAGCCTCTTTTTCAGGCCAACCATACAAAATATACAACTTAATGTCCTGCAATACTGTATCGTTTCTATATTCCTTCTTCCACTCATCCTTGTCGATTGCAGGCTCCAGAGGCACCAAGGCCATCTGGAGTCCATATTCTTCTTGGTAATAGACAACATCCACACAGCTGCCGTAGCGACCGCACCCCTATGCAGTAGGTAAATGTTTCTTCGTTGAACAATGCTGCATGCACAGGTTCCCCAACTTCAGACACGCCTCATTGTCACGTGTTATGTTATTAACGCAGACTCTCAGAAGAAGGTGAAGCAAGTTTATTCATTCTGAGGAGCGCAAGGCTGCCGCTATCTCGCCAGCTCCATTCTGCCGACAACTGCATGGAATGAAATTCCACTAGATGCCTATGGAATCCATTCTAAATTCAAAATTCTAATAACAACTGCAACAGAAGGCCACCACCACTCTATGCCAACATTGAAAGTTGCAGATTTTCGCTGGGGGCAGAGCTGATAAACTCTATTGCTGTTATCATTTGCTTTATGAAGAAGGGGAGCATAGTGGGAAAATGATGGCATGGTGCACCAAGTCTAGAGCAGCTTCTTCTCATATTACTAGGCTCTATGATCCTGAGACAGTAAAAGTCACTTAGGACCCACAGAGACTAGAACTGCTTTTCCAGAAGCATATCGAAGATATTTATACGGAATTGTCTGCCCAGCTGTCTTACGAATGACTGAGTATTTTAAGTGCTTCCCCTCTAATTTACCGGCAGGGGAAGCAGCCAAATTACTGCGCCCTCCGGAGGAGGTAGCAGAGGTGATTAGAAACCTGGCAGTTCAGGAAGATAGGTACCTATCTGTGTGGTACCAGCTCTTTGTAGAGCAGCTGCTCAGGAAGGACTCAGGAACTGACGCATTGCTGTGTTTTTTTACGCTTCCCATCTTTGTGGCTGTTTGGCCTTGTGAATTTCGACGCAAGGCCAAACAGCCGATGGTGCACTGTTTAACCATTTGTTAGCGGGGGTAGCATACCTCCCTCCTTCCTGAGAGGAAACATCATCTGCTTTTTGAAGAGAGATTGTAAGAGCCCTGTAAATTTAAATTCATTTGGCCCCATAACGCTACTAAACACGGATTATAAAATCTTGGCCAAATTATTAGCTGTAAGAATAGCACTACAAATTCTGAAAATTATTTATAAGGATCAAAATGGCTTAATGTCAGGACAACATCTTTGTACCAATGCCCATTTTTTGTTCAAGGCCGTTGATTATATTAAGGCTAATGGAAGTCCAGCTGCTTTCTTTCTTATTGTTGCCAAATGAGAATTTGATGAGGTTCGCTGATCTTTTTTATTCTCGGTGCTGTAAAGGGTGGGTGTTCCTTGCTAAACTAATAGTCTTGAGGAATCTTTATACTGGGGCAAATGCCTCAATGATAGTTAATGGGGAAAGTTCTAAAAGATTCCATATCATCAGTAGTACGAGGCAGGGGTGCCCGTTGCTACCCCTCTTGTTTGCTCTCTATTTCGAGCCGTTGGGAGGAGCTTTTAGATCTACGGTAGAGATAGAGGCGATCACTCCTGGGGCACTGAAATTAATCAATCATTTTGCTAAGATGGGTGGGATATAAGATTAATAAGTCTAAAACTGAGCTTCTGCTCCTCAACTCCCACAGAGATGCTCTACCTAGCGATCTAGGGGCTGTGTATAGTAACAATGCCAAGCGATATCTAGGAATTTGGTTCTCTATGACCTGTAAATTGCAAAAATTCAAGCACTTTTCAATATTAGGCAGAGTAGAAATGATAAAAATGAAAATCCTCCTCTTGATTGCGTTTTAATTATCTGCGCTGCCGATTGTGATTGAGGGAAATGTTTTTTAAAACATTGGAAGGTTTATTTAGTTCATTTTGGTGGGAAAAACAACCCCCCGGTATCAATATTGAAAAGCTTAGTCTTACTAAAGACAAAGGAAGACTGGCAGTACCCAATTTGCCGCACTATAACCATGCTAATTTTTTAATGATTATCTCTAGTTTGTTTACTCTTTATAATATTATGGTGGAGAACTTCTCTTATTCCCCCTGTTAAGCTACAACCAGTTCGTAACCCTAACGTTGGGAGGCATCAAATTAGGCAATGATGCGCTTTCTTAAATTACTTCATTTTTTGTCAATACCCAGTGTTCATGCATTAGCCCCAGTTGATTCTGTGCTACCAGGAATGACGAGGTGTAAACTGCAGTGCTGGGAAGCAGTAGTATTGACGTTAGTAGGCGCCTGGGGCAGCAATGGGAATCTGTTGACCACTTGGAAATCAAAGGGAGGGGAGAATGTGATTTTTTTGCTCTCTACCAAATACTCAGCTCCTTAAAGAACATTGATCTTTTGGGACTAGAAAGGAGTAGACCAATGCTTGAACATATTTTTAGGAAGCGGAGGTCCAATCTGTAGTGTCGTGTGAGTTTGCAATGGGCAAAGCCTTGTGGCTTCTGATGGACTCCGTAGAACTGTGACGTAAGGGTTAGAACAGAGTGAAGTCAATGCAGGTTTAGAATGTTGAGTTCGTGGTTACACACAGAAGAATAAAGACGTGTTATACTAAGCTCTGTGTGTGGCGTAGTCATTGGCGAGCGCCCAGGCTTGGGAGGATGCTACAACTGGTGACGAGATAGGGCATAAGTAACCCGAAGATCGACAGTGCATTCCCAGAGAGTTTGCAGTTTTCTGGCAAACTGCTCATGCTTGCCACATGTGCCTCGTTCGAAATGCAGAATTGACGTTTGGCGTATGTGGAGTCAAAGTGCAGCCCTAGTCCGTGTAAAGCATTTGAAGATAACTGAAGCTTCATTGAAAAGTCTACACATCGTTGGCCAAGACCTTGCTGGGAAAGCCACGAAGAGAGGTACCACGCTACTACGTAACTCAAAGCCATACATAATACGAAATGATGACGATGCAAACAGAAGCGCTGCAAGGCAGAGATCAACCAGGTTTCAGGCAGTACAAAGAAAAGCCTGCAAGCAATGGAATTCAAATACAAGAAAACGTTATCTGCTTACCGGAACTGAGTAAAGAGAGTCACCGTGTCACAGCGCTGGGGGAAGTGACCCCAGAAGAAGCACTCGGGGTTGTGCTTGCAGAGGTGTCCATATCCGAAGCGGCACACCATCAAAGCTGCTGGATGGCAGCTCATAACTACTCCAAAGGTCTCCTGAAAGCAAAGGACTCCCATGGAGACCAAGAGGGAGGTCTAGGGTCCACAGACTGTCCAAGATGACCCCGAGGCCAGCATGTCACAAGGCCTCAGAGACGGTTTGCATGAACAAGATCAACAGGCAGCGTTGGAGGAAATGCTCTCCTCAATATCAGTAAGTTCCACACAGGTCTACAATGCAGCTGCTTTTTTGAAACCACCACCACCGTGCGATACCGCCAAAAAGCTGAATATTGGCAACAGATGGACTGCCTGGATAGAGAAATTTGATGACTTCATTGATGCGATAGAAGAAGCAGATGACACGAAGATTATCAAGTACCTAAAGAATCTTGCTGGTGGAGGTATAGTTGTTGGGGGTTGCAAAAGATACTGTGTACTTCCATGCATGCACTTACAATATCCTGTAGAAATCAAAAACGCTTATATATGCCATGTCATCATTGAATCTTTATTAAAATAAAAATATATTTAAAAAGAAATGAATCTGGCGGATGAAGGTGTAAAGAAGTCATAAACAAAATGCTGCGAGCTGACTAAATTGCATGCAGTGAAATCAAAGCTACCTTGAATCTCAAGTTCAATCCAATGCCGAATGTAGATTACGAAAGGTTCATCTTCAGTCAACAACAACAGATGGCTGGTGAGACCATTGATGAGTTTCTTGAGAGACTGGATACGCTCATCAAACACGGCAAGTTCAATTAATTCAATGATGAGGAAGCTGAACGACAAATGCTGAAAGAAACTCTTAGTCTGGAGTGAGTTCTCCTGGCTGTCAGAGCTGAAGAGTATGCTGATTGACTAGCTGCCAACATGGAGGCCGTAGCTGCCCAGAGTGAGTCAGTCATGAACTTGAAAAGTAAGCCAAAGCATAAGGGATACAGAGTGATTTCTCCTCAAAAAAATAAGTTGTGCTTCTGCTGTGGATTTTTGTTTCCACACAAAGGTAAATGTCACGCCATTGGGCAGATCTGCAAAGACTGTGGAAAGGAGAAGGAAAAAGAAAGTGCGTCACAGTGTGAATACAAAATGGCCACCTGAACATTCCAGAAGCGACGTTCGACGCACGCCCAGTAACCCAAGCGACCACATGTATTATCTGATATGAATTTGATTGTGCCATGATCTTGTATTTTGTATGCATTAAGTCAATTTTTAAATATTTTACAAAAACACAGCACCAGGATACTCTCGTGGGTGATGCTGCATTTAAAAAATACACATAACATAACCCTCTACCTTCCTAACACTCCTTAAACCACCACCACTAGGGGTGGCTAATAAATTCCGCTCCACTGGCGCAGTTGGCGGAGTTTTGGCCACTCTGCAATACGCTTGTAACGGGGAGTTCTGGCCAAATTCCTCTGTCTGCCGCGTGGCAGGTTTTTTCTTGCATGTGGCTCGCCAACGGTAAGTTGGTTAGCACAAGCAAGAGATAGCATCCCCTAGTGTGATATTCGGGTGTTAAGAGGGCCACCGGCAAGGTTTTCCCAATGTGGGTGGTCATCACTGTTCGCTGTGAGAAAGCTACAGCTCAAAAAGAAAACCTACTTCAGTGGCAGCAAAATCAACTTGAAAAGCAGCAGCACCCACTTGCATGCCACGTGGTGCCACTCGCACTGATTCTTCAGCACAGAAAAAGCTACTGCTGCTAAATATCATTGCGAGCAGCGCAATGTGCCAATTACATTGTTTGTAGAACTCCACAGAATCTCGTGGAGTTGTCATGTAACCTTGCAGAATTCGGTGGAGTGAAACTCTGCGAGTTCTGCCCACCACTACCACTCCCTGCTTGGTTTATCATGTTTTATGTTACATACAAAGTGATTGTTGGGAAATCTCATGCGCACAGCCCCCAAATTGTACTGACCAAGATTCACCCTTGCATCGAGCCCCAGCAAGAAATAAGCACATACTTCCTCAGTCATTGGACAGGCCAGAATTTTGTGGTGACCACTCTGCTTCTCTTTGTTCTCATTGGGGCAAGTCCTTCACTTGTGTCTGTAAGGCCTACACCAATTGCATGCCATAGCCCTTACTTTTAGCTGGCTTGACCTTAAATCCTTAAATTGTGCAACCACGTGCCTCTTGCTAAAGATCACATTTCTGTTTCCCCCAAACTGAATCTCCTCATGGAACGGGTTGGGCCTAATACTGCATAAGACATACCCATAGCTGTGGTACATTGGATCTTTGTGGCTCCAAACCTCCTTAGCTAGCTAATTGACTACCCTGTCAGTTGCATTTGAGGGGACCTTCCAAGATGTTGTCCATTTAGACACCATGTGCCCGTAAAAGGAACTGGCCCCAAATGTCATAATCAATGTCTATTTAATGTTAATATTATGGGCCTTATTACGAGTTTGACGGTCCGACCTCCGTAGGACTGCGTCTGCCCCCTCTCCCCCAGCAGCCCATGGTGCTGGTAGTCCAAAGACTACTGTATTACAAGTCCACCATGTAGCCGGCTGTGTGGAGGTAATTATCTTGCAGCGGTGGTGAGCACTATTACAAAATATATTGATGCCTGTGTGTGAATTTCGACTGCATTTGTGTCGGAGACACACAAATGCATGATATATGTGGGATAATACCATATACCCAATTACTGGGGCTCAGCCCATATGTGGGCAATCTGGCAATGGGTATATGGGTATATGGTATGAAAAGGACTCGCCTGTAAATCGCCGCACACAGGGTCGTAATCCCCGGAGTGAAGATCCTGCTGTGAAGGGGGGGACCTGGAGAAAGAGATCCACATTGGAATCTGCCTGGAAAAAGAAGAAAGGGGTGAGTATGCACCCCAAATCCTTCGTCACTGCCACCTAGAAGCAGGCAGTCAGACCTCCGTGGTCTCCTTGTGGAACAGGTAACTCATAATAGGCATGGCAGTGCAGCTCCCCTGTACCGCCCTATGGTACCTATGGACTGGCGAACCCAGAGGTTGGCAGTCTGCTATTGGTCTCGGCGGTCCAGCAGCGGTCTTCGCAGAGGCCGATCCGCCCTATTAGTAATATGCCAGTCAGACTGTCAAGCTCCCCGTACTCAGACCGCTGATATGGCAGTCCACAGGACTGCCAAACTCGTAATAAGGCCCTATGTCTATTGTTGAAACCAGTAGTATTCACAATGGAGATCACGGGATCGGCCTAACCAGCTACGTACTAATCCCACCATTAAATAAAAATAAACCGATGCACCAGTGTGTCAAAGTGTATTATTCCGGCACTGTCTCATTCAGAAACACAGTTCCGAAGCAGGATAATGTATTTGTATAAGAAAAAGCAAGAAACCAAAAAACAAAATATAAACCGAAGGCAATAATAAACAAAGCCTCGATGGCCCCTACACTGCAGTTGCGGTCCCTTACAGGAGTAGCGTTCTGGGGCGAGGGAAATTGTATTTACCAAGAGCAGACCCTCAGGGTCGTGAGGTCTTAGCGGGTGCACATAGCCTTAAAGGTCACATTCCGGAATGGAGTGCCTATGGGAGGGAAAATGTTGTGAGGGTTCTAGTCCTTAAAAAGGATTCCTTCAAGTGAAACAATTTCATCATATCACACACCAATTTATCATTTCTGACAGGGCATATCTCTAGGCAGTGTACTAGCCTCCAGCTCTCTGAATATCACTATACGGGACGTACTTAAGTGTGAATTAATGTAATTATTGTTGAAACCAACCACAACGGCACTACGTTTTAGTAGCACCATGTGGATCTGAG
Organism: Calotriton arnoldi; assembly: GCA_963921515.1. Lineage (NCBI taxonomy): Eukaryota > Metazoa > Chordata > Amphibia > Caudata > Salamandridae > Calotriton > Calotriton arnoldi. The sequence continues at coordinate 147,299 of CAWUFW010015392.1, read as the reverse complement.
ACACCAGGCATGGACACCTGCATGCAACAGAACTGATTGAGGGGTACCCAGAATTTTGGAGGCCATGTCTTCAACTAATACAAAGTTGTCAGACATATGAAAGAAAAATATTGAATAAAATGGGGTCAGTGATCCGGACTATTTCAGGCCATCTACAATTGGGAACCCCTCAGAATAGAACTCTCTTCCTTGTAAGGGAATGCAGGTCCCATGGACATAGCTTAGTCAGTGAGATTCAAAGTGTGTGAATCTCAAATTTATGAGCTAAAAAAGCGGTGTGCCAGAGGGTGAATGGGTGAGATTGGCAAGGTTAGGGTTGGACTGTTGCCATCGGAGCAGGGTCAGTGATGCTTTGCATTATTTATGAATGAATAAAATGTATTGTTCAGTTAATAAAAACTTACAATAAAACCCATTTATACACATTTCATACATGTTATCATTGGTAAACAGCTTTAAAAACACATAAAAAAGAGCTAATCCCACAATAGAAACACTCAATTCATCTAATTAAAAACCACTTAAAAAACCTACCCATAAAGTGCATTTACTAGTGACACAGTCCACCTGCTATTTCCTATCCTAAAGTGCCCTGTTTTTTCTGTCTGTTACTAACTTGATACACTCAATGAGAAAATATAACAATTCCTATCGTGTGGCCTACAGGTGGTCTTAGTCGGTTTATTTTTAGCACCTAGCATTACCGAGCTACATTACCACGTGCAAAAGACTAAAGTGCAGAGTGCCTATTGTAAACAATCCTCTCAAGGCTTACCAGTGCTAACCCCTAATTATTTCACGGAATTTCAAATACTCGTGTAGAGGGATCACCGCTCCACTCGTAGGATTCTTATCTGCCCTTGTAGGTGGATTGTTCCTAAATTAATAAGATAATACCAATAAGAGCCCTTTACTGGGCACTATTGGCCAGTTTCCTCTCTGCAACATCTACAAACTTTAAAAATCTTCCAGTAAATTGTAAAACTTCTCCCTGCAAGCCAACTATTACTGCTTGGTGGCGTGTTCTAATAGTTTGATGATTAAGATCCTGTTTTAACAAACTTCTGCGTTCAGCTATTAAAGCTGGGCAACTACAGATTATATGGCAAATGTCTTCTCTCTTGTAATTGCAGAGACGGCATGACATTTCACTACTCAGCTTTTTCCAAGCTGGTACGTCACAGCAAAATGTAAAATTGCCAATCCGGAGTCTCAAGATCTTCAGCTTAGCATTTAGACCATTCAGATCCCCCAGATATTTCTGCGGTTGTAGCTGGCCATATGATGCAATTACCATGCAAGCATAAGATCTTTTCGCCAACGTCTCTCTATCCAATAGTGATGACACTTGTTTACTGCACCCGTTGATAACTCTGTTAAATGCAGACTGAGAAAGGGGTAAGGCCCACAGTTGTTCTGCCATGAACGTAGATAAAGCCAAGGTGAAATATCCATGGGCCTGTGTATGTTTACCATCGCTTATTGCCTCCCAAACAACTGACCTAAGAGTGGAATTATTGTCATTTCTAAGTTTGTGGCAGAGTTTCAAGTATGCCCCTAGACTGTTTAGGTACTATTTTCACAGCCCAAACTCTAATCGGATTTTTGCTGGCGATGCCTGCTGAGTGAGGTTGAACAGGCGACGGTAAGTTCCTGCCACAAGCTTATCTATGATGTTATCAGCCTTCCTTCTTAAAATCTCCATGCCATATGTCAAAGATGGAACGTGTTTGGCTGACACAACTTGTAATAGTGGCTTGAGGGACAGCCCTTTTAAGCTGTTTTGGAGGGAAGCAAATGCTACAATTAAGGAATTATTCCTTCTTTGTAATGTAGCGCACTGGTTCTTAAATGAGCCCCTCGTATCTAATATTAATCCCAAATATTTATACTCTACAACTGACTCCAGCCCGGACCCTTCTATACTGAATATTGGGTGAGCTGTTATACCCCTTGACACCAACATGGTTGTTGTCTTGCTCAAGTTGACCTTTAACCCATGGGACGAGGCAAACAAAACAGTTTCACTAATTAACCCCTGCAGCCCCACCTTTGCGTAGCTCAGCAGAACAATACAGTCAGTGTACAAAAGATGGGAGACTTACAACTAGCCACCGACGGGGAGTGTGAATTACAGCTATTCAAATCTGAGGAAATATCAGCAAGATACAAATTGAACAAGAGAGGAGCAAAGACACAGCCTTGTTTTAACCCTTTCCATGCTTATGACGGAACCACGCCGTCATGAGCCACGGGCGCGTGTGCTCATGACGGCGTGGTTCCGTCATGCGGCTGCCGCTCCTCCCACGTGGCATTAATTCCCCGCCTGTGCGGGCGGATTAGTGAGCGGGCGGGGCCGTGACGGAACCACGCCGTCATGAGCACACGCCGCCCGTGGCTCATGACGGCGTGGTTCCGTCATAAGCATGGCGGCGCCGCGCTCACCCCCCACCCCCCCAGCGCTGCGGCGGAATTACCGCCGCGTCCAAGGGGTTAAACCATTCATTGTTTTTTTTTTAGTGGTTGAGCCTTGGCCCAGCCTTACGCTTGTCCAAGTATTTGTGTACAATAATTGAATCGCTGTCAGGAGCTTAGGTGAAACTCCCAATTTTAATAACTTATCCCAGAGAATATTCCTCTGCACCATATCAAAAGCGGAACGAAAATCAATAAAACACAAATGAAGGTCCAGTGAGCGACACCTCGCCTGTTCAAATATGAGTGCTAGCATTTGTATGTTAATAGTGGTACCCATGCCTTTAATAAACCCAGTCTGATTTCTTGGCAACAGGTTTTTGGTGACGACCCAGGATGTTAAGTCTGCCAGCAGACATTTGGCGGAAAACTTTGCCTCGCAGTCCATTAGGTCCGTGGTTTGACCGGCTTTATAAATCGGGGCCAGGTATGAGCCCCTCCAGTTATCCGGAATTTCTTCACTCACCAGGATATGATTAAATAAAATTGGCAGGTTTTTTGCCCAGTATTGCGGATTCTCCTTATAAAGTGCTTGAGGGAGACTGTTCGGACCCAGGGCAGCATCCCGGCGGCTGTTGCTAATAAGTGTCTCCGCTATTTTAGGATGAATCTCAATAGACGGGTTTTCCCTGGTATTACTACGGATGGATGTTTCTGATGAACAGGTTACTGTATCTGTGACCGCGAACATGGTAGCTTTTTCCAAGCTTCTTCAGATATGTTTGACATTGATTGTTGTCATTTCCTACCGGTGGATTGGTTTACTAATTTCCAAAATTCTCTTGTATCTTTGTGTTTAGCGGAATGGTGCATTATGTGTGCCTCTAGGGTGCTTTAAAGTTTGGCAGACAGGTACTCTATTGCACAGGTCCTCCTGCCTGATCTTGAGTTGGGTGGAGCTCAAGGTTTACTCCAACTGAGTAAAATGTACTCCGTTGGTATAAAACCTCCGCTAACAGAGTAGGTTGCATCCAAAGTAAGCCATTCAACAGTCTGCCTTATTTAGAGTGGGTGGTCAAAAAATGACTGGGAGATGAATGGGAGAGCACTCTATGGTGTGGGGTGTTATTATTATTATTTTTTAAACAAACTCATATTTTGAGGATGAGTGGCAATGGTAAAGCCCTTCGCAGCCCTGTTTGCATTCACTGCATCTGCCAAGTCCCAGATCAGGCCCTCTGTCTAGAGTGGCACAATGGGTGAAAAACTAGGATTTGGAATGCTACCCTGAGGGATTGCCAGTGCTTAGGCTGCTTGCAACCATTAATCCTATCAGCCTTTGGGTGTTTGATTGCCAGTCGCATGCCTGGAAGCCTGAGACTGGCTCAGCTTTGTATGCCTACTTCTGCTAAATGTTTGAGAATTCTAAAAAGTAGTACATTTGCATCCATCCAAGAAGTACTTCTATGGGAGCAGATGTATTACTTTTTGGTAAACCAGTCACTTTATGTAGTTAAGTCCTGATCAATAAAATGATCAAGATAAAACCTCTTAGTGAAATTAGGACTACAAGAAAAACTGACACAGAAATAGCAGACCTGACTCAGGGCCCCGGGACCCAACTATCAAGCCAAGAATATATTTCTTTGGGGGGTGTCACACCCCAAACATCCCCCAAAGCTATGCCCCTGGCAGGTCTGTGTACTAGAGTGCAGTTAGAATGCAGACCACGGCACTTGGTCCTTAACAGCATTCTCCTGCAGTCTCTCTTCTCCTGATGTATCTTGAAGTGTTCTGGAGTTTCTCTTGTTCTGCAGTCTCTCGTTGTGCCCTGCAGTTTCTTGTATTTACCCCTGGATCCAGCACAATCCACCCAAAGAACTCCACATACTCACCACCAGCTACTCTAGGTGGAAGACGTTCCATATGTCCGTGTGCATGTTCTCTACCCAGCCTTAGATGAGTTTGTGGTCCAAATTGCTGCAGTTTGGATGTTAATGTAGAGGGTGAGATGAACTCACAGCATGTTCTCAATCACTGATGCTTACATGTATCTACCTGTCTATATCGCCTTTACTATAATATTCTAGCTCAACATATTTATTGAGCATGAATATGCAAGTATTCCTGTCATTGGCCTCTGACAGCTCCAAAGGCTGCCCGGAAAGCAAGGACTGTGTTGTTATGTAAGGTTATGTTATTTGTAAGTGTAAAGCGCACTATCACCTGGCGCTGAGCAGGAGAGTGTGCATAACACTCCCTATCATAGGTTGTTTAATTCAAAAGCCAGGTCTTCAGCTTCTTGTGGAATTCGAGAGGAGGAGGCTCTTATGTGTCTGGGGAGGCTGTTCCACACGTTGTGAGCAATGTAACAGAACACCCGTCCACCTGATCTGATTTTGTATATGCATGGGATGTGTGCCAGTAGGAGCCCTATGCAGCGGAGGTGTGTGGGTGGTTGGTGGAAGCAGATGCGATTGTTTAGGTAGGTGGGGCCAAAGTCGTGTAGTGCCATGAATGTGTCTGTGAGGAGTTTGAAATGAGCCTGTTTGTGTACCGAGAGCCAGTGGAGCTCTCTAAGGTGTGGTGTGATATGAGTTCCGTGTGGAAGGTCGAGGCGTTCAAAATCATTACATCACTTTCAAGATCATTACATAACCATCCCAGTATCTTCACCTTGAACACTCTTTCCTTCTACCTGACAAAAATCACATTGTAGTGGGATGGCAGATCCTAAAGGGAGACCTGTATTGGAAATCCGTCTCCAAAGGGAAGATGAAAACTCTGAGTCAATAATGCTTGGTCTTTGCCTCCAAGATCATAGAACACCACCCCGGATGGCGCTCCTCACGATATAACTCAGCAAGGAGAGTGTAAGATGGGGTGAGATATTGCTGAGGTCCTTGGACCGGCTGATGGATTCTTCAGTAGTCGGATGATGATACCTTGCTCCAGAGGCTTTTGAACTGCACCTTGTGGAGGTCTACATTGGCTGCCTAAATCTCAACACTGAAAAGACAGAAGACCTAGTCCTCGGAACCACCCCATCAGCATGGGACAACACCTGGTGGCCCACCGTCCTCGGCAGCCCACCAACCCCCACGGACCACGCTAGAAACCTCGGCATCGTACTCGACTCCTCCCTCTCCATAAACCGACAGGTCAACGCCGTCACCTCCAGCTACTTCAACACCCTCCTCATCCTCCGTGAGACTTTCAAATGGATCCCTCCTGAGTCAAGGAAGACAGCCACCCACGCACTCATCACCAGCAGGCTGGACTACGGAAATGCCCTCTACGCCGGCATAAACAGGGCTCTACTCCGCAAACTCCAGACGATACAGAACACCGCCGCCAGACTCGTCCTCGGCATCCCTCGACACGAGCACATCAGCCAACACATACGGAAGCTCCACTGACTCCCCGTTGAGAAGAGAGTCACCTTCAAGACTCTCACTCACGCCTACAAATGCCTACACAACACCGGCCCCCAATACCTCACGTACTCAAAAGAAACCTGCGCTCAGCCAACCTCGTCCTCACGAAACCCCACGCATCCGTAGCCAAAGCACGGCGAAGACCTGGATCGAGCTCCCGATCGACATCAGATGCGCCCCCTCCCTGCACACCTTCAGGAAGACTCTCAAGACCTGCCTCTTCGGCTGAACGGAACTGCTGACCCCTCCCCCCCAGCGCCTTGAGACCCTCATGGGTGAGTAGCGTGCTTACAATTCCCTGATTGATTGATTCATTGGCCAGTGTTGTGCCGGACACCAAAATGTTGGTAGAAGAAGGAAGTTGACAAGGATCCATTGGGTGGTTTGAAGGTTTGCATTTTCTGGCTGCTTTGAAATTTTGTGTAGGGACCAGTAAAGCAAACATGGAGATATTTGCCTGTATTTCTATTGGAATAATTGATGTGAAAGGGAAGATTTTAAGTTGGCTTAAGTATTCTACCTGAATTTCTTGTTCCGGATGGAAAAGGTTTACATTCCTCCATGAGCTCCGAATACACTTCGGCTGTGCCCCAGGCTTTATTTATGAGTTTATGAAAGGAATTAAATGTTCAGAGTCTCTGAAAACTCCAGTGGGCAGAGTACCCAGCCCCAAGCCTTCTGGCAAAATGACACAAAGATGACCCTCTTTGCACACTTCGCTCACAACACTTCAGTCGCTGTTGTGGTGCTCTGTGGGCTTACCAGCATTTGAAGTGGTTTTCAGCCAATCCGTGTACTTACTAGGTAAGGGAGTCACCCTCTTTGCTTGTCTTGACTGTCCTGCTAGTTGAGTAACAAATAAAGGAGTGAACTTACATGCAAGAGCACAAGACCCATACATTTCTTTGAAAAAACAGCAAAATTAGACAAGCAACTTCAAATAGTGCTCTCATGCACTTTCTCAACACCAGTGGGAGCACGAGGGCATTGCTTCTCTCCCCCTGGGTTACTTTTCCCCCCCAGCACTCATAACTTAAGAGGAGCAGGTTCAAATAGGGGGCCAAGGATTCAGAACGGACCACATGCTAGAAGGAACCAGGACCTCCCTAGAACACTGCTTTACAATGTCCCCGTTCAAAATAGATTTAGTTCACTAGATTTAAATGACTGACTAATGCCCACTAGGTCTTTACACTCATGCCCTAGTCACCATCAAGAATCTGCAATAGTGACCGCAGAGCGCCCCCCGGACCAAGCCATTGATTATATCTGGGACAAAAACCAAAGCCTGATGGGGCGGGGGGGGGACCCGCACTCAACGGAACCCTGGGGAAAGCCCCCACTGGCCGTCCACCATCCCATCAGCCTCGACAGAACCCAAAGGTAATTCCACCAAAGGCTCTGCCCATCGTAAAGTGCCCTCTCGTTCTAGATAATAACCCTAACTGGGGTGTTATCCAAAGTTTGACGGGTTGAGTGGGGACCAATGACTATCAACAGGTCTATCCAAAGACCTGTTCCCCTCTACCGACCCACACTCTGGTTCATAATTCCAGAGGGGGTATCAACCAAGGTCTGACCGGGCGGGTGGGGATTAATGGCCGTCAACAGGTCTATGCAAGGGCCTCTTCCCCTTCCCCAACCCTTAATGCCATTGGGGTGAGCTCAAGATTGCGGCTATTTTCCTGGAATATAGCAGGACTCACCTCCAAACTTGACATACCAGATTGGGGGGCATTCATAGATCACCATGAAATATGCTTATTCCAGGAAACGTGGGCAAGGGCAGACACATATAGAGTGGGCTATGCGTCTTATAGCATCCTAGCCACACAGGGGGGAGGGGTAGCCCATCTGGGGGGCTATGCACTTGGGTTGGTGTCCATCTCGGCTGTGAGGTCAAGCAGATCGATACTTTATCACGAGACATTCTCTGCATTTTTTTATCCTTTAACATGAGGGAGAGAATTGCTCTGATTAACGTCTATTCACGCCCGGTCTGCTATGGCCAAGAGTCCTCTACCCTTGAACAACTGACTACCTTCCTCTTAACAATTCCAGATAATTTGTGGGTAATCATAGGCGGGGACTTCAATTGTCAGTTTGAACCGTTGAATGGTTTGGCCACTAGCATTTTGAGTGAGGAGGATTCACTCTGGGCTATCCCAGAGCCCAATATATCGCCTATCCGGGCTTGGACCCCCTTGGTCCTGCAGATGCATGCATTAACATTAAGTTTCTCACTAAGGGCATGCAATGGCCGGTTGGCATCGGATATTCCCGGGAAGTCTACCTATAATAGGCCAGGGCAGGAATCAACTATTGATTATATCTTAGTTGACACTAAATCGTGGCATAGGGTTGTCGACTTTAAGATCGTCCCTCGTCACGAGAGTGACCATAATTGCCTTGTGCTAGACGTACTCCCCCATCTGCTGGCGGCTTTCCCACTTCATCGCCCCAACTCGACTCTGGCCTAACACTGGCCAATGGAGGGAGGAGAGTGCGATGGGGGGAACTCTCCCAGTTACAGGATAAGCTGGCTTCCTTATATCAACACATTATTCCCGTTCTGACCCTAACATCCCAATTGTCTGCAACTATCGAAATCCCAGCCTCCCAAACCAATCTGTTTAATAACCATCAAGACTTGATTCTTACCCTGGCTCCCTTTTTCCATTCCAGCAAAAGGAGTAGGCTGCCCAGAAAACCTTGCCATTCATGGTATAATGAACAATGTAGGACAGCAAAATCGACCCTTTTAGCTGACATTAAATCAAATGACAGGGCACAAATTAAGGAAAATAGGGTAACCTATAAATCAATCATAGCTAAAGCAAAAAGAAGCTGGGAAAATGAAAAATGGGATAAACTTAGAATTGTGCTAGACAACCACGATATGAGGGCGTTCTGGAACCTGATCAATACAGGATCCACTGAAGCCAAAACGGCTATCACAGCTAATATAGGGGAGGAAGCCTGGAGAACCCATTTTAAATCCTTATATGCATTAACTGAGGCGGAGGTTGGGTCGGGGAAATGACCCCCTCCTCTTTAGAGCCATCGCAACGAGTCACACCCCTGTTTTCTCTAAAAGAGATTTTAGAAGCTTTGGGCAAGATAGTACCTGCAAAAGCGCCTGGGTTAGATAAAATCCCAGGTGACCTTTTTCGCTCAGAACCCTCTGTCTGGGCCCCTTATCTGTGGGCTCTGTTTAATGCTATCCTTCAGGGCATGGAAATACCCCCCACCTGGGTCGGGGCAGAAATCATCCCAATATATAAAAAGGGTTCACCGCTTAGCCCTACCAACTATCGTCCTATCAGCCTTCTAGACGTTAGTCAGAAAATATTTGCGCATGCACTCTTGGGGCGCTTACAGTCCTGGATAGAAGACTCGAATGTACTTACACCCCTCCAAGCCGGGTTTAGGGCCAAGATCTCCACCATCGATCAAATTTTTAGATTACAGCTCCTATATTGGAAAACTGTGATCATAGAGGGTGGCAGCCTCTATCTCATATTTGTGGACCTTAAATCTGCTTTTGATTTAGTGTCGAGGGATAAACTGTGGAGAATTCTACTGGACATGGGAGCCCCAGAGTATCTTTGCCATGAGATAAAACGTTTACATCAAGGCAATTTTGCACAAATAAGGTATGGCAAAAACGGAGAACTTTCAGCCCCTTTTCCAGTTGAGAAAGGTGTACGCCAAGGCTGCGTCCTGGCACCGACTCTGTTTTCACTTTATATTAATGGCTTAATAGATTCATTGCTGGATGGAAAAGATATAGATGCACCCAGGCTAGCAAACCGTAAAATACCGGCCCTGATGTTCGCAGATGATACCCTCCTGCTCTCAAAATCGCCCATGGGCTTGCAGAGAGTTCTAGAAGTATTCAGTGCCTTTTGCAGTCAAAGGGGCCTAGAAATTAACCTCCAAAAGACCAAGTACATGGTTTTTAATGCGAATAACAGCACTCGCTCAAACCCCCGCCTGGATGGAAGTGCCTTAGAGAGGGTGCCTATTTTTGAGTGGGGATCACGTTGACCGAGAAGATGGACTGGGGTGCACAAATAAAAAAAGTTGGGTTGAGGCTGGTACAGTCCACGGGGGGTATGTCAAAGGTCTACAGGAACTGTACATATAAAGTGATAGGTCCTGTGGCCGAACTCTACAAGGTACAGGCTAGGGGTGCCGCCATGTATGGAGCAGAGCTATGGGGTCACTGTTCAATTACTTCGCTTTTGCCCATAGAGAATTCCTTTCTGAGGCAATTAGTGGCCCTTCCTTCTAGCTCTCCACTGATACCCCTTAGTATGGACCTTGGGACCAGGCCAATTGTCGACAAAGTAGCCTTAAGACCCCTTCTATATTGGCGACGCCTATGGAGCACCCCTGAGCTAGCCCCATATAGGGACGAGTTGAGAGAAGTCAGGCGCCTTCAAGTTTGGGGAAAGATCCCGTGGTTGACACACATTAGGGATACCTGCCAGGCTCTGGGGAGGGCAAACCTGTGGACCACCCCTGAAGAAACTAGCCTCGAGACCCCGAGAAAGGCCCTTCTGGAGTCCTATAGAGAATATAAACTTGACCACCCAAGGAGGGGGACTTCATCTGGTCGCCTAACTCTCAGGTTTCTGGAAGCTAAAAACCAGTACAGGCTAGTACCGGCGCTAGATGACATCCAGCCGCTTCTTGCGAAGAAGCTGTTCCTCCAATTCAGACACAGTGCACTTCCACTCCGATCATTTACCAACAATTGGTCGGACGCCGCTTGCCTGGATTGTCCAGTGTGTGAGAATGTCGAGGAATTTGAAATTCATGTACTATTCTTTTGCCCTGCTTATAAGAGGCCAAGATCCCGCTGGCTGCTTCAGCTGTGCAAGAATCTGGGGTCTAGACATTGTTCTGAGGTGTATAGGCTACTTAAGTATGGCACGGACATGCCCATTGTGTTCTCCATTTCGCGCTTCTTATACTCTATGTGGTGTATGCGTAGAGCCATTATAATGAAAAGACCCAGCCTAATTTTAGCTTAACACTACTTAGTAGGTCAACATGGACTGCCATTGGGTTTTAAACCTCTATTCTGTATTTTTGTATTGTTATTATTGTTGAAACTTTTAAATGAAGCTGCCCTTCAATTTTTAAATTAATTTATTGTTCTTACACGTGCACTTTATGGTTCTGTACTTTGCGGCTATGATAATAGCCTTCCAACACATATTTACTGTAAACCTAGGGGGGCTTAGACGACCCGACCGTATCAAAATCTAACTCTGTAAAAAGAGGAGTGTAATTTTTTGTACAAAGTATGATGGCTATATCGTGTACATAATGTATAGTGTTTTTATTTTTTTATATGTGCTTTTTTGGCCCTAGAGGCCGAAATAAAGATCTTTGACTGACTGACTGACTGACTGACTTTCTCAACAAGACTGCAACATAACACAGCACTCCAAAAGATTGCCAGATTTTGAAGGTGTGATAAAACAATCGTGGTGCTCACTGTGCAAGTGTGCCTCTGCACCTTTGCTGGTCTTCTCCACACCACTAGGTGAGAAGCAATGTTAGGTTCAACAAAGGGGCAAACCCACATGCATCCAACAGTTCTGTGTAAAAGAATAAAATAAGGTAAGCAACTTATCCAAGCGTACTGGTGCAGTTTCTATGGTGGAAGCTTAACAAACAATGTCATCTTCAGCCTGGTCCTTCTAATAGAAGAATTTGATTGAACCCAGCTTCTGATAAACTGCACTCAACTCACTGACAGCTTCATACACCCTCATGCCAAACTGTACCTATGGACAAAGCACCAGGTCATGAAGATTTGGGATGTTTCTAAGTCTCATACCTGACATCAAACAGGTGCCACAATTTGGATCTTACTGTGTGGTAGATGATGCTCTAATATAACAAAAAATATGTTTTGAAACCGTCCATCCCAGCAGAGTCTCCATTCTGTACCTTGAAACCTTCTTCAGTCTCGAAGGCCCTGCACCAGCGGATCATCATCTCTCGCCTACTCAGGGTGTACTGCTCTTCTTCTCTCTCTCTGGAGCCCACTTTGAGCAACACATACATTGTGTCTACGCATTTCTCATCTACCAATGGATCATCACACAATGTTTGGAAGTTCTCTTGGCCTCTCGCTATGATGCACTGGAGAAAATTGTAGTGGCATTTGGACTTGCAGTCAGATCAATATGAAAACCATTCAATGGCTTTGGTGGGTTCAAAGAAAAAAGCAAAACTGCTTCATGACCTCACGTGCAAGAAATAAGCATGTACAAATTAGGATGTCATATTCTACATGTCTAGTGATACACAGAACTGGCTGCACCAACATTGGTGAATACTTTCAACTAAAGTGAGAGTTTTCATGAACAGCAATGACCACAATGCATCTAGGTGAAAAGTGCGCTGGAATGCCAGCAGTGTGCTCTCTCCCCATTTGTGATATGTGGATGGTGCTCCAGCTCCTGGGTGAATAGATGGACAGTCCTGCAGCCCTGATTTTTCTTTTTTTGCATTTCCTATACTCCAGGCTCATTGGGGGGAGTGCTGGTGCGATGGCATGGGGCTGATGTGATCATATGTATTCAAGATGAAGCATTTATGATCCTCTTAAAAGATTCCAGTGTGCAGTCTGGAAGGCCAAAGAGCAGAGCGTTACCACCATCCTGATGTGAAAATGCAAAGGTGTGAAGAGTAGTTCTTAAGGCAGTGTCCGCTGCTTTGCGCACGTTACTACATGCGTTTATTTTGCAAATGCCTCTTTTGAAATTTTCACACAAGAACCTACTGCTGTTTTCACGATCTGCAGGTCCTGAGATTTTGTCTGAACATTGTGAACAAGGTCGAACAACAATGCCCCTTGTTATTCTGCTCTGGTCAGGCCCTAGCACCTAGACAAAACGTACAGATGCAGCTGTTATTTGAGAATATGTACTTTGGTCTTATTGGAATACACGGATAGGAAGCGAACACTTGGAGAGGGACCTTTCCAGGGAGAAGAGCATGACAGCACCTATGATGTAGATCTACCATCTATAGACCGAGGTATGGGGTCTGCAGATAACACCCAGAGATCTTCCAATATATAATCATCCTGCTTCTATACAAGGGGAGGGAGGTTAGGCTACGCTGTCTTTTACAATGACAGCTCCTTGGCGGAGGCGGACAACAGGATCGAAGACAAGGCGAGTCCATGCAGACAAGGCGAGACATGCAGCCACAGTTTGATGTGAAAATCAAACAGGAGGAACCACCTCAATATCGAGCCCCTTCCCAGAAGAAGAAAGTTGTTGTTAAGACTGCAAAGTATGCCCAAGACGGTGAGAACCCTCCTCCTAGACAAGAGTTGGCAGTGACTCTCTTCGACAGCGCGGCAGATGTTACCATAGTTTGGCAGACACTTTACCAGCGTCTAGAGGGGAAAGCAACTGACACTTATATAACTGTTGAAACCGCTGACACACGCGTAGCTCCCCCGATAGACTCTATGAGGTAGAACTCCAGATTGAAGGTGATTTTAAATGCACTGTAAAAGCAGTCTTTTGGGACAATTTGACATCTTCTTACAACATTTTATTGGCGGAGGTTGATTGGCTTCCCCCTTTGTCCTTGCCTCCTCTAGGGGCAAAGATGTGATTCTGCTGTCTTTTTCACAATATGTCCCAGAGGAGACTAAACAAGCTTATGCTTTGGAGTGGGCTCTAGCCTTAGCTCCTGCCTTATATCGCAATCAAGCGGGTTGGGATAAGGATTCGCCGGTGCATATTATTCCTTTACGATCTACACCTCAGTCCCAACCACAATATCCCATTAAACGTGATGCTAAAGCGTCCATTAGTGACATTCTGACTCAATTGGAATATCAGAGATTAATCGAACCCTGTGTATCTTCTATGAATAATCCTCTTTTTCCGATATTAAAACCGGATGGTTCATATCGTATAGTTTTAGACTACAGACATTTGAATAATCATGTTCTTACCTTCGCGGTACAGAACACACACAGTTCTGTGTTAGTAAATAACATTATTCGAAAGAAATGTAAAACTACGTTAGACATTTCAAATGGATTTTTCAGTCACACATTGGCTCCTGAAAGCCGTGACTTGACCGCATTCAGCGCTCTCGGCAATCAGAGACGATATGCGAGATTGCCTATAGGGTATGAGAATAGCCCCGGTGTTTTTACGGCATGCGTTGTGTCGATTTTACATGAAATTGACCCTGATGCCTTTTCATACGTCGATGATATTTACTTGATGGATGATGAACTAAATCTGCATCTTATGCGCGTGGATCGCATTATCACACGTTTTGCGACTTTAGGTTACAAATTCAATTTTGCAAAATAGCATTTTGCCTAATTTGCAGTTCTTTTCCTTGGTTACGAACTAAATAACGAGGGTAGGGTGTTAGCACCCCACGTTTTGGAGAAATGTGCTCAATTGTAGCCTCCGACTCCCCTCAAGAAGTTACAATCTTTGCTGGGTTTCTTGAATTTCAGCAGCGTTTACATTCCAGATTATGCCCAGCGTATCAAACTGCTATACACATTGAGACAACCTTCTTTTAGTCTTCCAGTTGGCTTCCGGAACATACCGCAGTTCTGTGGTCCTTGCAGTCTGACCTGCTTTCAACTCAATTCTTGTTAACTAGAGACAATACCACCAATTTGGTTATAAGGATTGTACCAGGAACGTTAGGATTAACTTATGTGACTTTTAATGAAGGGGACATGGTGCCCATTGCTTATAAATCGCATTTGTATACTCCTGCAGAAATGCGTTTTTCCTCTACTGAACTTTTTTTAACAGCAGTACAGATGGCGATTCTAAAGGAATGCTCTCTGGCTCAGGGCAAACGCATCTTCATGGTTTCACCTGTGCCCGCTTTAGGAGCTGTCACAAAGGCGAGTGTACCAAATAATAAAGCTCTGCATCCACGTTGGATACAATGGGCTAGTTCGTTGACATCGGCTGATGTCAATTTCATCTTTGATCCTCCTTTGCAAACACAAGAGTTTTTACAGTATGAACATATGCACCCACTTCCTTCGTCCCTACTGCCTCCTGACCAGTACAAATGTATCATTTACACTGATGGTTCTGCACAGCCAGCCATTAGTTCTAAACATGCTTATTCAGAGGCCTGCGCTATTGTGGCAGGCACGATAGTAGACGGTGATTTTAAATCACCCTTGGTTCACACACAATCCCTTGGGGATTGCACGGCACAATTAGCCGAGTTACGCGCTTTGCTCTTGGCTCTTGAGTTTGCTGATCCGGAAGTGCCAACTCTTGTCGTATACGATTCCTTCTACTGTGTACAATCCTTTAATGACAACTTATTCTTTTGGAAACAGAATGACTTTCGTGATTCTAAGGGTAGCGTAATAAAGCATAAAACGCTTTGGGTCCGAATGGCTGCTATTAAGGAACGTTTGCCACTCACACATGTTATCCATATACTGGGCCATCAGCGTGTGGGCGCACACGCCGTTGGTAATTCTATGGCTGATGAGGCAGCCAAATATGCAGTAGCCACATGCTCAGTAGCGGCGGTTACTAGGTCTGTGACTAAGATTCATGATGACATCTTAGTGGCTATTACCGCAACGAAGGAGGAGACACTATATCCCCAGGGTTTCTCTTCATGTTATACCTATCACTTAACCACTGATCAGATTCCATTTGTAACTATTCCTTCAGTTGGTGATCGCTTGATTACCAACGAGGACCGCAGGCTTTCATTGATTGTGGCGGCACATGCAGGAGTGACAGCAACAATTTCAATTTTACAGCAACAATATTGTTGACGCGGCTTATACCAACAGACTCGCAAATATGTGCTTTCCTGTAACATTTGTCAACAAATTAAACCTTCTACCCTTTCTTGTCCGCCACATACTCATCTCTTCATTTCTAATCAACCGTTTGGTTGTATTTATCTTGATCACTGCAGTCCTTTGACATTGGACAACGCTTTCAAATACATTTTAGTTGCAGTGGATTCGTGCACGTGATTCCTTTGGGTTTGGCCACAACGAAGTGCTGACGCTTGTGCTGTTATAAAAGATCTGCATGTCTTTGTCAGGACTTATGCCTGTGGCACCTTCCATTCAGACCAAGGTCCGGCTTTTGCCTCTAAGGCTTACCGTGATGCGATGAAGTCTATGGGGGTGCAGGTGTATTTCTCGTCTCCATATTGGCCTGAGGGCAATTTTGTTGTGGAGCGGATGAACCGTGACTTAAAGCAATCTTTAACAGCAAGTGTATTAGGTACAGGCCAGGGCTGGTTGACTCATCACTATGGAGTCCAACATGCACTAAATAATCTCCCTAGAAGATCTCTGGGTGGGAGGACCCCGTACGAAATGCTCATTGGCATTCAGATGTTTATGCTAGACCTTGACGGTCTAGACGTTGTGGCGGCAGCCACAACATTTGACGTAGATAACCATTGTGCTATGTTACAGGATCTACAAAAGAAGCGAGATGCTCTAGCGAAAACCCATTTGCCCTCACCATCAGATGCAGCAGCGCTGATTCCTGTTTCTGGCTGGCTTCCTAAAGTTGGTGATTTGGTCCGGGAGAAGGTGGCGAGCAGGAAAGAATTTGGTCCCACATACCGTGCACTAGTCCCCGTTCTTGGTCTAAAAGACACCCGAACTATGATCTTGCCTCCGCTACCTGGTTGCAAAGATAATCGATTAATTTCTATTGAACATGTCAAGTTACACAATATGGCAGATACTCAATAGTATGCCGACAAGCATTCCGCATTGGGATGTTTCACTTTATCAAATGAATTCTGTTTCTCCGAATTCTCCCCGGCAACTGGAGGGGGAGATGGAGTCTTCAATTTATTTATTGCCTGTTTTTCCTTCTACATCTACAACTGTAGAAAACGAGTATGCTTCCCCACCAGTTGAACTTACAGTTGATATTCCAGAAGGTATAATACATTCACCTTCCAATGAAGAACAGCCCCCATTGTTTCAGCTCAGTTCCAGTGGTTACTATGTGGACCAAGGTAACTTTTCTTCAGATACATCTTCGTTGTCTTCGTCTGTAGCGGTGCCTCCTACACGAATTTGTGTTTTCATCTCGTGGTTGAAAAGAACTTACCTGGTCCCACCAGGGACTTACATCTGGATCGTGTTGTCAACGGTGTTCCTCTTCATGTGGATCGGATTCGTAACTGTCTTTTTCCTTTTGATTAATGGCCACTACTTGCCTGAATGTTCTGCTGTAGAACTGGTTGACGAAGTACTGGCCCCTCATACTTCATCGTATAAAATGAAAATAGATCAAACCCTGGTTAATATTCAGCAGTCCCGATCACTGATGGCATTGTTTGGGACATGGTGCCATTTGATGTAGATGTCCTACGGAGACCCTACAAATTCCATATGTCTTCTGTGTTTCTTTGGGTGATGTCGTTTTGCCTGGAATGCATTCAGATGATTGGGATGTCAATGCTGTTTACTCATTGTTTCCTGATTTGCAATATTATACTGTTTTTGATGCCGAAGATTTATATTTAAATTCCGCAAACTATGCAGACTTATTTTGCTACCAACAATATGGACATCACTTTCTTCACAAGACCAGTACTCAGCTAACACATTTTAATTATATGCATTGGGATCATTGCCCAACACCATCTAGGGGGAGTTCTATAACACAGAAAATGAAATTTACATACTTTACTGGTTACAATCTATCAGACCCAGAATCATATTTTTTCAAATTAAATACCCCCACTTTGAACAAATACATGCTTACCCACACTAAGTTGATTTATTCATCGTCCTTCATAGCAAATCTGTCCTTGAAAGGTTATGATTATTGGAAGGACACTGTTGATTTAAAGTCTATTTGGGGCACCAAATTTTGGCGAGTGCAAGGTAGTGAGTCCTTGCATCATGTCTGTTTAATACGTCACAACTAATATTTTTAAATCAGACTGTCCAACAAACAACCTGTTTCGGTTTAGCTACTGCTAAAAATTTTAATGTGCCCTCTATTCCGTCCCTGGCTCAATTTGAGGTGGGGCATACACATACCAACTATACAATTGAGGACTTGACTTGTATGATACAAAATGGCACTTTTAATTCATCTATTATTAACGCTGAGGATTGGTTACTATGGCCCGCAGACACCAATGCTTGTCATTTACGCTTCATAAATGTTACAAATGGGTTTACCCAAAATAGACCTGATCCTCGTTACCCCCAATCACATACAGTTACCACTTATTCCGTTGGTAAATTATGTCAACAATGTTTGGAACACTCCACGCTATCCGCTTTGAAGCAACATCTTTCCCTTTTGTCAGGTGGCATTAATCTTTCAGATTTTCTTTTAGGGCCAAAATCACCTCGCATTAAAGGTTTTGTTTATGCAGCCTATAATGAATTTTGGAAGCTATTACAAATGGAAGCAGCAGTACGCTTACACCAAATTGATCAGGATAATTTGGAAAAAGTTCTTTCTGTGTTTGATAACAGTATAAACACACTGTCTTCTTGTATATATACCTTAGATAATATTGTATCATCTGTTATTGATATTGTTCAGAATGAGGAATCTTCTTTGTATCATGGTCAGAATCAGCAGCGTTCAGTTATGCAATTTGGTTGGATCTTACAGACACTTAAAAATGGGAGAGTACCTGAATGCTTCCACACTGTTTTTACCGTTCAATTTGACAGATAAACAGAAACAGATGCCAATGAAAGACGCAACGTACACTATGTTACATATTGAAAAACTAGAACAGTTAACATTTACTGTAGCGGAAACAGATTCAGCGGTGTGGTTAAGACATGGTGGTATTTCATTACCCATCTCATTTTTCCAGTTTACATCTTGCATGAAACACTATCCTTTAGGTAGATATGAACCACTTGGGAGCAGATATATTCATGAAGTGTGGTCCTTACCATTCACATTCCGTTGCCAGAGTGCAGAAAAGGACGTTTTTCTTACAGGGGAGGATTGTGACTCCCTTTTGTGTCAGCAAGCAAAACTTCATGCGCCTGCAACGTTTCAGTCCCTAATTTGGCTTGTTTTTTAAAAGGGACCCCGGTTCCTGCTGTTATTCCAACTCTCACTTTGCTTTCTAATGGCAGTTATCTCATTCTCAACAATCAGAACTGCTGCGGCTTACAGGCAGGAATCCCGTTTATAGTCACAGTTTCATAACAAGTTACTTGTTGCTGCAACATCCTGTTTCACACCCCACATGGGAGTGTAGATAGTTTGCTGTGGCCTTCCATTCCGACATTGAAAACAGATTTTAATAAGCTAAGCAGACTCAAATTGCTATTGTTTCAATAAGAAGTGGCTCTCACGTCAGATCGTGAGACTTTCCAATTACAAGTGGCAAGATCTTCAACTGAAATTCAGTCACTGCTAATCACGAATCTTTCACTACACTTTGGAGAATTGATTCACCAAATCTTTAGGGTGTCTGATACGGCTGGCCTGGCCCACTTTTTTTAAGTTGTGGGATCCGGCCTTGTAACCATGTTTCAGACTATTTTTGGAGTAATCCCTGCTTTTATCCATTCTATTTTTTCCAACGTATTTGGAGGGTTTCCCCTACTGCTCCTCCTAGTTTGTGGCATTCTTGTACTTCTATTGCTGATCCGCAATGGCTGCTCGGTCTGTGGTACTGCCAAGCCAGGAACAGTTGCAGCTGTACCGTGATCGGATGCGGCAGCTTTTTGGTTTAATGCCATTGGAAGCTCTTGACATCGACTATTGGCTGACCTTCCGTTATGCCTACTTTACCTGCGTGCAACCTGTGTTCTACTGCATCCGGTGCCCTTTTCAATGGGCCCTAGACGTCTGCCTGTCCACTACGTCACACGCTACCCTGGATTATGAACTGTTGATGGGTCCCTTTGTGTCCCATAACCAAGACTGTTCCATGGGTAGGTGGCTTGTGTACGATCCTTCACTGGGGCCGGGGGCCGAATCGAGTCCTTGTGCCCGTGCACAGCGCCTCCTGGATCAAGAGTTTCATCGAAGTCGACACAGGTTGCCCTGGAATGCTCCTAACGGCCTCTGGATATGAGGAGCACATCTGCTCATTTGAATTGCTTTACTCTGGAAGGTTCTGACGCCTTATTAAAGCTTATGGCATTCAACTTGTCCTGCAAAGTTTTTGCCCCATAAGATACACTATGATTGGAGATCTTCCTGCGTACAATTTTTTTTCTTCTTCTCTGTTTCTCAGTCCAGCGAGGTTCTGCTTTGGACTTGAGTTGCTATTTGGCCTTTGACTTAGACACTTTGGCTCTGCTCTGCTTACCTCTGATTTATGTGTTAGTCCAGGGCTAGCGTCCTGACCAAGGAGAGGGTGTCACATGGCCCATGGGGACATTGTCGTCTTCTGTAAGTTAGCATGAGCACTATGCAGACTGTCTGCTGCTTTGCGCACGTTACTACACAAGTTTATTTTGCAAATGCCTCTTTTGAAATTTTCAAACAAGAACCTACCGCTGTTTTCATGTTCTGCAGGTTCCTGGGATTTTGTCTGAACATTGTCAACAAGGTCGAACAACAATGCCCCTTGTTATTCTGTTCTGGTCAGGCCCTAGCACCTAGACAAAACATACAGATGCAGCTGTTGTTTGGGAATACTTACTTTGGTCTTATTGGAATACACGGATAGGAAGCGAACACTTGGAGAGGGACCTTTCTAGGGAGAAGAGCATGACAGCACCTATGATGTAGATCTACCATCTATAGACTGAGGTACGGGGTCTGCTGATAACGCCCAGAGATCTTCTAATATATAATCATCCTGCTTCTATACAAGGGGAGGGAGGTTAGGCTATGCTGTCTTTTACAATGACAGCACCTTTTATGATTTACAGACTACCTGCTATACTGACCATATTTGTATTATGCATTTTTCCGCTTATTGTGGCACGTATACTGCATATTAGAGCACGTTAGTTAAAATAATTTATTTTAACTTGTTTGTGTCTCTGTCAGATAATATTGTGGACAAGTACAAGAGTGTGAGCGAAAGGGTGAGTCTTGCAACCGTGATTCCTGAGAGAGTCGTGAGTGTTGTGTTCTGGGGTGTCTGATTACGTGTTCTTCTGTGAGTGAGTAGGAGGGCAAGTGTGACACTATAGCTAGTCATGCCCGGGCTCATGGGTACTAAGGTGGTAGGATGACTCAGTCCCTATATACTAAGGTCCCATAATCCTACACAGAATCCCTGCAACACCAGAAACAGCAGTAACCTGTCATGGACGTACCAAGCCACAGCCACATCACCCCCCACCTGAGGAACCTGCACTGGCTCCCCGTCGACAGGAGGATCACCTTCAAACTCCTCATCCACGCACACAAGGCACTCCACAAAACTGGCCCAGCCTACCTCAACAGACGACTCTTCTTCTACGTCCCCAACCGCCAGCTCCGCTCCGCCGACCTCTCCCTCGCCACCGTCCCTCGCATTTGAAGAACAACCACCGGCAGCAGATCCTTCTCACACCTCGCCGCCAAGACCTGGAACACCCTTCCACTAAGCCTACGACAGACCCAAGACCTGCTGACCTTCAGGAGACTACTCAAGACCTGGCTGTTCGACCAGTAGCAGCACCCCCCCCCTTCACTCTCCCCAGCGCCTTGAGACCCTCGCGGGTAAGTAGTGCGCTCTACAAATTCTGTGATTGATTGATTGATTGATTGGTTCACAGCACCCTAGTGTTGATCATCTCCGCATTCTCCTAGTTGCTGCAATGGGAAGACCTGGCTTGGCTGTTCGGGCTGGACTGTTCCCATGAGGAACAGGGTCAAGACTGATTTGCATATAGCTGGGTCTGAACTGGGGTGGCGAAGTGAGCAAAAGAACGATGATGAATTCAACCCAGATCAGTGACTGGGGGTGAGTGTCTGAAAAGTTTCAGCGCTCCGTCTATCATCTCTTTGTGTTTGCTTTGTTCGCCCTAAGTTGCCCAGACGTGGGTCCTTTGGTCACTTTGCCACTGGATTGAAGCTAGCCTGGCTGATGAGGGGTGTTACCCTGAAACCGGTCCCAGGATGCTTGTTTCCAGTCCAGGGAAGACCTGGCTTGGCAGTTCAGGCTGGACGGTTCCCATGAGGCACAGCGTCAAGATTGATTTGCACTTAGCTGTTTCTGAACTGGGGTGGCGAAGTGAGCAAAAAAACGATGATGGATTCAACCCAGATCTAAAAGTGACTGGGAGTGAGTATCTGAAAAGTTTCAGCGCTCCATCCATCATCTCCTGCTGTAGAAGATCCCACAGTATCTTGTCCCATGTTCATTAGCACTTGACGTCAGATTGAATTGTCAACCACCCCTTCCATCATGTACTGCTGTTCTTTCTTCTGAGCCTTTATTTAACATTAGATTTTCTTATAAGCTTACATTTATGAATACATTTTTAAATTCATGGCAATGTTCATGTTGTGGAACTTGAGGATGATATGTGCGCCATCTACATACTTAAAACAAGACCAAAGCGTGAATCAGTAGATGCAGACAGTAAAGGTAGGTGTTTAAGAAGAAGGGGGTAGAGAGATTAACACTGGGGAGCACCATTAGCTAGATATGGTTATGCTTTGTCAGGCTGCAGCTACCCTACCAATCGGATTTGCCATAAAGACCCACGTTCTCGGTGGTGGTCAGCTGTGTCGGGCGATACCCAGTGCTAAATGATGGAGATAGGTCTAGCAAAAAACACAGCAGATTCTCTATGTGAAGACGCCTGTATTTAGGGCTAATCCTTCACTGAGTCTAGTGCCATAGAGACCTTCATAAATGCCAATGGCTGACTGAAAGGGTTTATTAACAGTCCGTGAATCACAGAATCAACCGACCAGACATCCCCCTAACATGGGCTGTGGAGCAAACTCCTCCAGCATGGGCAAGCACAAATTTATACAAGTGTGTAGTCTGATCCTACGAGGGAGACGACCTTCAAATAGTAATAATAATCCACAAACATTCTGGTGAAGCAAGTGGTCTTCAAAGTTTAGGTGGGCACAGCTCAACGTCCGAGACAAATGCAAAAACAACAGTTGATGGACAGAATGCAGAGACGTGGGTCCCGTGCTCTCCATGCCACTGGAATCAAGCTATCCTGGCTGAAGAGGGGTGAAACCCCGAAACCGGTCCTAGGATGCTTGTTTCCAGTCCAGGGAGGACCTGGCTTGGCAGTTCGGGCTGGACTGTTCTCATGAGGCACAGGGTCAAGACTGATTTGCATATGGCTAGGTTCAAACTGGAATGGCATGGTGAGCAAAAAAACGATGGATTTAGGCCCAGATCTCTGTACTGGGGTGAATGTATGACATTGTTCTGCATTCTGTCCATCAACTGTTGTTTTTGCAACGTCCGAGACAGGCACTTCCTGTGAGCAATGTTAGCATCAGCAAGAAAATGTCTGAAGCAATTTACAGTTCCGCCAATGAAAGCATTTGTATTCCGTACTGGATATATTCCGTGCCGCAGACGTCTTTGGAGAATGTGTTATTTCTTTCAATAAGTTCTGGCATCTGAGCATAGGATGCACTTTTAACTAGTTTAGTTCAGAAGCCTGCATTTGCTGTTACTCTTGGATTTGCCTGGATTTTAGCATTAAGAGCTATTCCTTGAAAATTGCCAAAGGGGAATGGCCGGCTTGGGACCCAGACTTTGTGCTGGGTGATATTCGGTCTTGAAAGGATTCTTCTGAGATGTGGTGACAGCATCTAGGGTTCTCTGGATTTGCAGAGCTGGTTGATCATGTTGGGTCTTTGGTGTTCTCCTTGAGCTGAGGAAAGTCTGCAGTTCTTCTATATTTCTCAGGAGGTGAGGGGTAAGGCATCAAGTTCAGAACAGACGATTTCATCTGATCCAGCTGTCAGGTTCTTGAATTCCCGAATAATCCTGAAAGCCCCCTTTGGAGGACAGGATGCTCTTGAGGAACACTGTAAGGAGGCCAAGGTATAGTTTTCATGACCCAAGCATCATCTCACGTAGATCCTGATGATGGGTGAGCCAGAGCTTCCATAATTTAATGGTTTCACAATCCCTATGAAAACAGCACAGTTATCTCTTGCCATAGAGTTGGTTCATGATGAAATGTGTTGTGGGAGCAGTGAAACTGGCCGCATCTTCACCAGCATTCACCGCGTGCCCTGCAGAGAGTGTTGAGTGGACGCATACAATGGAACAGAGTGTGAGGTTAATTATCCTGAAAGATGGAGAGAATGGAGATCTCACTAAGAAAAGCGATGTGAGTTATGATTCTCACGCAGATGTCGACCCTCATACAGTTTTAGTAAAACCCATATTTAGGAATGATTCCTGGGAAAAAAACAATTTATCCAGATCTTGAGTATATGTAACAGCGTAACCTTTACATAAAAGGAGTCAGTAGACATCAGTCTCACTGATAAGATGAAAAGTCTGTTTACGCTATGGATTCAGAAAACACAGTCCGCTACCACCACTGTATAATGCCCTGAAACCGGTCCTGGGATACTTGTTTCTGTTCCAGGGAGGACCTGGCTTGGCAGTTTGGGCTGGACTGTTCCCACAAGGAACAGGGTCAAGACTGATTTGGATATGGCTGGGTCCAAACTGGGGTGGCATGGTGAGCAAAGAATGATGGATTTAACCCAGATCCTTGTGACTGGGGGTGAATGTTTGCATTGTCCAGCATTCTGTCCATCAATTGTTTCTTTTACCACTGTATAATGTGCCACCCCAGGACAGCGGCAGGAGCCCTGTGTCCACTATAAGGTCACAACTGGTGCAAAACTCCTGGTCTCAGAACAGGTCCTGGACCTTGCACTGTCAGCGACAGGCCTGGGTCTCTGTGCACATGCCAGATTACCATGACACCAGGGCAAAATAGAAGTCAGGATACCGGGTTCTCACGCATTCAGGCACTCTGGGCACTAGAACACAAACATATATCATTCGGTGGACATTCCTGTCCAAACAAATTCTCCCCATAGTTGACTCAGATATACCCCCTACGTTTTTTATGTCTTTCTGCTGTTCTTTATTTCTATCTGTTCCTTCAGTTCTACACCGCCGTTCGTATGTTAAGATATTGTTTACAGGAATATTCTCTGATAATAATATCATTTTTTAAATATCAATAATAAAAATATCACCCCCTTAAGAGTAGATTTTCTATTACTATGACCAATGATATAGCATATTTGTATAGATTAATTAGGACACAATATTTATGTCAGACAATATTCTGTCTGTACTGTATGTCACATCATTTTTCCCTTTTTCACTTTAATCTCTCATCCATCAGATTCATGAGTATGTCACTCAACATGTTGTTGAAGCTAAGAGAGAACATTCAAGCTATGCAAACGTCTTACTGGAGATAAGATGTGGTCAACATTTCTGTGACTCTTTCTGTTTGCATCTTCCTAGCTTCCATGGAGGTCAGTTCTGCTGCTTTACACCTTACTCTTCCTGTGCACTGGTGCCTCCATCTGGTTTTCCTGATGCCCTCACTAGGTGCTTCTCCTCTTTCTTGGGTGAGGGAGGATGCCAGAGTATGAGGTCAGTGGAATACCTGACTCCTTCCTTCAGCAAGGCATACTGCAGTATCTCGCTATTTGGAATGGCTATGAACCTAGCAATCATTCCTGAAAACATACCTCTTTTGTCCATGCTCTCCAACTTGGCCCCCTTTTCCCAGGGTTATTTCCCTTCCTAAACAACAGGTGTTTGAAGAGACACTCTCAAGACTTACCTCGTGCCTCAGCTTGGATCCCTGCTACACTGTACGTGTCCTTCCTAAGGGTCTCTCAGGCATTAATGGTTGTGACGACACCATAGTGTATGGGTGAAGAATGACACATGGGGTCCTGAAGCCAGTGCAATCACAACAACCTCACTGAGACAAGGTACAGGGCATCTTCGCTTTACTCACTGTCTAAAATGGCGCCCGAGGCTCGATTTCCTATTGGTTTTATTGAAGTGTTTCCAATCCAAGGGCAGCTCCAATGTTACTTTTTGGGTTAACATGAGATGGGATAGTACGTAAATAAATTCATTTCTGGAAACATTGCAAGTTGTTCTTCTCCCCTTGCATAGTTCACACTTTGACTTCCTATGTCACTAAGCCTAATGTTGTACGTACCAAACATTTCTATTTGTAAAGTAATAAATATATCACAAGGTCACTGATAGATACTGTAAGCAGAGAGCAAAACAATATATGTTTTAAGATGTTGTTTTGTGGAACAGCATAGATGAAGGGATATTTATTCACTCCATAAACCTGATTAAATCCCTGACTATGGGGGGCATGGCTTGGACAGCCAGCATGGCGGATGCTCACTAATGGAGCTCTGCATAGATCTCATTTAAATCGGCATGAATCCATCCCAATAAGTGCCATCGAAGCCTCTCCTGCATCCCTTGTAGCAGGACACAGCTGCCGAGGCGTACACGGTGCCACCCTACCGGCCACAGCACCACAGACCCGCGTGGGCCAAGGGGAGGAGGCCACCTGGCGTGAGAAGCCCTGCGGCGGAGGAGACCGTCTGCGCACCGGTGGCGCTGGGCAGCTGCTGCCGATGGTTGCGGAGGCCCCCCTGGGAAACTTGAGCTACAGAGGTGAGGGGGAGGGGCATGGACAGATCCAGCACCCACCTACACACCGGTCCCCCGTGACCTGAGGCTGCCAGCGGCGCACGCAGTGACCTCATATAAAAGTACAGCCGCCTTAATGCTGCATTACGGCACATCACCACGCTCTAGTCGTGGGGACCCCCGGGGAGTCCCCCAAAGTCTGGCACAGATTTCGCCTCACTTCCGGTGCTCAGAGGGTCAGGCGAGGTACTTATACCTGCCCCCGCCCACTGGCCTTCCTGTTTGTTCCTCCTGGTCACGCCGTCTCCCTCCCTACCTCATACCCGGCGAGTTGGCCGGAGGGTGCGGCAAGGTAGAGAACATGTTAACTTGTTAATTTTGTGTTGCAGGCAGAGTTACAAGGTGATCCGGAGGCTGATTGTTACATAGAAGTACCCTTTTCAGTAGCACAATAGGGTGCCCTATGCAAAACCCCAGGAGTCTTTACGGCAGGACGCTGGATGGAAACATCGGCGCCCCACTAGTCCTTCGGGCGGTTGTAAGCCTGAGCAACCGGGGGCTTGCCTTGCAACGCTCCGCCCCTAAAAAGGCGTGAGTAAGTCATGGACTGGTGGTCCACGGTATTTAAGGGGGATAATCCCCACATAAAATGGTAGCACCGATTGGGTTGGCCATGGTGCAGTTGGCTCATCAGGCGGGCAGGGCAGCTTAGGTCAGTCACTGCTGCCTGCCCTTGGCTCGCCCGAAAGTTAACCCACCACGTTGGCATACTTCTTGTATGAAATAAACCTGCAGCAAACTGCTTTCCAACAAACCTGTTTTTGTGTGATTATTTATTGCATTGCATGCTATTTTCATATAGGGGAGGGTTGCCTATATCGGCACTATGGACCATGTGGTCGGCGGTGACACGCTGAGGCTCCGACCTGCCTGGCGCCCCCGCGCCAGACACTTAGGCACTTGCGACCTGCCCTGGAGGTTTGGCGGGCCCCCACCATCCCTGGACTTAATTGCAGTGCGGGCTGAGAGGGTCCTGATTTCTGCAATTTATGTGGTGCTGTGGGGGCAGGACTGAATCGACACGGATAATGCTGAGGCCCGGACTGAAGGACGGCCGGTTCTGGATTCCGGCTCAGGAGAGCCTGGGGCCTTGGGCCGCTTCCCCGCCTCGGGCAGCTGTGCCCCCCAGGAGACAACATAGCTGCAGGCATTTGCTGAGGGATATATATTAACTGAAATGCCTAGAGCCTGAGGAGCGCGCATACTGAGAGGTCTCTCACCCGACCATTCTAGAGACTCCAAACAGTGCTGACCAGTGGGTATCCTACTACACGTGGAAGTCTGGGCTACAGTGAGGGGAGATGTGGTGGAGCAGTGATGACTTCTGTGCCACGGCATCTGTCCCTGGAGAGCCTGAAGTGAGTGCTCTGGGGCTGCTTGCCTGGGCCACATCCTCCCTAGAATATGCGCCTACTATCAGTGCTACCATGAACACCCGGCCTCACTGCTATATTTGGAGACATTTGCTTTATTACACTGCACCATCCTTGATGTGCTCGGCCAAGGAGGAGTGGTGATTGGCCCCCGACCTGGCTTTGTCTGTCCCTGTGATAATCTCCCCTCCTTGCTTGGGCTTGGACTCTCTGTGGGCCCTGTGCGGTTCTGTGGACAGTGTCTGTGTTTCCCCATTCACACCTACCGCAGCACTTTCTACTGGGAAATGCTGCTGCCCCCTCAGCTGCGGTGCGGCCGGACCGGGGTTTGCAGACTGGCCTCTTTCTTGGCCTCAATTCTGGCCTGCGTTGTAGGTGACCCAACCAGGGAGGGGGACCTGTGCTGCCCCTGACATTTTGTAGCAGGCACCAGGCTCTCCGTTTTTGGTCCTCCTCATTTGACAGATCACATCGAACCCCCTCATTCCTCATGAGATTGGCTGCTCATGCTGTGCGTGGTCGTGTGAAGCGGGCCACACTTCCACCACCGGCGGTGCCCTACAGAATAGCCACACCACCACCATGGGTAAATACAAGTCTACTAGACCAGCAACCTTGCAGACTTGCATGGAGCAATTCACCACCGGACCGGCGAACAGTCAGTTGGGGGGGGGGGGGCGCCAGAGGTGGAACGAGTGGCTCTTGCCAACTACTGACCAAGCCACGTTCCTTCAAGCCATCCAAACTTCCCAAACGGTTGTGGAACCCAAAATCGGAGAGGTGAGTATGTACGTGGCATTGCTCCGCCAGGATTTCAGAAATGCTACAGCGCAGATGACGGAGGACGAATCATGAATCTCCGGGATGGTGGATGAGGTTGCAACCCTTGAGGCCCAGGCCACAGGTATTCTTACACGCATATCAGAACTGCATTGTCACGCAAAAGATGCCTAAAGCCAGTCTCGAAGCAACACCATGCACGTAATTGGCATGCCTGAGGAAACCGAGCCCCTGCAAGTTGCAGACTTCCTGGACACATGGATTAAATCCTGGATCCCTACAGATCAACTATCTTCCTGGTTTGCGATAGAGAGGGCTTGTCGCGCTTTGACACTGAAACCTCCTCCGGGTGCCAATGATCGCAAAAATGCTAAACTTCAGAGACAGGGATGCGATCCTGAGAGACGGCCACTCCTTACCAGAACTTTGTTGCAGGAATGCCAAAGTCGTCCTCTTTCCTGACTTCACCCGGGAGGTGAAGTAGAGGAGCTGTTTCTACACTGAGGTCAAACAGAAATGCAGGGCAATGGGTCCCCAATATTCTCTCCTGTTTCCTGCCAAGCTTTGAATGATCCGCACCAATAAAACCTATTTTTTCGACACTCCAGAGTCAGCTTGGTCATGGCTCACAGAGAAACAACCCTTTCGAGCTCATACGGAGACCTCACCTCGAGGAGTCGGGGTCAATGGACCACCTGGACATACACCGGCACCCAAACCATGAAGATATCGCACCCGTTTCTGCAGGGGACGCCTCGTCAATCATTCCACTTCACCCTCTGGATCTCCTCCAATGCGGGAACTCACTCCTTCATTATCACCCTCCCCCCGGATTCTGGCGAGGGAGAGCAATAGGCATTTAAGAGAGTATATTACCTGTTGAGAAACTACCAGATTCAGATTGTTCTCAAAGTCCTGCACTTTGACGTTTCTATTGTCTATTGTTTATAGTCTGTGGGAATTATTCACACTCCCTACTATGTGCGGCTTTATTTAACCTGGTGGCAATGACATATCCGTTATCTGCGAAATGGTCCTTTTTGAATGTTTTTTTCTCTTCTAGGTTTCCTTACTAGGTTGACAGATGCTTCTAGGGTAGAAGTATGGGGTGTTTTTTTTTTATACAAATCTGTTGTTGTTGCTTTGACTGTTCTTATTAATTTGTTTGAATGCATGTTTTATGTTTTCAGATACACACCAACCCACATACACATCAGATGCCATGCAATGTGAGCCAAGGTCTGGCTCCCCTTCATACACAGCACGCCTGCGCTCCTGCCCTCACATCAGAAGGGATACCTCCTCTTATCTCCTTCTTGCTACGCTCTTCCCTACTTGTCCTTGTGATGGCGTCTTTTCACATTTTGTCCTGGAACGTTAATGGTCTCCCGGACTGGGTGAAGCGTGCCACAGTCCTAACCTTTGCCCACCACTATCTCCCCACAGTTCTCTTGCTCCAAGTGACTCACCTCTTGGGGAATCATTGCCCCTTCCTGGCACGTAGGGGGTATGACAGGGTCTTCCATGCAGGGTATTCCCATGGTTCCCAAGGAGTGGCCATCCTGCTTCAGCGTTCCTTTCCCCTCCCGGTCTCCCAGGAAATCTGTGATCCGCAGAGCAGTTTCCTCACTCTCACGGGGACGCTTGAAGCCCAAACAATTAACCTGGTGAGTGTTTAAGCCGCTCCTGCAGCTCACATAGCATTCTTTCATGATCTTTCTAAGGCCCTCTAGGAACTCCCGCAGGGTTTGACAGTCATAGACGGAGACATTAACGTGGTTCCCATTCCTGAGTCTGAGACTACCGGACCTACTTCGGTGTCCAGGCTCTCTGGTACCCGTAGATTATCTAATTGGGCCACTGCCCTGGGACTCTGCAACGCATGGAGGAACTGGCACCCGAGACGCGGCCAATACACACACACTTCGACTGCACATCACTCCCACTACCGTATCGACCTTGTCTTCCTGCCAGCCCCTGAATGTCGCTCAATTGCCCACATCCAGATTCTAGCTTGTGGCATATCTGATCACGCTCTGATCCTTCTCCACCTCGGCTCTCCCAGAGAGGGCCAGCGACCTCTGTGGCATCTCAATGCCTGGTATTTACAAGACAAGGACTATGTCCAAGCCTGAAGGGAAGAACTGCAAACATATTTTCATAACAATGAGGGCTTGATTGCCACTGTTGGTACTCTCTGGGCTGCCAGTAAAGCCACAATGCGTTGATTTGCCAAGGGGAAAATCCGCATACAGGAGCGTGCCGCTCCCTGCACATCACTCAGTTGGAGGCACATGCCCTCTGCTTAGAGACTCATATTAAGGCGGATCCTGATTGTTATAACCCCGACAACTGGCTCTTCTCTATGAGGAAATTTGCCTCCAATCTCTAGAGGCTGCCAAACATCTATGGCGTGCCACAATGGCTAGGATATATGGGTGGGGGGAGGGGCAAAATGGAATCCTGCACTATTGGATGGCCTCCCACCATCATGTGAATAGAATTGTGCCGGAGATCATCGATGAACACGGTGCTTCCTTCCAATCCCTCAGATTACGCAGGCCTTTGGCCATTACTATCATCACTTGTACACTGTCCCAACCCAAAGAGACGCAGCCTTCTCTGCTCAATTCCTCTCTGACATTCCCCTTCCTTGCCTCTCCCGGGCCGAAGCTAGAGCCTTTGACAGACCCTTCTCGGTTGAAGAAGTAGAGGCTGTGTTATCAGCAGTGGTGTATGGGCAGACCCCCGGTCCTGACAGGTTCCCTGAGGAATATTACCTGACACTCCAAGACATTTTGAACCCGCAACTCCTTGCCCTCTATCAGGAAGCAGTGGGAACTGGGTGCCTTTCCCACAGAGATAGATACTGCCACGATTGTGGTAATCCACAAAACACAACCTCTATCTACTTCATGCACTGGCTATCACCCGATATCCCTAATCAATGGGGAAGTTAAGACCTTTGTGACCCTACTGGCTGCCTGACTGCAGGTCCTACCCACATTGATAAACCCTGATCAGTGTGGTTTCATGCCAACCCGTGGCATGCGACACTGCCTTAGGTAGCTACCTGAGGCCCTGGCCCACTGTCATCTCTTGTCCCCGGGTTTGGCCTTACTTTTTATAGATTTTTAAAAGGCGTTTGACATGTTGGACTGGGGCTACCGCCATTTGGTGTTGACGTGAGCCGGGATCGGGCCCCGCTTTAGCGCCATGGTCCGAGCACTATACTCTAATCCGGCGGCGTAGTTCAGATTAATGGGGTCCTCTCCTACACCTTCCTCATAGGCCGAGGGACCAGGCGGGGTTGTCCCCTATCCTCACTCCTTTTCGTACTTGCAACTGAGCCTCTGGTGCAACTCATCCGAGTAGATGCGCAGACCCATGGATGGAAATGCTGGAGCGCTGATCATGAAGATCACATAGCCTTGTATGCAGACGATGTCTTGCTTTACTTGCCGAACCCCGCACAGAGCAGGCCCCGCTGTTTTCACCTTTTACATTGCTTTGGGGAGCCTTGGGTCTTGGGTAAACCCTGCTAAATCGATATTGGTGCCTGAGGCCCCCTCCCAAGACTGCTTTGACTGGCAGGATGCCATACCTATCCGCCATCTGAGCTTCAAATACCTGGGTGTCTGGACTGCGCTACATCCCTAGCTTGCTTGGTCTCTTAACATAGATCCCCTCACATGGAAAGGTAGAGCTGACTTGCTTAGTTGGCAGTCCCTCCCACTAAATGTATTGGGACGTATTGCCCATTATGAAATTATGATTCTACCTCGTTTTCTTTACATCTTTCAACACTTGCCACTCCTCATATCACGGAAAGAGTTCTGGACCCTAGATAGAGTTGTGATCTCCTTTCTATAGCACGGTTCTAGGGCTTGTCTTGCATTGACACATTGCCAGCAGGGCCCCTACGATGGCAGATTTGGTATGGCCAACTTCTACCTGTATCACTTAGCTTCACACCTCCTGATTATCCATGATTGGTAGAACGGGGGATGGTCAGATCCTGCCTATCGTCTGGAGCTAACCATAATGGTATTCCCCCAACTTCTGTCTATGCTGTACAGTTCTCCAATTCCTAAGTGTACACCCTCAGTGACCAAATTGGCCCTACAGGCGTGAAGGGCAGCTTTATGGCACAATCACTGGGACACCAAACTCATACAGCAAATACCTCTCTGACATGGTCCTGGCTGAGAGAGGTAGCGTCTTTACAGGGTTTTGGGTGATGGGACCTTATTGGGATCTCATAGCTTGTGGACGTCTGGTGAGGGACCCAAATGAGCTCATATCAGGAACTTCAAACCACATATGGCTGTACCCATGCTCAATTTTATTAATACCTCCAACTAAGACATGCACTTCAGTAGCATCTCTCTCAAATTAACTTACTCCTGGAGTTCAGTCCACTAGAGGCTAAGCTATTGATGAGTGATTTGGGCAAAGGGGGAGTCTCGAAAATGTACCGAACCTTGAAAATGAATACACCAGGCACTCTAGACCAGCTCAGGAGCCAATGGGAGACGTGGGTGGGGCCTCTTGATGATGACTACTGCTGTGAGACACTGGTGGTGCCAAAGATGGTCACAACCTCTCCCAAGCTACACCTGGTCCAGACATTACTACTTATATAGTGCCTATCTCTCTCCAGCTAGGCTCCACTGGACGGGACTGCTGTCCGAGTCCTCATGCCCTCAGTGTGGCAATGCTCCTGCCAATTTTTATCATGTGGTTTGGTTGTGCCCTTTGATTTAAAGGTTGTGGTCTGCAGTAGTGGGAGAGTTAACAGAGGAGCTGGGTTGGGAGGTCCCCCTCTCATCCCCTCATGCTTTTACTGGGTGTCCTTGAGGGCTCGAAGGGTACAAGGGCTGACCGATCATTCCTGGACACAGCCCTAATGGTGGCTAAATGAGATATTGCTGCCCGTTGTAGATCCCCTTCACCTCCCACTCTCTCATAATAGTGCCAGAGGTGGATTGGTGTGCGCTGGAAGAGAAACCACTCTATGAGGCCAGGGGCTTCCCCCTTAAACACGGCAGAGTATGGGGGAAGTGGCTAGGCCAATATTTCCATGGTACAGCTTAAGGTTGCCATTGTCGCTTCTGCACTGTAATGTGTTGTATCAACTGAATGTCAATGCCTTGCAATCACATTATGTAATTTTCTCAGATAAACCAAATGTGTGTCACAATGTTCTTTACTCTCATGGCATAAAACTCCATAAAATTTGTTTATAAAAAAAAAATCCCTGAGTAGGGGATTACCAGTAGGAGGAAAACAAAATTGTTCATAAAAGGAGGGTGTTACCCAATTGCTGGTAGAGTGGTAGGATGGGTGAGCAAGGTGTGAGTAGGTGGGGCAACAAATTGTTAGTGCCTAGGGGGATCAAAAAATCCTACACAGCATTGAATACAAGGTAAATGGTCCTAAATATATTGTTTGCTTGTTTCATGTCCTTACCAGTTCCTCCTGGGTGTCGAAGAGAGCGAGCGACCCGTTGTGTGAGAAACAGAAGCTCTGGCTCTCGTCCCAATCCCCTTCTTTTCTATACATCGTCGAGAAGTAATAACATCTGTTTCTACTGTAGAGCCAGTCCATGGGGCAGGTCTCTGAACAAAGGGGCACTGCAGCATCTTGTGAAAAACTGTGTCCTAATATCAGAAAATGTGAAATAATCAGGATTGACTGTGAATCAATACGTGCAGTGTGCAAGCAAACTACAACATGCAGCACTCGTTTGTAGTGTGTGGCTTCTACATAACAGCATTAGCATGAACAGATAAATATGATCCAGTTAGTGACTGCAGTGACGTCACAATGCTACAAAGCTGTACAGTGCCCACTCTCCCTGTCTCTCCTCCCTCACAGGGCTGGAGACAGGGGAGGAATGGTGGAATGGCAGGCGGTGATCCGCTGCCTGCCATGGGCTGACACTTTCCTGAGGGAAGCCGTGTGAATGGTCAATGTTTCTCGAACTTCCCTGCCTCCTGCATCCTGGGGTCTCCATAAACCTGAGGAGAGGCATGAATTAACCCAGAGGAAGCAGAGGATTGGTGGATAAAGTGTTGGTGAGACATATGATTTCTGCCATGATCGAAAAGTTTGTTCTGTGACAGAGCAGATGCCAAGAACTGTGTCTGCAGTTAAGGCTAATGGGGTAACCCAGTGTCCCACAGAACCTGGGAAATCTAGTCGTATGGAGCAACAATTGGTTCTGTAGGGGGTACAAAATTACTTTTATAAACCTCTCTGTTTCCTGTTTAACTAGGAATAGCCTAAATATAGAATAAAAAAATCACTGACACCGAAGATTTAGAATTATGATGTGGTATATTAACCCTCATATACCAAAGAGACTTTTTACAAATAATGATGTACACAGGACCATCACTGAACATATACACAAAATGAAAAACTCATACAATGAAAAATGGCACAACTAAAAAACATTGAAAACCACAAGACATTACATAATTCAACACAGAATACAAAAATTATTCCAAAGGGTGTCCAAAGAGGTTCACATAGATTCAAGCATATGTTTTTATTATTTAGATGTAGGATATGCTCAACCCAGGTGTGGAGCACCTATAATATTCGTCAACGTTTCGACCCGATAAAGTCTTCATCAGGACAGTGAAATAAAATGTGTGGCCCGTACAAAAAGGATAGTCGGTGTCAGGGATGTGTATACATCCAATTCATTACTGTTATAAGATCTAATCTTGATTAAAAAGTCTCACCTTATGAAAAAGGCCTCTAAATGGGCTTCATGGTTAACTCATAACTGTGGTATCTACAGATGATTAGTGCTGGGAACCTGTGTTAAGGAGAGCTGCTTGTCTTGTGATCTCCTCAGACTCGTTGAGCCCATGGGTTACTGTGTCCAGTAAATGTATCCACTTGCATTCTCACAAGCTTAAAGTGGATGCCAGATCACTTCCCCTAGATCACAAGACAAGCAGCTCTCCTTAACACAGGTTGAATCCCTCATGCTATTTCCACTACAGCAATTTACAAGTTAAACTCCTTGAATACTATTGTCTATATGGTTTACTGATTACTGTCCATGTGGTTTCCCACTGACCTTGTTTTTCCGTCTCCCGGAAATATATAATCCGAGACAATGATTAATTTCTAATTATTGGTCTTGATAAGCTGAATTTTGTTAAAGTCTAGTCATCCATTCTAGCTTATTTTGCCTATCCGTTCTTTTGAATTGTGTAATCTGGAATGTTTTTGCATTTATGTACGGCTTGGTCAGATGACAGAACTTCCTATTCACTTTTTTATGACTCTTTCTTATTTGTTGTCTATGGGTACCACAATGAACTGTGTTTAGACTACCTCGATCCATAGTCACTAGTAACTCGCTAAATGGTTCGTTCTATTTAAATGGTTATTTAGAAATGTTTTTTTACAGAAATGTATTGTTTTCTGACGCATGCTGTAGGCCATCGACAATTTGCATTTTTTACTTTCTATGTGTCCTATAAGTGAATATGTCTTTATATTTTGCGTTTCGATTTCCTCTGACATATGCAGAGATTGACATTTTCCTGCACGCTCACCATGACAACCAGGGTTTCCCACCACGTCAATTAGTTAGCAGCTGCTCTACTGAACACTGCTCTGTCACCATGGCCGGCTCAGGCGGCGTGCATGTCAGCGTCGTAATTAGCTTAAAGCCCTGCAGGCTTCGGCCACAGGTCTTAGGATTCGTTTCCTGACTGTAAATACGGTAATACGCCAGTTATTTCTTCGCACGATTCTAAAAAATAATATTTTTCGGGTGTGTGTGTGTGTGTGTGTGTGCGTGCGTGTGTGTGTGTGTGTGCTGTCAAAAACTATTTGTCTACACGCTACTTACAATTTCAATTAAATTTTACGTACCACAGGAGAGCCATCTCTGGAAGTAGTCTTTTCGAGCCATTTGGATATTCATGAGTCCGGGCGCGGACGCCAACGTGCACCCGCGGCGGTCAGGAAGCACTCCGCGTACGTCCTTCAATTCCTGTTTTGAAGACGGTGTGCCCTCCGCAGTAAGACCGCTGTTCAGTCCCTGAGGTAAGTTCGTGGGCGGGAGGGAGCCGGAGCGCTCGCACTCGTTGCGAACAACTGGGGAAGCTGCTAGCGGTGATATTAACTATAGCG
Organism: Calotriton arnoldi; assembly: GCA_963921515.1. Taxonomy (NCBI): domain Eukaryota; kingdom Metazoa; phylum Chordata; class Amphibia; order Caudata; family Salamandridae; genus Calotriton; species Calotriton arnoldi. Next base: position 110,437 of record CAWUFW010015392.1, on the reverse strand, counting down.
GGAGCCGCATCAGTGTTTCGGTCTGCGGATCTGGTATACCAAAGCACACGTGGGGAAGCGGTTGAGATAATTTCATATAGCTCTCTTCAAAAAAACTGTTAGCGTGAAGGCAGACGAAGAAATCAGTGCGAGACTGAAGACAGCAGAGGGGCTGTTTAAAGATGGGCCCAATAACAAGGAGGCAGCCGGGCCCTCTAAAGATGACTCCGACAAAAGGGAATCCTTCTATTTTCTAAGTCGCAAGTTGGAAAAATTGTCAAAAAATGAATTTTCCCAGTGGTGGGAAGTGCAATCCCTTAAACGCTGTATCGATGTGGGCAGAGTCCCATGGAGGCTGAGAATCATGATCACTCCCACGTATGAAAACCCACACCCAGAGCTAACAAGCACTTGCAATGCAATAGGTCTCGCATTTACGCAAGTTTGAGCTATTGGCACTGTAAATGACAATGCCTTTATTTATGTTTTGGTTTTTAAAACATAAAAAAGTGCATTGTCATTTACAATGCCAATAGCTTAAACTTGTGTAAATGCAAGACCTATTGCATTGCAAATGCTTGTTTCTTTTCTGGTTGATTCCTTCTCTGGCTGATTACCGTGACAGGCATTAAAGTGGCCAACGTTAAAGTGAAGTCACGCATTTATAGCACCTCCATAACTGTCCAAGGTGCTCGTAGCACTGTGTGCCTGAGCAAACTGATGGCAGCACGTGGTTTGCACTGCTTGCGGCAGGTTCGGGGGCTGGCTCAGCTGAGCTTGCAGCGCCACAATGTAGCCAATTTACCCGACACACCAGTGGCACCAGCACTGACTGACGTTAGGCGGGTCAGTCTGATTTTGCCCAATCACACAAGCACAGACTAGTGTGTAACACAGAGACACCCTTATAGGCTGGCTTTGCTGCGCTAGTGGGTGGGGCACTGTAGTGCAAAAGTTTTCAAACAGCAAGCAGCTCCCGCCGCAGCTCGCACCATGCCTCCTATTGCACCCACCGGCACCCACGAGTAGTGTGCCTCAACTGATACTGAGGCTTCACTGCAGTCAGGCAGCCAGTGCAGTGCCATTATGCCACAGCGAGTCAATAGTTCTGGACTGCGTACAGGAGGAAGTCCGTCATGCAGCTGGCCAGCCCGTTCATCGAGCTCCACAGACCAGTAAGTGTCGCTGTGAAGTGTGTGTGCAGCTCCAGCCTCAGCCTCGGAGTCTCTCAACTGAGGCGTGGCTTGCTCTGTGCTCCAGTCCGTCCTAATTTAATTTACTTTCGTTGTGTGTGCACTGCAGCCAGCAGCCCTGCTCCTTTGACTCTGAAATACAAGGTGAGCAGGCGCCCATTGTGGTGCAGAATGTGAAAGGGGTCCTCCTCTTAGGAGTGCCTGTTAATGGGACCGCCCGGGGTGTGCTGATGATAGTGCCATGCTGTGTTGAATTGGGTTTGAAGTGCCGAGGGGTAATCAGGAAGGGCAAATGGCCTCAGGATGACTATCACCGATTTTTAGGTCTCGCCTACGCAGCGCGCATGCGCTGCGTAGGAGGAGACCTTTAGAAATCAATTCGGTTTTTGTGCCAAAAACGTGCACGCGTTGCATTGCTTTCAATGGCAACGCGTGCACGTTTGGCGATTACCTTGCGGGAGCGAGCTTTGGCAACATCTGTTTGCAATTAACTTCCAAACAGATGGTGCCCAAGTCTCGCTCCCGCAAGGGAATCGCTGTGTGTGCTCTCAGCGCACTCCCCCCACACCTCCCACTTGTTTATAGAAACGTGCCGACGGGTGATTAAAGGGCTCACTGGTTTACTTTATTGGAGAGCGCGGCGCCCACTTCATGGACACAGAGCTCTGGCTTATTCCACATGTGCTCCTCGTCCTAATCTGCTTTATTGTTCCCCTCACATCTCAGTAAACTGAAGCGCAGGGACAGAGATACTTGTCCAGGATCACACCGGCTGTCACGGGTGGGCAGGGAGGGCAGCCGTACCTTGACTTCACTATTGATTGGGGCTGCGACACCTTCTCCTACGTGAGGAGAGAACGGGTGCCTATAGTCCCTTTTCTACCACCCCCGGCGGGAAAGCTTCACGGATACCTTAGTGCCTCGAGAACCCCCATACTCATGAACATTTGCCAGTATGTACTTCGAGCCGAGAGTACAAACTGCCAGCGGTGCAGTGGACAAAAACAGTACAACACACTGTGTAAATCAGTTCAGTCCACAATGATGCATTTTAACTTCATATTTTATCCTGTATATTAATGTTGCATAGATCGTCACCACTTCATTCCTGGGTCCACTTTTCATTATTAATGTGCTGGCATTTGACCATTCAAAGATGGCGATTGTTTTGCTGCGATCACAGCCAGTCAGGTTCTTTGTTATTGATCTGAAGCAGCCAATCAGATTTGCCGCACCGGAACTAATTATCGAGTCTGAGCGCGTGTATTCCTGCCAGGGTTGATTGTTGTTATCCTAATTCCTTCCAGGTAAGCTACCCCTTAAGTTTTCTTAATGGCGTAAAAGGGCCGTCTCAAGCCACCGGCCATTCAGTTTCACAGAGTAAGGATCGCGAGTGCTTTATATTAGGTGGAGAATGTGGAAGGTTGTGAGACTGGGAACAGCAGAAAGGACGTGTGCTCAGGCGTGGGTTAGAGACAGGGGTCAAGCCAGCTGAAAGTGGCCCGAGGGAATGGCAGATGGGGTAGTGTGCGGAGAAACATTTTTTGAGAAGACGTTTTCACTAGCTGCAAGGGATCGGACATAAAAGATTGCTTGCTTGGTCGAGGAAGGAAGAGGGGTCCTGGTGGTAGGTAACTGTAATTGTAGAGTGAGGGCTCAGCTACGCCTTCCGCAAAGTTGTCGCCAGGATTGGGTGAGTAGAAGTCCCGGATTTCCATGGACAGTACTGGTTTTTCGTGGTCTGTCCCGGCAGTTTTAATTAAAATTAATAAATGTCCCGGTTTGGGGGAGAGGGACGGTGAATGTGCACATTTGACTTGAAATACCGTCAGGGCTTTAAGGGGGATGAAAAAACTGGAGGGTCTCTCAAAGGGGCCTGGCCAATGTAATTAAGGGCGTGGCTTAAAAACACTTAAAATAAAAAACCTGTGCTTAGCATAGTGTGCCGCCAGACTTGTATTTTGCTGTTTCGATCATTGCATCCAGATATATGATACAACAAGTAACATCATACCTACAACAAGTCAGGACTGTTGGCTTTGTCAATGGTTGTAAGTTGCATAAGATAAATTAGCAGCAACTATTGCTTGTATATAATGTTGAAAAAGCTTCCACTTAAAGCCCTGGTGACACCACGACAATGTTGCTGCTCCTGAGTTTCAAAAAGAGAAGGGAAATCCAGAGAGAAAATGACTCTTTAAAGGATTTCCCTTCCCTACAACGCTCACCTAGCATGACGTCATGCAGTAACTGCTCCACTAGTGAGAAGTGATCAGTGTACATCGATGTGCCTGCGGTCACTGCACGGACCGCCTGTGCCAGGGCACAAAACAGAGCCCTACGTTAAGGGATTTCTTTTTGCCTACAAAAATAACACTTTAAGGAAAAATGACACAACAGTCCAAGCCATCTGAACGCCCCGATGGCCCTGTGTCTGCAGAGCCTATGGCTCCCGGCAAATCCTCGTGCCTAAGATCGGCCCGTATTTTCTAGACTCTCAAAAATAAGTGGTACTTCACTGACTGAAAGGGCAAAGTTCGTGACCTTCATCAATAAAGCTGATCCTTATGTAGCAGAGCTGCCATGGAGTGAACAGCAGAATCCGGATAGCCAATAGGTCTCGCCTTTGGGACCTTATAAGTGCTTAGCCATGCAACAGTTGATGTTGTTGCACCAAGGATATTGTGCTGCATAACTAAATACTTATAAGGTCCCAAAAGCGAGACCTATTGGCTATGCCAATGCTTGTTATTTAAAGGCACCTCCCAACCAGGCACACTGCTGTAATAAACCAATATAGAAGTGAACCCCACTGTTATTACAGCTGTAGGCCCCAAAAAAAGAGCACTTGCCCAGGTGTTCACTGTCATTACACATACACGCCCCAAATTGGAAACAGCCTGTCCCCAAGTGACATTAAACCTGGGAGGCCCCACACTTAACAGCCGAGGATTTCAACTGTTGTTAAAACTAAGGCCTTAGACACTTGCAAAAGGCTAGACGCTCCTTCTCACAAAACTGAGCGTTGCAGCCAAGAATTCAAATGAAGTTAAAGATTAATTTATTAGTACATAGTGTTTAAAGACACGGTATTTGCCATTGTAGCTGTTATATGTACCGCCACTATTATCAGTATGATGTTACTCAGTGTATTTAACTCAGAAGGATACAAGCTTTGGCAAAGGCTTGTCAAACTATTGGCTTTGCCAATACTGTAGAGCAGCAGCAAAAAAAAAAATGCAAAAACAGCGTGATGACGTGTAATCATCAAGGTTGCTGTGGCGGCCCAGTGTGATGACGTATGCACATGTATGCCTTGCCTTTTTTTTAATTATTTACGATTTCAATATGTCGAATGTCACCTGAAGCAGTCAATTTATTTTTGAAAAATCCATGTAATTTCTGATGTTTGTTTCCCTCGTCTTGATTTTGCTTGCGACAAAGTGTCACCCATAATCGCTGAATGCCACTCAGAATTAACGTGAAGTTATGAAAATGTCACACACAAGCAATATGAAACCTTGGCATCTATGCCTCTCTGCTGATGCTGTCTGAAGGTGGCGCGGGGGTGCAGAAGAGGGTTGGGCTGTTGCGGCCTCTCTGCTGATGCTGCCCGAAGGCGGGGTGGGGGGCAGAAGAGAGCTGGGCTGCGAGGCCTCTCTGCTGATGCTGTCCGAAGGCGGTGTTTGGGGGGGCAGAAGAGGGCTGGGCTGCGTGGCCTCTCTGCTGATATTGTCTGAAGGCAGCATGGGAGGGGGGGGGGCAGAAGGCTGAGCTACCGAGGCCTCTCTGCTGATGTTCTGTGGAGAGGAAGGATGGGCCGGGCTACCAAGGCCTCTCAGCCGATACCATCTGGGAGGGGGAGGATGACTCGGGACTGTTGTGGCCTCTCTGCTCACGCTGTCCGAGGGGAGGTCGGAAACAACAGAGTACAACGAGTTATCATTTCTCGGCTGCTTTCCATGTTAGATGTGTGTATTATCACCTCACACGTCATGCAGTGTCGGAAACAGAACACAGTGTATCTTGACTGTGTCTTTACCTTTTGTCACAACAGCGCTTCGTTGGAACAAGCGCTTCTCGGTGCCATTAAACTTAAATGAAAGCGGGCGCCGTGCTCACACTATACACATCAAAGCATGCAAGTGAGCATGCTGGGCTGCAAAAACAAGCGCTTCTCGGTGCCATTAAACTTAAATGAAAGCGGGCGCCGTGCTCGCACTATACACATCAAAGCATGCAAGTGAGCATGCTGGGCTGCAAAAATCCTAAAAGAAAGTTCCCCTCGGATACAATTAAAACACGAAAGCGGATGAAAACTGTGGTTAGGCGGTGCTGCTTCTGGAAAAAACGGAAGTGACTTATCACATCCACAGCCAACCATAAGCCTGCTAAGAAGAGCAATGCCACAGTTAACAAATGGCAAGCGGCAGGAGAAATTACCCGGGAGTTTCTCCCCTGATATAGATTACTTGAAGTCTCGGAGAGACAGCGCATGCACGCTGCCTAGGCGAGATCTAATAAAGGAGTGGGCAGAGCTCAATGCAGAGAGCTCAAAGAAAATGACACTGCTGCTTATAAAATATGTAACTATTGACAGAGACAAAATCAATTGAACCAAGTTGCAGATAAAAATACTGTCATGAAATTCACCAAGGAAATGAAGGAAATAATCTACACCTTTTCAAAGAAATATGATAACATCAGGAGGGAAAGATTGGAGGCGATGAATAGAATTCGGCAAGTAATATCAGTTCGTGATCTTAGCTCAGACACTGGTTGTGAGTCTGAACATGAAGGATCAATGGAGAACCTCAAAATTACAACAGTGCAAGACGAATTTTGATTTTTACGCATGGGCAGTTACACCAACCATCGTCCGCAAGCACAACAAAAAAGAGGAACAGAAGCCAGAGGAGGGGCGGCAAAGGGAAAAGGCAATGGAGACAAAGAAGAAGCGGTGACACTGAGTCAAACCAAAAAATAACTGAAACAAACACTGTAATTAACCTAAGTTCCAACATACTTACAGAAGAGGACCAGCAAATTTTGAACTTGGGTCTGTCTTATTGTTCAGATACAAAATTTAACTATGATCAAACTTGAATTAATTTGTACCATTTTATCCGTAAGCTTAAACTGAGAAAGTTTTTCAAACAGCAAATAAGAAATAAAAACATGATTATAGATGCTGAGCAAGAAGGTAGTTTATCTACTACTGATGTTAATCTTTTGAAAGTTGTGAAGGAGTTGGAATTAGAGGGTTGTATGGAATTAGAAGACTCAGTGGACAACATCACATCCACTGTAAATCTAGCCAAGTCCCCCTTCAAACCCAAATCCAAGTTTAACCCAACCCTCCCACATGATAGTATTGATTCTTTTATTGAGACAATGATTGAAGAAATCAAGAAGATCAAAAGGAATGAACTACAAAAAGGCGGTAAATTATCGTCCTGGAACAGGCAATATAATAAAGTGATTGAAAAATGGTCAAATGATAAAAACTGTGTTATTCGTAATGCAGACAAGGGAGGAAATGTGGTAATTTAGTCAATAAAAATGTATCTTGAAGAAGCCTCACAACAATCGAAAGACACTTCCTGCTACACGAGAATCTCCTGGGGAGATTATGAAAAGCTGAAAAACGATTTTTATGACGACCTTACATCTTGGTGTGATAATAGTCTTATCACACTGGATGAGTATAGTTTTCTCAAAATTCAGCATCCCAGAATTCCAATTTTGTATTTATTGCCGAAAGTGCACAAAAATAGAACATGTCCACCAGGAAGGCCCATCATTTTGGCCATAGGCAGCCTTTTGGAAAATGTTTTGAAATATGTTGACTATTTTTTTCAACCAATAGTAAAAGATCTATTGCCCTACATTCAGAACACCACAGATTTCCTCAAACATATATTTGATATACATTGGGAGGATGATTACCTTATGGTCTGTTTAGATGTCAACTCTCTCTACACTAGCATTCGCCACGAAGATGGCTTGAAAGCAGTAGAACACTTTTTGAGTTACAGACAACGAGAGTTTGCTAAGCATAATGTAATGTTATTACAAATGATTAAGTGGTGTCTGACATGTAACATCTTTCTTTTCAACAATATCTTGTACAAACAGGAATAGGGGACAGACATGGGGACCTGCTTCACCCCCAGCTATGCGAATTTGCATATGGGCTGGTGGGAGGGGCAGGTGCTACATAGTCCTGATATGGATGAATGGTCGATACACATTGGTATGTGGTCAAGATCTATTGACGACCTATTCATTCTATGGAAAGGTGACTCAGGATCAGTGGAAAGATTTGTAAGGAGCATCAATTCAAACAGGCTTAATCTGTTATTTACGAGTCGAGTAAGCAGTACTACCATTGATTTCTTAGATGTCAGAGTAGAGGCGAAAAACTCATGCCTTATAACATCTATTTTCTGTAAACCCACTGCTGACAATACTACACTGCATGCAGATAGCTCACACCCCTTCCCGCTTAAAAACAGTATACCTTATGGGGAATTACTCAGAGCCAAGAGAATCTGTGGCTCCAGTGAGCAGTATAAACTAGCAGAAGGAGAGATCTATGACAGACTGAGTGAAAGATGGTACCAACATCCAGTCTTAGAGATGGCAAAAACTAAGGTCAGTAAGGTCAAGAGAATGGCTCTATTATTTAAGCAAAACCAACCTGATAAGAGCAATACCCAGGTTAATAGATTCATCACTACATACAATATACATCTAGCACTGGCTCTATGTGTGTGTGTGTGTGTGACAACACCTGGCACCTCTGGCACTGGCTCTACGTGTGTCTGTCTGACAGCACCTGGCACATCTAGCACTGGCTCTATGTGTGTGTGCGGCAGCACCTGTCACAACTGGTACTGGCTCTACATGTGTGTGTGACAGCATCTGACTCCTCTGGCACGGGCTCTACATGTGTGCGTGACTGAACCTGACACCTCTGGCACTGGCTCTACGTGTGTGTGTCTGACAGCACCTGGCACATCTAGCACTGGCTCTATGTGTGTGTGCGACAGCACCTGACAGAACTGGCTCTACATGTGTGTGTGTGACAGCATCTGACTCCTCTGGCACTGGGTCTACATGTGTGCATTACAGCACCGGACACCACTGCCACTGGATCTACATGTGTGCATGACTGCACCTGACACCTCTGGCACTGGCTCTACATGTGTGCGTGACTGCACCTGACACCTCTGGCACTTGCTCTACGTGTGTGTCTGACAGCACCTGCCACCTCTAGCACTGGCTCTACATGTGTGCGTGACTGCACCTGATACTTCTGGCAATGGCTCTAAGTGTGCTTGTGACAACACCTGACACATCTAGCACTGGCTCTACGTGTGTGTGTGTGACTGCACCTGACACCTCTGGCAATGGCTCTAAGTGTGCTTGTGACAAAACCTGACACATCTAGCTCTGGCTCTACGTGTGTGTGTGTGTGACTGCACCTGACACCTCTGGCACTGGCTATACGTGTGTGTGTCACAGCACCTGACACATCTGGCATTGGCTCTACGTGGTTGTGTGTGACAGCACCTGACATCTCTGGCACTGGTTCTACGTGTGGGTGTGTGACAGCAGCTGGCACCTCTAGCACTGGCTCTACATGTGTGTGACAGTACCTGACACCTCTAGCACGGGCACTACGTGTGTGTGTGACAGCACCTGACACCTCTAGCACTGGCTGTACATGTGTGTTTGACTGCACCTTACACCTCTGGCACTGGCTCTACTTGTGTGTGTGTCAGCACCTGACACCTCTAGCACTGACTCTACATGTGTGTGTGACTGCACCCGATACCTCTAGCACTGGCTCTACATGTGTGCGTGACTGCACCTGATTCCTCTGGCACCGGCTCTACGTGTGTGCATGTGTGCATGACAGCATCTGGCACCTCTAGCACTGGCTCTACATGTGGGTGTGACTGCACCTGACACCTCTAGCACTGGCTCTACCTGTGAGTGACAGCACCTGACACTTCTGGCACTGGTTCTACATGTGTGTGTGACAGCACCTGGCACATCTAGCACTGGCTCTACATGTGTGTGTGACAGCACCTGACACCTCTGGCACTTGCTCTACATGTGTGTGACAGCACCTGACACCACTGGCACTGGCTCTACATGTGTGCGTGACTGCACCTTACTCCTGGCACTGGCTCTATGTCTGTGTGTGACAGCACCTGACACCTCTGGCACTGGCTCTACATGTGTGTGTGAGACAGCACCTGACAACTCTGGCACTGGCTCTACGTGACTTGTGTGCCTGCACCTTACACCTCTGGCACTGGCTCTACATGTGTGTGAGACAGCACCTGGTTCCTCTAGCACTGGCTCTACCTGTGTGTGTGACAGCACCTGACTCCTCTGGCACTGGCTCTACATGTGTGTGACAGCACCTGAACCTTTGGCACTGGCTCCACATGTGTGCATGACTGCACCGGACACCTCTGGTCTGGCTCTATGTGTGTGCGTGACAGCTCCTGACACCTCTGGCACTGGCTCTACATGTGTGCGTGACTGCACCGGACACCTTTAGCACTGCCTCTACGTGTGTGCGTGACTTCACCTGACACCTCTGGCACTGGTTCTACATGTGTGGGTGACTGCACCTGACACCTCTGGCACTGGCTCTACATGTGTGTGTGACAGCACCTGGCGCATCTAGCACTGACTCTACATGTGTGTGTGTCACAGCACCTGGCACCACTAGAACTGCTGTACTTGTGTGTGTGACAGCACCTGACACCTCTGGCACTTGCTCTACATGTGTGTGACAACACCTGACACCACTGGCTCTACATGTGTGCGTGACTGCACCTTACTCCTGGCACTGGCTCTAGGTCTGTGTGTGACAGCACCTGACACCTCTGGCACTGGCTCTACATGTGTGTGTGAGACAGCACCTGACAACTCTGGCACTGGCTCTACGTGAGTTGTGTGCCTGCACCTTACACCTCTGGCACTGGCTCTACATGTGTGTGAGACAGCACCTGGCTCCTCTAGCACTGGCTCTACCTGTGTGTGTGACAGCACCTGACTCCTCTGGCACTGGCTCTAAATGTGTGTGACAGCACCTGAACCTTTGGCACTGGCTCCACATGTGTGCATGACTGCACCAGACACCTCTGGTCTGGCTCTATGTGTGTGCGTGACAGCTCCTGACACCTCTGGCTCTACATGTGTGCGTGACTGCACCTGACACCTCTGGCACTGGCTCTCCATGTGTGTGACAGCACCTGACACCACTGGCTCTACATGTGTGCGTGACTGCACCTGACTCCTGGCACTGGCTCTACATGTGTGTGTGACAGCACCCAACACCTCTGGCACTGGCTCTACATCTGTGTGTGACAGCACGTGACACCTCTGGCACTGGCTCTACTTGATGGGGGTGCCTGCACCTTACACCTCTGGCACTGGCTCTACATGTGTGTGTGTGTGACAGCACCTGACACCTCTAGCACTGGCTCTACGTGTGTGTGTGTGACAGCACCTGACTCCTCTGCCACTGGCTCTACATGTGTGCATGACTGAACCTGACACCTCTGGCACTGGCTCTACATGTGTGTGTGTGAGTGTGTGACAGCACCTGACACCTCTGGAACTGGCTCTACATGTGTGTGTGTGTGACATCACCTGACTCCTCTGGCACTGGCTTTACATGCGTGTGACAGCACCTGAACCTCTAGCACTGGCTCTACATGTGTGCATGACTGCACCATACACCTCTGGCACTGGCTCTACATGTGTGCGTGACTGCACCTGACACCTCTGGCACTGGTTCTACATGTGTGTGGGTCACTGCACCTGACACCTCTAGCACTTGCTCTACACGTGTCCGTGACAGCACCTGGCACCTCTGGCAGTGGCTCTACGTGTGTGTGACTGCACCTGACACCTCTGACACTGGCTCTACATGTGTACGTGACTGCACCTGACACCTCTGGCACTGGCTCTACGTGTGTGTGCGTGACAGCACCTGAAACCTCTGGCACTGGCTCTACATGTGTGTGTGACTGCACCTGACACCTCTGGCACTTGCCCTACGTGTGTGTCTGGCAGCACCTGACACCTCTAGCACTGGCTCTACATGTGTGCGTGACTGCACCTGACACTTCTGGCAATGGCTCTAAGTGTGCGTGTGACAGCACCTGACACCTCTGGCACTGGTTCTACGTGTGTGTGTGGGTCACTGCACCTGACACCTCTAGCACTTGCTCTACACGTGTCCGTGACAGCACCTGGCACCTCTGGCAGTGGCACTACATGTGTGTGACTGCACCTGACACCTCTGGCACTGGCTCTACATGTGGGTATGTGTCAGCAGCTGGCACCTCTAGCACTGTCTCTACATGTGCCTGATTCATAGAACTAACTTACGTCAAAAACGTAAAGTTAGTACTTTTTAGTATTCACAGAATACACTTACTCATTTTGGTATTCACAGAATGAACTTACTCATTTCGGTATTCACAGAAGTTAGTAGTCCTAACTTTAGGACTCCTAAATACCTTCTGTGAATGCCGAAGAATCTTAAAGTTCGGATTTTTCTCAGTTTAGGAGTAGTAAAGAACTAACTTACGTCAAAAACGTAAAGTTAGTACTTTTAGTATTCACAGAATACACTTACTCATTTGGTATTCACAGAATGAACTTACTCATTTCGGTATTCACAGAAGTTAGTAGTCCTAACTTTAGGACTCCTAAATACCTTCTGTGAATACCGAAAATCTTAAAGTTCGGATTTTTCTCAGTTTAGGAGTAGTAAAGTCCTAACTTTACTACTCCTAAACTGAGAAAGATCCTAACTTTAAGACTTCCGGTATTCACAGAAGGCATTTAGGAGTCCTAAAGATAGGGCTACTAACTTCTGTGAATACCGAAATAGTAAGTTCATTCTGTGAATACCAAAATGAGTAAGTGTATTCTGTGAATACCAAAAAGTACTAACTTTACGTTTTTGACGTAAGTTAGTTCTGTGAATCAGGCCCTATGTGTGTGTGCGTGACTGCACCTGACACCTCTGGCACTGGCTATACCTGTGTGTGTGTCACAGCACCTGACACCTCTGGCATTGGCGCTACGTGGTTGAGTCTGACAGCACCTGACACCTCTGGCACTGGTTCTACGTGTGGGTGTGTGACAGCAGCTGGCACCTCTAACACTGTCTCTACATGTGTGTGACAGTACCTGGCACCTCCAGCACTGGCACTACGTGTGTGTGACAGCACCCGACAACTCTAGCACTGGCTGTACATGTGTGTTTGACTGTACCTTACACCTCTAGCACTGGCTCTACATGTGTGCATGACAGCACCTGACACCTCTGGCACTGGCTCTACTTGTGTGTGTGACAGCACCTGACACCTCTGGCACTGGCTCTACTTGTGTGTGTGACAGCACCTGACACCTCTAGCACTGACTCGACATGTGTGTGTGACTGCACCTGACACCTCTAGCACTGGCTCTACATGTGTGTGTGACTGCACCTGATTTCTCTGGCACCGGCTCTACGTGTGTGCGTGTGTGTGTGTGTGCATGACAGCATCTGGCACTTCTAGCACTGGCTCTACATGTGTGCGTGATTGCACCTGGCACCTCTAGCACTGGCTCTGCATGTGTTTGACAGCACCTGACACCTCTAGCACTGCCTCTACATGTGTGGGTGACTGCACCTGACACCTCTGGCACTGGCTTTACATGTGTGTGTGACAGCACCTGGCACATCTAGCACTGCCTCTACATGTGTGCGTGACTGCACCTTACTCCTGGCACTGGCTCTACGTCTGTGTGTGGCAGCACCTGACACCTCTGGCACTGGCTCTACATGTGTGTGTGTGTGTGTGTGTGTGTGACAGCACCTGGCACCTCTAGCACTGGCTCTACGTGTGTGTGTGACAGCACCTGATTCCTCTGCCACAGGCTCTACATGTGTGCGTGACTGAACCTAACACCTCTGGCACTGGCTCTACATGTGTGTGTGTGTGACAGCACCTGACACCTCTAGCACTGGCTCTACCTCTGTGTGTGTGACAGCACCTGACTCCTCTGGCACTGGCTCTACATGTGTGTGACAGCACCTGAACCTTTGGCACTGGCTCTACATGTGTGCATGACTGCACCTGACACCTCTGGCACTGCCTCTATGTGTGTGCGTGACTGCACCTGACACCTCTGGCACTGGCTCTACATGTGTGTGACAGCACCTGACACCACAGGCTCTTAATGTGTGCGTGACTGCACCCGACACCTCTGGCACTGGCTCTACATCTGTGTGTGACAGCACCTGCACCTCTGGCATCGGCTCTACGTGTGTGTGTGTGTGACAGCACGTGACACCTCCACTGGCTCTATGTGAATGTGTGTGCCTGACCCCTTACACCTCTCGCACTGGCTCTACATGTGTGTCTGTGACAGCACCTGACTCCTCTGCCACTGGCTCTACATGTGTGCATAACTGAACCTGACACCTCTGGCACTGGCTCTACATGAGTGTGTGTGTGTTACAGTACCTGACACCTCTGCAACTGGCTCTACATGTGTGTGTGTGACAGCACCTGACACCTCTGGCACTTGCTCTACATGCGTGTGACAGCACCTGAACCTCTGGCACTGGCTCTACATGTGTGCATGACTGCACCTGAGACCTCTGGCACTGGCTCTACATGTGTGCGTGACTGCACCTGACACCTCTGGCACTGGCTCTATGTGTCTGTGACAGTACCTGACATCTCTGGCACCGGCTCTACATATGTGTGTGTGTGTGACAGCACCGGACACCTCTGGCACTGGTTCTACGTGTGGGTGTGTGACAGCAGCTGGCACCTCTAACACTGTCTCTACATGTGTGTGACAGTACCTGGCACCTCCAGCACTGGCACTACGTGTGTGTGACAGCACCCGACAACTCTAGCACTGGCTGTACATGTGTGTTTGACTGTACCTTACACCTCTAGCACTGGTTCTACATGTGTGCATGACAGCACCTGACACCTCTGGCACTGGCTCTACTTGTGTGTGTGACAGCACCTGACACCTCTGGCACTGGCTCTACTTGTGTGTGTGACAGCACCTGACACTTCTAGCACTGACTCGACATGTGTGTGTGACTGCACCTGACACCTCTAGCACTGGCTCTACATGTGTGTGTGACTGCACCTGATTTCTCTGGCACCGGCTCTACGTGTGTGCGTGTGTGTGTGTGTGCATGACAGCATCTGGCACTTCTAGCACTGGCTCTACATGTGTGCGTGATTGCACCTGGCACCTCTAGCACTGGCTCTGCATGTGTTTGACAGCACCTGACACCTCTAGCACTGCCTCTACATGTGTGGGTGACTGCACCTGACACCTCTGGCACTGGCTTTACATGTGTGTGTGACAGCACCTGGCACATCTAGCACTGCCTCTACATGTGTGCGTGACTGCACCTTACTCCTGGCACTGGCTCTACGTCTGTGTGTGGCAGCACCTGACACCTCTGGCACTGGCTCTACATGTGTGTGTGTGTGTGTGTGTGTCTGTGTGTGTGACAGCACCTGGCACCTCTAGCACTGGCTCTACGTGTGTGTGTGACAGCACCTGATTCCTCTGCCACAGGCTCTACATGTGTGCGTGACTGAACCTAACACCTCTGGCACTGGCTCTACATGTGTGTGTGTGTGACAGCACCTGACACCTCTAGCACTGGCTCTACCTCTGTGTGTGTGACAGCACCTGACTCCTCTGGCACTGGCTCTACATGTGTGTGACAGCACCTGAACCTTTGGCACTGGCTCTACATGTGTGCATGACTGCACCTGACACCTCTGGCACTGCCTCTATGTGTGTGCGTGACTGCACCTGACACCTCTGGCACTGGCTCTACATGTGTGTGACAGCACCTGACACCACTGGCTCTTCATGTGTGCGTGACTGCACCCGACACCTCTGGCACTGGCTCTACATCTGTGTGTGACAGCACCTGCACCTCTGGCATCGGCTCTACGTGTGTGTGTGTGTGACAGCACGTGACACCTCCACTGGCTCTACGTGAATGTGTGTGCTTGCACCTTACACCTCTCGCACTGGCTCTACATGTGTGTCTGTGACAGCACCTGACTCCTCTGCCACTGGCTCTACATGTGTGCATATCTGAACCTGACACCTCTGGCACTGGCTCTACATGAGTGTGTGTGTGTTACAGTACCTGACACCTCTGCAACTGGCTCTACATGTGTGTGTGTGACAGCACCTGACACCTCTGGCACTTGCTCTACATGCGTGTGACAGCACCTGAACCTCTGGCACTGGCTCTACATGTGTGCATGACTGCACCTGAGACCTCTGGCACTGGCTCTACATGTGTGCGTGACTGCACCTGACACCTCTGGCACTGGCTCTATGTGTCTGTGACAGTACCTGACATCTCTGGCACCGGCTCTACATATGTGTGTGTGTGTGACAGCACCGGACACCTCTGGCACTGGTTCTACATGTGTGTGTGGGTCACTGCACCTGACACCTCTAGCACTTGCTCTGCACGTGTCTGTGACAGCACCTGGCACCTCTGGCAGTGGCTCTACGTGTGTGTGACTGCACCTGACACCTCTGGCACTGGCTCTACATGTGTGTGTGACTGCACCTGACACCTCTAGCACTGGCTCTACGTGTGTGTGTGACAGCACCTGAGACCTCTGGCTCTACATGTGTGTGTGACTGCACCTGACACCTCTGGCACTGGCTCTACATGTGTGTGACAACACAGACACCTCTGGCACTGGCTCTATGTGTGTGTGTGTATGTGTGACAGCACCTGTCACCTCTAACACTGGCTCTACATGTGTGTGTGACTGCACCTGACACTTCTGGCAATGGCTCTAAGTGTGCATGTGACAGCACCTGACACCTCTGGCACTGGTTCTAAGTGTGTGTGGGTCATTGCACCTGACACCTCTAGCACTTGCTCTACACGTGTCCGTGACAGCACCTGGCACCTCTGGCAGTGGCTTTACGTGTGTGTGACTGCACCTGACACCTCTAGCTCTACATGTGTGTGTGACTGCACCTGACACCTCTGGCACTGGCTCTACATGTGTGTGACAGCACAGACACCTTTGACACTGGCTCTATGTGTATGTGCATGACAGCACCTGACACCTCTGGTACTGGTTCTATGTGTGTGTGACAGCACCTGACACCTCTGGCACTGGCTCTACATGTGTGTGTGGCTGCACCTGACACCTCTAGCACTGGCTCTACGTGTGTGCGTGACAGCACCTGAGACCTCTGGCTCTACATGTGTGTGTGACTGCACCTGACACCTCTGGCACTGGCTCTACATGTGTGTGACAGCACAGACACCTCTGGCACTGGCTCTAATTGTGTGTGCATGACAGCACCTGACACCTCTGGTAGTAGTTCTATGTGTGTGTGACAGCACCTGAGACCTCTAGCACTGCCTCTACATGTGTGTGCATGACAGCACCTGACACCTCTAGCACTGCCTCTACATGTGTGTGTGTGACAGCACCTGACACCTCTGGCATTGGCTCTACATGTGTGTGTTGCTGCACCTGACACTGGCTCTACATGTGTTTGACAGCACCTGACACCTCTTGCACTGGCTCTACGTGTGTGTATGTGACAGCACCTGACACCTTTGGCACTGGCTCTACATGTGTGTGTGTGTGTAACAGCACCTGACACCTGTGGCACTGGCTCTACATGTGTGTGCATGACAGCACCTGACACCTCTGGCACTGGCTCTATATGTGTGTGTGTGTGTGTGTGACTGCACTTTACACCTCTGGCACTGGCTCTACGTGTGTGCGTGATTGAACCTGACACCTTTGGCACTGGCTCTACTTGTGTGTGACTGCACCTGACACCTCTAGCACTGCCTCTACATGTGTGTGACAGCACCAGACACCTCTAGCACTGGCTCTACCTGTGTGTGCATGACAACACCTGACACCTCTGGCACTGGCTCTACATGTGTGTGCGTGACAGCACCAGGCACCTCTGGCACTGGCTCTACATGTGTGTGCGTGACAGCACCTGACACCTCTGGCACTAGTTCTATGTGTGTGACAGCACCTGACACCTCTAGCACTGTCTCTACATGTGTGTACGTGACAGCACCTAACACCTCTGGCATTGGCTCTACATGTGTGTGTGACAGCACCTGACACCTCTAGCACTGCCTCTACATGTGTGTACGTGACAGCACCTGACACCTCTGGCATTGGCTCTACATGTGTGTGTGTGACAGCACCTGACACCTCTAGCACTGGCTCTACGTGTGTGCATGACAGCACCTGAGACCTCTGGCTCTACATGTGTGTGCGACTGCACCCGACACCTCTGGCACTGGCTCTACATGTGTGTGCGTGACAGCACCTGACACCTATGGCACTGGCTCTACATGTGTGTGACAGCACAGACACCTCTGGCACTGGCTCTATGTGTGTGTGCATGACAGCACCTGACACCTCTGGTAGTAGTTCTATGTGTGTGTGACAGCACCTGACACCTCTAGCACTGCCTCTACATGTGTGTGCATGACAGCACCTGACACCTCTAGCACTGCCTCTACATGTGTGTGTGTGTGACAGCACCTGACACCTCTGGCATTGGCTCTACATGTGTGTGTTGCTGCACCTGACACCGGCTCTACATGTGTTTGACAGCACCTGACACCTCTTGCACTGGCTCTACGTGTGTGTATGTGACAGCACCTGACACCTCTGGCACTGGCTCTACATGTGTGTGTGTGTGTGACAGCACCTGACACCTGTGGCACTGGCTCTACATGTGTGTGCGTGACAGCACCTGACACCTCTGGCACTGGCTCTATATGTGTGTGTGTGTGACTGCACTTTACACCTCTGGCTCTACGTGTGTGCGTGATTGAACCTGACACCTTTGGCACTGGCTCTACTTGTGTGTGACTGCACCTGACACCTCTAGCACTGGCTCTACGTGTGTGACAGCACCAGACACCTCTAGCACTGGCTCTACATGTGTGTGCATGACAACACCTGACACCTCTGGCACTGGCTCTACATGTGTGTGCGTGACAGCACCAGGCACCTCTGGCACTGGCTCTACATGTGTGTGTGTGACAGCACCTGACACCTCTAGCCCTGCCTCTACATGTTTGTGCGAGACAGCACCTGACACCTCTAGCACTGCCTCTACATGTGTGTACGTGACAGCACCTAACACCTCTGGCATTGGCTCTACATGTGTGTGTGTGACAGCACCTGACACCTCTAGCACTGCCTCTACATGTGTGTACGTGACAGCACCTGACACCTCTGGCATTGGCTCTACATGTGTGTGTGTGACAGCACCTGACACCTCTAGCACTGGCTCTACGTGTGTGCATGACAGCACCTGAGACCTCTGGCTCTACATGTGTGTGTGACTGCACCTGACACCTCTGGCACTGGCTCTACATGTGTGTGCGTGACAGCACCTGACACCTCTGGCACTGGCTCTACATGTGTGTGTGTGACAGCACCTGACACCTCTGGCACTAGTTCTATGTGTGTGACAGCACCTGACACCTCTAGCACTGCCTCTACATGTGTGTACGAGACAGCACCTGACACCTCTAGCACTGCCTCTACATGTGTGTACGTGACAGCACCTGACACCTTTGGCATTGGCTCTACATGTGTGTGTGTGACAGCACCTGACACCTCTGGCATTGGCTCTACATGTGTGTGTGACAGCACCTGACACCTCTGGCTCTACATGTGTGTGATTACACCTGACACCTCTTGCACTGGCTCTACGTGTGTGTGTGTGTGTGTGTGTGTGTGGGTGTGTGTGTGTGTGTGTGTGTGTGTGTGCATGTGTGTGTGTGTGTGTAGTGACAAGCATTAATAAGTTACAGAGAGGAAAAGAGGGACAGAGGGATACAGGCTTTTAGAGTCACAGAGAGAGTGAAGGTGCTGGAAGTAGAGAGAGCGGAACAAAGTAGGGAAATTGTGGCACTTGGAGTTAGTGTGTGAGTGTTTGCATTTGTAGTAACAAGCAATGTTCACAGTTACTTTTGAGATCCCTAGAGTTTTTTAAAAGAGAGGGAGATTGGGGGAGATAATGATAGACCCGGGGGGAGGGAGAAATGCAAAGAAATGTGAGAGGAAGAGAGAGTGACACAGGTAATCAGATAAATAGACAGAAACAGAGATGGAGAGAGAGAGGTAATGGTCATGTGTGTTGGTAGCTGAGTTTTTCACTGTTTCCTCCTAGATCCTAAAGCTTGTATTATCAGGTGCTAATCCCTGCAAGGTCTTGAGCAGAGGGGCTTTCAGAGTAGAATGGATAGTGTGTGACACTTATGGATACCTCTAGACACGGTGCTGTTGTGTGGGTGTGTGTGTATATAGTAAGACACACCAGGTGCTGTCCTGCCGGCATGCCTGTGATGTCAGTATTTTATTTCTACCAGGGTGTTTGTGCTGTGCCTTTTCAGATCCTGTAGCCCCTGTGTGTTCTTTAAAACTAAAATGATTTGTGTGTCCCTTCAGGTGTAAGGAGGTGTAGATTCAGGAGCAGATCAAGAAATATAAAGGTAAAGGGTCTTGAGTTAAATGTAATTATACTTTGGCGCAAACTCTGAGACCTTCGGCGCATCCACCAATCGCAACTTCCAATTCTCCCCCCTAGTGTGATGTCTGATACTCTTTCTAGTACAGTGGGTGTTTTGCACTGAGTGCACAATATGAGGGTGATGCAATGTCCTGTCTAGGACAGTCTAATACTGTGTTTGAGGTCTAGTAGAATGTGCTGTTTACTAATACTGTGTGGTCTGTAGTGGATTATGGCACAGGTGCAAGCTAGTGCTGCCCCCAATGCCGATAGCGCTGGCGCACATAAAGCACCAGGACCATCTTCAGGGGACATTACATCAATTGCATAGGGGTGTGCCCCATGCAAATGAGGGAATCCCCCTGCCTCTGCACCCATCCCGTATTACAGACGCAGGCTCAGAGGCAAAAAAGCTCTCAGGGGGGCGTGCTCACAGTGCGCCACCTAGAAGGTAGCGCACTGTGAGCGCCTCCCCTGAGACCAGCCCTCTGGAGGGGGGACAGGGGGTCCATAGCACCCCCCAGACATCCCTTAGCAGGCGGGTGTAGTCACTGACTGCACTCGCCTGCAATGGGATCTCTAATCCCCTTTAAAAGTGCAGGGGGGTTGACGCCTGCACTGTGAAAACACAGAGGGGCTTTAAAGCAGCCGCTCAGTTTTTCACCTGAATTCACTGCCCCCAGGCCAGCGCAAGTTCATGGCTGCCCTGGGGGCAGCGCATTCATCATAATAGGACGCATTTTCATTGTTTGGGCCAGGCGCAAAAGGTGCGTCCGGTGCAAACAATGAAAATGCGCCTATACTGTAATACGGCCCCAGGTATACACATGCACAATTGCAAACTTGCCTCAGACGGAACACAGATGCTTCCGCAAAGCTTTCCTGTCTCAGAACATGTACTACACTCGCAAAAGTGCAGATTTCCCTCTCTCAGAACGCCACCTCCTTCCTCATGTATAATGTCTTTGTTTTCTTCAGTTAATATATATATATATATCTCTGTATTAAAAACATTCAAAATAATGGTAGGATGAAAATGGTACCTGAAATAGTGGCTGTATATGGTTATGGGGCATCTAGAACAATGTGAGCTGTCTTCTGTACTGTAGTGTCTTGCACAGTGCGCTCTCCAGTAGTGTTTCATACAATACAATGTTCTTGCTAGCACTATCTTGTGCACTGCACTGTCATGAACAGTGTGCTCTCTAGTGCAGTGTTCCACACCATGCAGTGTTTTTCCTAGTGTTCTCGTGCACACTGTACTGTCATGTACAATGTGCCCTCTAGGGCAGTGTGCCATGCAGTGGTTTTTTAGGTCTCGCCTGAGCCAGCGCAT
This sequence comes from Calotriton arnoldi, assembly GCA_963921515.1. Taxonomy (NCBI): domain Eukaryota; kingdom Metazoa; phylum Chordata; class Amphibia; order Caudata; family Salamandridae; genus Calotriton; species Calotriton arnoldi. The sequence goes on along the minus strand of CAWUFW010015392.1, from coordinate 89,302 downwards.
GCGCTGGTCTGGCGAGACATTTAGTAGTGGGTTTCAGAAATGCGGCCACTTTTTTTTGTCCTGGCCCAGAGCATGCGAGTACGTGCACCAGGGCCGGCTTTAGGGCAGTGCGACTGGTGCGGCCGCACTGGGCGCTGACCTGTGGAGGGGGCGCTGAGCTCAGGGGGGGGCACTGTGTTTAGCAATAACTTATGATTGAAGAGATGAGGGGCGCTTTTTCCCGGTGGTAGTGAGAGAATCCGGGGATGCGGTCATGGGTGTGGGGGCGCCAAAAAAGATTGTTGCACCGGGCGCCACCAGCGCTAAAGCCGGCCCTGACGCACACAGTAACGCGCGCATTCCTGCATGCTCCAGGCCATCTGGCTTTCCTTTCCAACCCTCCTCCCCCTCCCCCACCTCAGAGCGCATCTAGCAGCTCTGCGGCCATGTCACTTTCACGGCGCGCATCACTTGCTCTCCTGCTCCTCCACCACAGCGCGCGGCCAATGCTTGTTTTAAAACTGTGAAAGCGATTTCTACTTTGATTCTTTTACTTAGTGGAGGGCAGTTCCTGTTCCAGCTGCCGAGGAGTGCATTGTCAAGTTTCCTTCTCTTTACCCTTGGAGCAGTTCGTATTTAAAATAGCCCAGTATTGATCGATGCTTATTCGAATTTCAAAATGGAATGTAACTTCCTACACATCGAGAGAGAAAACCGATTCGACTGTTTGGCCAAAACAAGGCTTGTTGATCTTCTGAAAATGGCAATAGGAATCTCCCTTCGTAGTTAGTACTCTAAAATAATGTTGGAATGTGGTCCCGTAAGAAAGTAATGGCAGGGCGTGTAGTCGCTTACCGAGCAGGCGCGGACTTTTTTTTCCCATGGCTTCTGTCACTATGTGTTTCGTTTTCAGTATGATGAATTTGTAGCACGATAAACGGACTTGAAGTTTTCCCCCTTTTATTAGTTGTATTTCATTGATTGTTACAAATGACATTAATATTCTGGGGTGACCAAAATGAACAGCATAAAAATATTTGCTCAAATAATGTTAAAAATGAATATAAATCGAAAAGCACGCTTATCAGATATGTGGCTACTTTGTAGGGGCTTCTGACCTCCACTGATTTGTGATCCAGTTCTCCTGAAAAATAAAAACTTTTGAGACTGAATAGTTTTTAGGTCATGGGCTACTTATCGTTCCCTTTGATTTCTTTACTGGCATGCTCCCTTTGGTTTGTTCATCTGACCTACTAAAGTGCAAGTCAGAATAGAAATACAGCTCTGCTTTTTCCTCTACTCTGGGACCGCCAAGAGCACGAACCCCAACTAGATGTTGACTTGTTAAAATCGTGCCATGTGAGTTGTCTTTCCGGGATTTTCAACTTTTAGACCGGTTCGAGGTGGAAGGGGAGTCATTCAAGATTATTTATGATGTAATTGTGTGACAAGGCTAAGGTATAGTTCATGTTACTAGAATATTTTGTTCAATCTGTATGTTTTGTGTTAACGTGAATACATTCGTTCATCGGTGACAAAAGGAGAAAACGCCAGCCGTTCTTTCCCTGAAAAAGTACCTTAAAGTTCGGTATGTGTGTGTTTGCAAGTCCTTGTTACAGAAATGCTGCTCATAATAATGGCAAGGTGGTAGGCAAGAACGCTGAGAGTGACGTGCAAAATAAAGACGCATTGACGATGTGACTGAAGGTGGTATATGTTTGGACAATAGAGTGTTTGGAACGTCTTTGCATATTATATTTACTTATGGGGCAGAGGAAATGTGTACATACATGTTCTGTGTGCTCTATTTTATCTCTTGGGGGAAATGACTGGACATGGGTATGTCAGAACATGTTTTTAAATACTTCAGGGAGTAGATAGATGGCATTGTGCTGTATGCAGTGCATATGCTGATTGTCATCCTATTTCCTGTCTGTGTTGTGAGGTTGGACATTGTTCTGCGCATTTTTTCATTACACTATCGACAATACAAGCAAAGTTTTATCAGCAGTTAAAGCAGTATGCCATTCTGCTGCATAGTTACCTTTGGGTGAAATCTCGCGTTCTACCACTATAAGTACCGTTCAGGGATGATTCGCTGCTGTAAGGGATTGCCAGAACCAGTGGGAAAGGACAGAACAATTGTACGGGCTTGTAAGCGGCATAGGAAGATGAGATACTGCCAGGGACAGCGCTGGCAAGCGGCAGCAGGTCAAGATGATTGGCAGGTGTCATGTTGCGATAAGAGATTGTGGGGGCATTTGTGGTACCAAGGGCCAGAATGGCTAACCAGGGCACCAAGTGTCCCGGGGCGGGGGGGGGAGGGGGTATGTAGGATGCTCCTGATCTAGGGCGGGAGTTTGTTGCCCTTGATGACTGCCTGCAGCTGGAGGTTGAATATTGTTCTGGTGGTGATGCAGTGCGTACAATAAAACTATTCTCCTCCTAGGTCACTTATCGGTCATCCAGGGGAAAACTATATTTTCTTACATCCACATGACGATGGGGCCCATAAACATCGCCTATCACACACGCACACACCTGGATTTCCTTTACACCTTTACGAAATTCTGTACTTCTAGGAGAAGCATGAGAACTAAATGGAAAACACCATTTATGTACCGCTGGAAGGAGCCGGGATATCTTATTACCTAAACCTATCGTTTTCTTTTCAGTTATTTCTTAAGATATTCCTGCTCATTGTTTTGTCGATGAATCATTCATGTAAGAAATTAGTTCATAGTGATTAAGACCAGCTAAATCACAATAACCAATTACTGGTGTCACAATCATTTAGTAAAATAACCACTGAGTCGTTTGATTTAAAGAATCTTAAATTTTATATAATTTTAAAAGCATGAGAAAGAATTTAAACTTTTTATTCAATTATTCATTCATTATTAATTCAAATATTTATTAAGCATAATCAATTTTATTGCAGAAAGGAAATGTTTGTCATGAAGCAAAACCCTAATTACCTGCCTACCTTCCTAATTTAGCCTAATGATTTCTAACCTAAGTTTAAGAATTAAAAATAACCTGATTCTCATACTCAACTGGAAAATTAAGACAGCAACAGAAACTTCAGCTCGTCAGCATCAGCTACCTGCAACCCGTCTCATCTAACAGTCTTTCAGCATCTCCCGCTCAGTAATGGATCGATCAGGACCACCAAGCACTGGAAGCCACCAACACCAACACCGACTCTGACTGCGACTCTCCAACTCCGATCGTGACTGTGACCCCCTCCCACTAAGAGTAGGCCCTCTTATACCCTAATTCTAACTTTGCTAACTAATTGTTGCAACATTAATAACACGCTTTTCTTTCATTGGTCCATTCATTTAATCTATTCATTCTTTAATCAAGTTCTCTCGGATCCAACTGGTCCTTGGAAATGTATATGATCATTTCCTTTCTCACAGTTCAAGACATGTTTCCATCCGCTTCGATCAGTACATTTGTAACTTTTTTCGATACATTCGAGAACTCTGCAGGCATTGTCCTTTCTCTTAAAATGGTTTCCCACGGTTCCTTGCTGATCACCACGGCACACTATCAGTTCAATTAGGTCACATCAGCCTTGACCATTCTCGCATCCTAGCCTCTCAGCAACATCACGAGGTTAGCTTTTCTCCAACTTTTCTCCCTTGTCACGTGTTTCCCCGCACTTGCGCACTTCATTAACTGGCAGCCATTTTATATCGCCACTCGCTTATACTTAGAAGCACTATTTTGAAATAAACAAAACATAATTAAAATAGAGAAACATAGCCTTTTCGCTTCCCTCCCATCATCTACGTACCCCAATTAGTTATTACCTAGCAGAAAGCAACATTTAAGCTGTTCCTTACTTACCATCACTATTGTTTTTGCAACAACACGTTTATTTTCTATGAAGCACAAATCATGCATTTATTATAAATTAGTACGCAATTATTTTTATGTTATAATTAGACACACAGACATTCGTTAATAGATTATTCAGCACATATACTTGCGTATTACCCTTCCCCACGCACAGTGTTGATTAATACGTTTAAACGAACATTTTATTAATTATTTATAAAATTTGTTAGGGGTTAAAAAATTTTTATTTTCTCTGCTCCATCAACTCCCCCCTTTGGTGATTTTTAAATCACCACATAAAACCCAAGTTATACTTCTTTTTCAGGCAGCATATGTCTTTTATCCTTTTGCTTTTTGTTAGTTACACATCTGTTTCCCTTTCATCTTGTCTTCTTGTCTCCTTATACATGCTTTCTTTCATTTTCTCTAACTCAATTTCACCCATTTCTCTCTCTCTCTCTTTCATCATTCTGTTATTTCTTTTTATCTTATTTTGTCTTATTTTTCTTTTTATACATGTTATTACAATTTTCAACACCATGGCTAACAATATTACTACAGTTGCTATTATTATAATTTTCCCTATCATTAGTCTACTCATTCTGGTCAACCAATTTGCTACGGAAGAAAACCCTCTACCAAGTTTTCCCAAGACACTTTCAACCTCCAGTGGAACTAGTTCTTTGTGCAAATTTGTAATATTTGTAATATACTTCTGTATATTTTCACTTTTATCAGGAATGTAAGTGCAACAATGTTGGACTTTCAGCATTCCACAGACTCCACCCTCTTTTGCCAAAAGAATATCAAGGGCAAGCCGATTTTGCATCACCATAGCTCTCATGGCAACCATTTCAGAATTTACCATCAAGAACCCTCCCGCAGTATCTGTAGACAAACGATCTACTACTGTGGATAACTTCCGAATTTTAAATGCATTCAAAGATATTCCCACTGCTGGTATTAATGCTCCAAAAATATCACCTACAATTTCTGAAAAACTTTCCCTCTTTCTACGTGTAAAGCTATTAATCATCTTGTATGTTCCTTTTTCTTCTCTGTCCATATGAATTTTTTTGGAAAGACCAGGCCTACATAGCAAGTTCCATACCAATGGTCCGGTAACCTGTAATAAGCTCTATTCCCACAAATATAATAGATACCTGGAAATATTGGATCTTTTCCACCTTTGAATCCCCAACCTCCCAAAATTTGATAATTGTCATGGCAGATACTGGAACCTACAAAGTAATTGTCATAGACTGTCTTATTTCTCCTAATACACAACTTTCCTGTTTGCGGCCAATCTAATGTCATTGCTGCATTTATCTTTTCCCTTCATGATTTCCTTCCTCAAACGTCCATAGATGTGTTCCTTCCTCTTTTATTGCTTCTTTTGAAATTTCATTCTTCTTTCTTCAACCATTTCTAAAAATACTTTTTCTTCTTTCTTTAATTCACAGGTAAGGTTGTTATTAACTATTTCTTCTAAGGTTAATTTTCTATGTTCTAGAAAGAATTCTCCTAAAACTTTTGCTTGTTTTACTTTGTTAAGTTCTGGTACTACCGGAACGTTTGCAAAAATCTTATCTATATCAGTATAATAAGACTCTAATCTACCTGTTTTATAAAATAAACTTGCTATTACACTACAGGTTATTCCATAAGTTAGAGGTAGGTGATGATAAGTCACACCTTCTGACACTGATGCAGGCAACTGCATACAAACATAACAATCTCTCACATCCATTGTCTCTACATATTCGTACAACAATTTTGTAAAAACATTTTTTGAAAAGTCTGTTACTGACTTATCCTTATGTAATTCTGCACTACTTCTTAAAATAACTGGTTCTTTAATATTAGTTTCTTTTTCTTGTTTAGTATCATTCTTCGCTTCTATTACAGCTAAACTAATAGGAATTGTGATTGCTAAAACTATCCATACGGTCATTAACAAACCTGTACAAAAGCAGCACATTTTACACCATCTTTTTACAAACTCACATTTATCTCTTCTATCCCTAGTATTTTTCATTTTGCTTTTATTCTTTTTGTTAAGTTTCAGAAAATTGTGTCACTACACCTCAGAAATGACTTAGATGCCACTCTGCTTTCAAAAAGTCTTTGCTTGGTACTTTCTTTTAATTCTCTCCAGAATTCTTTCGTTGTCACATCCGGTGATTTGTCATATCCAGTAAAATTGTCATGTCCGGCAGAAGCACTATAAGTCTTCACTTCAGGTTTGTTGCATCTCACCTTTACCCATTCGATTTCTTAGTCTCGGGTTCTCGTGAGTGTTTCCTTCTTCTTTGTAATCCGTCAGTGCGATATATAGCCACTCAGGTGACTGTACTTTGCATTCACTTTCTTCGTTCTTTTAGACTTTTGCAGTCGTTTTCCACTTGGCTTTTCTTGTCCCTTTTGACTTGTTATTTCATTCACTTGTTCAGCACTTTTTTCTCCTGTTCTTATTATTCTATATCTCAATTTTCGTATATAGTTGCTGGGCCAATTATCTCCTTTTCTTGGCCTTTTGGCTTCACCTTCTTTTTTCTTCTCTTTCTGATTTCCAATTTCTTTTTCTTGATTCAGTTTTTGTTTTCTCCTCTTCTCCACTCTCTTCAGATTCGGTTTCAACTTTTCACTATTGTCTCTTATTTTGAAGCTTATGATCTCGTCGTCTCTTACTGGTGGATCTGTTTTCTCCTTCTTGTGTTTCCTTATTACTGTCCCTCCTCGGTGTTCTTCCGATTTGGTGTTTTCCTCACTCTCTACTTCTAAATTTCCCTGTTCTTTTGTTTCTCTATCTGTCCCTATTGCTCCTCGGGGTTCTTTTCGATTTTCTAACTTTTTATTTATCTCTTTCCCTACTTTGTCTATTAATATTACCTTTGAAGGATTTCCACCATAACTTGTACTTGGTTGCTCATCTAGATCATTTTCTTGTTCATTCTCTTCTCTAATTGGTTTATATCCCCAAGTTCTCCTTCGAAATTCTTCACAGTTTGCAACTGAATCATCAGATCCTGAACTTGTGTCAGATATTTCCAGATGTCGACTTACAGGTCGATCTTCAGGTTCTGGAATTTCTGAAATTCTTCCTTCTTCTTCTTCCTCCTCTTCTTCTCTAGAGTTGCTTGCAGTTGGGGTTTCCAGATGTCGACTTTCAGGTCGATCTTCAAGTTCTGGCACCCTTTCTCTTATTCCTGTTGTCCCAGTTGTTAAACTCTTATCCCACACTTCCAGACGTCGACTCACATGTCGATCAGTAGGTTCTTGAACTCTGATTGTGTGGCTGGCATGGACCCAGTTCTTTATTCCTGCACACTTGACTGCAGTCGTTGTCACTAGGATTACCTGTCGTGGCTCGTCCCAGCGAGGAACTAGACAGTTTCTTCTCCTGTGGATTTTTATGCGGACCCAGTCTCCTGGATTCAAGTCATGGGCTGGTTTTCTTTCAAGAGTGGTCGCATCCGGTCCAACCTGATGAAACACAGAACGCACCACATCAGCCAGTCCCTTGCAATAATCCAGTACTAGATCATCAGTTATAGTCAATAACTTGTTGACAGGTACTTGTGCTTGTCTCATTGCTCATCCCATGATCATCTCATGAGGACTAAGTCCAGTTTTCTTTTCAGGGATGCTTCTGATGGTCATCAGAACAAGGGGCAGTGCATCTGGCCATTTGAGTCCTATAGCTTGACACATTTTTCCTAATCTGTTCTTAATTGTTCCATTAATTTGCTCTACTACCCCAGAAGCCTCTGGTCTGTATGCACAATGTAGTTTTTGTTTAATACTCAATGCTTCACAAATCAATTGGATCAACTCATTTTGAAAATGTGTTCCTCTATCTGTCTCAACCGTGAGTGGAAAACCATACCTTGGAATGAACTCTCGCAGCATAAGTTTTGCCACCGTTGTTCCATCATTCCTTCTAGGGGGGTATGCCTCCACCCAACGAGAAAACAAACAGACGACCACTAGGACATATTTTAGTCTGTTACAAGGGGGCATTTCGATAAAGTCCAATTGCATTCTAGTGAACGGACCTCCTTCTCGTCCTATTGTTCCTAGACTCACTACCGTCTTTCTTCCTGGATTAAACTGCTGACAAATAAGACATCTTTGACAAAGGCTTTCAGCTATCGCTCTGAATTTTGGGTTATACCAGGTTTGTCTGAAAAGTCTGATCATTGCATCTCTCCCAATATGAGCTTGTCCATGGTACATCCGTGCCATGTCTGCAATCATGCTATCAGGCATAACTGGTCTTTCATCTCTGTACACCCACACACCATTATTTTCCTGTCTTCTACATCCTGCTTTTATCCAGTAATCTTTTTCCTCATCATTTGCAGCTTCCTGTAACTGTCTCAATTCATCCCATGTCTCGACAGTGTTAGTAAAAAGCAAAGGAGAAGAGATATGCTCCTTTCTCTATTCTTATTTAGGGACACCATGTTCTCTGCACAATATTTGGCAATCTCATCAGCATAGTTGTTTCCAACAGCTATGTAATCTTCGTTTTTCTTATGTGCCTTGCACTTCACTACAGCTATTTGTTTAGGCAGCTGTATCGCCTCAAGCAGCTTTTTAACAAAATCTCCATTTCTGATAGGTGTTCCTGCAGGCGTCAAGAAACCTCTTTGTGACCAAATCTGACCGAAGTCATGTACAATACCGAAACCATATTGGCTATCGGTCACAATCGTAACTCGCACATTTCTTCCCAATTTACATGCTTGAATCAAAGCAATTAGTTCCGCAACTTGTGCAGACCTTATTCCTTTCAGACAAGACGCTTCCATCACAGTTGCCACTGTGCACACTGCGTAAGCTGTGCTTAAAACTCCTTCTTTCGTTCTCAAACATGAGCCATCCACAAACATGACATAATCTGATTCCTTTAACGGTTCATCTTTTATGTCAGCTCTTGGTTTTGTGCAATATTCCAGCACATTCAGACAATCATGATCTACTTCGTCTTGTTCAATTATACTCTCTTCATCTGGCAATGATGTTGAAGGATTCACATTCATGCATCTATCTATGGTCACATTTTCAGCACTCAAGATTACTTTTTCGTACTTAGTCAGCCGACTATGTGTCATGTACTGTGTTTTTGTTCTTGTCAAAAGAATTTCTACTGAATGGGGAACATATACTCTCAGTGGATACCCCATCACTATACCTTCGCTTTGTTCCAGACTTACACAAGTAGCAGCAACGGCTTTCAGACATCCGGGCAACGCTTTTGCTATAGGATCTAAAACAGCTGAAAAATAAGCAATTGGTCTTTTCATTGTTCCATGTCTTTGTACTAGTACTGAAAACGCACATCCATCTCTTTCAATGCAGTACAATTCAAAATCCTTCTCATAATCAGGCATGCCTAAAGCAGGGGCCTCACACAATTTCTTTTTCAATTCTTTGAAAGATTTCATTTCTTCGTTATTTAACTCAAAAGGGTCTCTTACATCTTTCATGGTCAATTTTTGTAATGGTTTTGCAATCAAAGAGAAACCACTTATCCATTGTCGGCAATATCCAACCATTCCCAGAAACATTCTAACCTCTCTTTGCGTCATTGGTGCTCTCATTCCTTGAATCATTCTTACTCTTTCTGTCGCTATCTTTCGCACTCCTTTCTCAATTTTATGCCCTAAATATTGAACTTCTTTTGGCAAAATTGCAATTTTGAAGGGGACACTTTATGTCCTCTTTTCTCTAGATGGTTCAGTAAAGCAATTGTATCACTTACACATGCTTCTTTTGTTTTCGATGCCACCAACAGGTCATCGATATACTGCACCATCACGGACTTTTCTGGCATTTTCAAATCTTCCAGAGATTTCTTTAGAATCTGATTAAAGATTGAGGGGCTTTCTGTATACCCCTGAGGAATTCGGCACCATGCCAAAATACGCTCTCCGAACCGGAACGCAAATAATGGCTGGCTATCTGGATGCAAAGGAATAGAGAAAAATGCGTGACACAAATCTATCACTGTGTACCACTCAGCTTCGTGTGGAATTTGATATTGAATTACTGCAGGGTTTGGCACTATTGGACAACAGGGCACAACTATTTTGTTGATCTTTCTCAAATCCTGTACTATTCTATATGTTCCGTTTGGCTTTTTCAGTCCCATAATAGGTGAATTACATGGACTGCTCATTATTTCTTTTAGAATTCCCTGTTCAATCATTTTATTTATTACAGGAGTTATTCCTTCAATTATTTCTGGAGTTAATTTGTACTGTGGCGTATTCGGGTAAGTTGTTCCTTCTTTTACTGTTACTTTTACTGGATCAACTTCTTTCATTAATCCAATATCTTCTCCTGTAAAATCCCACACATTTTCTTTCACTGCAATTTTTAGTTCTTCTGGAAGTTTTTCTGCATCAAATGCAGGAAACAAACCATTCATTTCAGGTTCCTGATTCATCAAAGTTACTTTATACAATACATCTTCATCTGAGGTCTGAAATCCAATTCCATCTGGTGTACAATAAATTGTGCAATTCATCTTGCACAAGAGGTCACGACCTAAAAGATTTACAGGACTACAATCGCACACTACAAATCTATGCATTTTGCTAAAAGAACCAATTTTTACTTCCACTAATTCAGTAAGTGGTGTTTTAATCTGCTGATTTGCTACTCCTACCACTTGGATGTATTCACCTGAGAGAGGAAGGTTTGGAATTTCCACTGATCTAACAGTAGAACGGGTAGCTCCAGTATCGACAAGGAATGTTACATTTGCACCATTCACTTCTCCATCCACAAAGGGACCAGACTGATCTACCTCTAGAGTTGCGCCAAGTACGCACTCTTTTCCCTCTCCTGGGCACCTTCAGAAACTTTCATCCCATGTCTCATCCTCACTCTGTCGCAACCAATACTGAGAAATGTTGGCTGCTCGCGGCAACTGTGTTACCTGCTCTCCTCCGTAGAATCCTGTTTCTGTACTGTATCTTTGCTGGTTAACAGTGTTGGGAAGTGGTGGTTGTGGCACCTGACTTTGTTGAACAACTACCTCATTCTGCACCTGTGGAGTTAATGATTGATTTTCCGGATTAGGTTTAGGTGGGAACTTACACTCATTTCTCCAATGCCCTAATTTTCCGCAATTATGACAGGGCCATTTCTTTTTGCCTCCTCTAGACTCACTTGACCTTTCCCTTTACCTATGTTAGGTCGCGTTTTATTCTGTCCTGTTTCATTCCCACTATTATTATCCAATTGAGCTTCTTGTTTTTCTGCCACTTTCACCTGTGCCCACATTGCCTTCTCTTTCAATTTACGCTGTCTACTCTCAATATCATCACTGCAATACTTAGCATACCTCAGCACCTCGTCTACTGTGCCATTCTGCCAATTAATCATATGCTGTTTAATCATTTCACTAATCTCTGGTTTCAACCCAAACACAAATCTGTACACAAAATGACTCATATCTTTTTCACTTAATTCCTCATATCCACTATACTGCTTGAAGACCAACAACAACCTCTCATAATAGGCGTGTACAGACTCCTTACTCTCCTGTGTAGTTCTATCGATTTTTACCCAATCTGTCTCTTTAGGAGGAATCTTATTTTTCAAAAAGGTAATCACCTTATCATACTTCTTCATCACCTCAGGACCTGGAGCTCCTGTCTTAGGATCTCTTGGATATTCTGTAGTTGGCCAGTCAACTGTAAACTTACACTCTGACCACAAATCAGTTGGTACCACTATGTCAAATAATCCATCTAAATCTATCCACAATACCTTTGAAACCTTTACAAACCTCTCTACTTGTCGGTACCATTCAACTGGTTTCTCTTAGCTTCGGAAAGTCATTTGTGAATGACAGTATATCCTGCCTAGTCCAGGGAACATGCACATAACTACCACCTGGAGTTTCTCTCATAGGGTATTCTCTGGCAACAGGTTCTTTTTCAGTTATCATAAAAGCCAAAGAAGCTTTGTCTGTAGTTTTCTCATTCTTTTTGTCCATCTAACCTTCCATCTGTCCACATCACCCCATTTTCTCAATAACACAATTAACTCTTTTATCTGTGTCAGCCTTCCTGCCGTGTTCAAATTTTCAATATCTTTTTCACAAAAGTCTACTCTATAGGGTTTCTGCAATGTTTTCACTTTCGCAAAGTCTATTCCAATTTCACTGGCTACTTCTTCTAGTTTGTCATGTAAATTCTTTGCTCTCCATGTAATACTTTTGCACAGAAACATTATTTCATCATCCTGGTAATTTTTATCTTTTCTGTACCAATCGTTCCTAGAATTAATTCTTCCATGTCAATTTTTAACCTAATTACATGTAATGGTTTTTCTTCTGGTTCTTTTATTTGAAATGCCTTCATCCACTCATTTAACTCATCAGGAGTCGGACCTATGGGTGTATTATTTAGTTCTATCCAATTACCACTCTTTTCAGGAGTCTCTGTTGCAGATTCTGTTACCATATGCATTTTCCTACCATTGCACTCATTCACAGTCAAATTTGTAGGTGGACTTGGTCTGTAAGTACTAGCCAAATTACTTGTACTTGCACTTTGTTCCATCCTTTCTTTTTCTCTTTGAAATTGTGAACTCATGGGAATCACTAAAGATCGTTCATCAATTTTCTGATTCTCAAAAACTGGTATTACTGGACCTATTGTTACAGGCACAGTCACTGCTTCCATATTTTTTGTTAATTCTCTAATCTTCTCAGTTAGTTCTTTTGTTGTCCTTGCTAATTCGCTTGCATTGTCGCTTTCTATTCCTTCATTTTGTGAAGTTCTCATTTGATCTTGTGACCTATTTATTTCAATTCTTTTTTCCGGATTTTTATTTCGCATAGTCTCTATTAGCGGCGCATTTGGTGTCACCACTGTAGAACTCTGCTGATACGGAGGTGGATTTCTATTTAAAATATCTTCCAGCAATTCATCATCCGTTTCGCTCTCATGCATATATTTCTCCCTCTCCATATGTTTCTTTTTCTCAGTACGTTTTCTCTTAGTCTCTTCCTCAACTGTAAAAGCCGGAAACAAACCTCCTGTCATGTTAGCACATCTCCAACGTTTTATTCTATCCTCATGATTTATTCCCCACATTCTTCCAGGCATAAACTCATGATCTCTTAAACCTCTGAATCTCTCTCCCTCATACATCTCATCCTCCCATTCTGTCAACGCTTCAAACTGTGTCGGTCTAGGTCTAGGTTCTAGATTTGTCATCTTTTCTCGCAAATTTCGCAAAACCGCTACACTAAATGAACCATTCTCAGGGAAAGCTAATGCACCATCATTCTTCGTATACTTTGCCCAATTTTCTAACCATATGAATGTATGATATCCATATTTCAGCATCATATGTGAAGCTGCTGATTTCGGCGGAGGAATTACTTGTCCCTCTCTAGTCACAACCTTTTTGTCTTTCTTAAAGAAATTCTTTATTTTTGTCGTCCATGACGTTCTCTCCCTTTCATACTCGTAATACGGCATGTTTTCGATTTGTTTTTCTCTTCAAACCAGCACTGTTCCGTGTACGGAACTTCAACCAATTACAGCGCGACTCACACTAACGCACCAATCAGAACGATTCCCTTCGTCCGCGGACCAACCAATCCTAGCGTGGCACTTTTCTACGTCACTCTTGACTCTGTGTTCACGTGACTAGCGCACTATCCAATCCTAGCGCGGCACTGTCGATGTCACTCCTGCTCTTTTACCCCTCCTTTACAAAAATGTTATCGGCAATTTTTCTTTTCACTGTTTTCTTCGTTAGTTACAACAATTAAAACAATTCCATAGTCTGATTCGCTAAACAAAAGTGACAGCTTTGTCCTTTTACACAAGAATCCTGTATTTCCAGTAGGCAGCGCTTACCTCTACCCTACCACAGAATTATCAACTCTCGCCGATAAAGTAGCACTTCCCTCTACCTTACCCTTCTTTCAAGCAAACAATTAACTCGTTTCTCTGGAGATAAGACACATGTGGAGACTAGGCTCCTGAGAATTAAGGCCAAAGTTTCACAAGAAAACGTGATTTGCTATTTCAGTTATACACCTTTCGTACAGAAAATCCCTAACATAACACAACCTGTGTTATTACCAAAATGAATTCAGACCATGTACCAAATTCCATGTGACTTCTCTTGCCACACGTGTTCCACTTCCTACTTCCCAGAAGCGTGAAAACTCACATATAACATAACACGACTCAACATATAGTATTAGTCATAAAAAAAAAAATCAATAATCAATAAACAATAATCACTAAACTAATCTATAGAAAACCATAACTCTGCTACCAAGAAATCTGATGCAGCGCGTACAATAAAACTATTCTCCTCCTAGGTCACTTATCGGTCATCCAGGGGCAAACTATATTTTCTTACATCCACATGACGATGGGGCCCATAAACATCGCCTATCACACACGCACACACCTGGATTTCCTTTACACCTTTACGAAATTCTGTACTCCTAGGAGAAGCATGAGAACTAAATGGAAAACACCATTTATGTACCGCTGGAAGGAGCCGGGATATCTTATTACCTAAACCTATCGTTTTCTTTTCAGTTATTTCTTAAGATATTCCTGCTCATTGTTTTGTCGATGAATCATTCATGTAAGAAATTAGTTCATAGTGATTAAGACCAGCTAAATCACAATAACCAATTACTGGTGTCACAATCATTTAGTAAAATAACCACTGAGTCGTTTGATTTAAAGAATCTTAAATTTTATATAATTTTAAAAGCATGAGAAAGAATTTAAACTTTTTATTCAATTATTCATTCATTATTAATTCAAATAATTATTAAGCATAATCAATATTATTGCAGAAAGGAAATTTTTGTCATGAAGCAAAACCCTAATTACCTGCCTACCTTCCTAATTTAGCCTAATGATTTCTAACCTAAGTTTAACAATTAAAAATAACCTGATTCTCATACTCAACTGGAAAATTAAGACAGCAACAGCAACTTCAGCTCGTCAGCATCAGCTACCTGCAACCCGTCTCATCTAACAGTCTTTCAGCATCTCCCGCTCAGTAATGGATCGATCAGGACCACCAAGCACTGGAAGCCACCAACACCAACACCGACTCTGACTGCGACTCTCCAACTCCGATCGTGACTGTGACCCCCTCCCACTAAGAGTAGGCCCTCTTATACCCTAATTCTAACTTTGCTAACTAATTGTTGCAACATTAATAACACGCTTTTCTTTCATTGGTCCATTCATTTCATCTATTCATTCTTTAATCAAGTTCTCTCGGATCCAACTGGTCCTTGGAAATGTATATGATCATTTCCTTTCTCACAGTTCAAGACATGTTTCCATCCGCTTCGATCAGTACATTTGTAACTTTTTTCGATACATTCGAGAACTCTGCAGGCATTGTCCTTTCTCTTAAAATGGTTTCCCACGGTTCCTTGCTGATCACCACGGCACACTATCAGTTCAATTAGGTCACATCAGCCTTGACCATTCTCGCATCCTAGCCTCTCAGCAACATCACGAGGTTAGCTTTTCTCCAACTTTTCTCCCTTGTCACGTGTTTCCCCGCACTTGCGCACTTCATTAACTGGCAGCCATTTTATATCACCACTCGTTTATACTTAGAAGCACTATTTTGAAATAAACAAAACATAATTAAAATAGAGAAACATAGCCTTTTCGTTTCCTCCCATCATCTACGTACCCCAATTAGTTATTACCTAGCAGAAAGCAACATTTAAGCTGTTCCTTACTTACCATCACTATTGTTTTTGCAACAACACGTTTATTTTCTATGAAGCACAAATCATGCATTTATTATAAATTAGTACGCAATTATTTTTATGTTATAATTAGACACACAGACATTCGTTAATAGATTATTCAGCACATATACTTGCGTATTACCCTTCCCCCACGCACAGTGTTGATTAATACGTTTAAACGAACATTTTATTAATTATTTATAAAATTTGTTAGGGGTTAAACATTTTTTATTTTCTATGCTCCATCAGTGGCAACATCTATATTTTTTAGGACAGGCAGAAGAAGGGTGGCGCGAGATAACATGCATAAGTAGACTTGGAGATTCCAATAAAAAGTACTCAACAAAAAGGTAATCCTGAGGCCGTCCTGTGTGCGACAGTGTAGACCAGTGTTTCCCAAACTGCTTCGCTACCCAGTGGTGAGCCACAAGCCGATTTTTGGTGGATTGTAAAAGTCCAAGCAATAAATAAAGAGGTCTACAAATTCTCTATTTATCTTGTCATATTTGTGCGCTTCAAAGACAAGTTGAATGTCGGGGGTGTGGAATTTAATAAAATATCTACATGTACAAAGGACAGGTTGCTTCATAAGTCTACTTGCCCTGTAAAAAAAAAAATCCACTTGTCCCTTTGGTGCAATGCTGTGCAGCGACACATTATGGCATAATTCTTTACATTGGAGCTCTGATGATGAAAGGGCTCGTACTATAGAGGGGTTTAAATACTAGCGAGGCCCTTATTTTGCCACCTTTCTGCAGATCGACATACTGGGCGTGGAGGTAGCGGTAAGCAATAGTTCCAGGGTTGAAATGCCTTTTTGAGTCTGTGCAAACCTGCTAACTTGCATGTTTTAGGGGTTTTCACCCGCTCTTCTCTAATCTTTTTCCATACTGAGAAAGTTTGGAAATTTACTCCTGACAAGGGCAGTAGTAAAACTTTCTCCAGAGCTTTGGGAACAATAGTGGTTTGAGGGAAGGTGAACTTGTAGACGCTCAACAGATTTTCGCATGAGTAAATCTACACATGCCTATTTGCTTGTGCTAACATGCAGTTCACAAATATTTTCTTGGAGTACGTGTTCCTGGTCTACTTCTGTAAATTCTTGTTAATTCATGAAACCTGTAAATATGCATTAATGCAAGGACATACACTACAGATACACTTTTGTGACTTTCTTCAAAAATTGGGCACCTAATTAGGTCGGCATTAACCAAGACCTTTTGTTTTTTAGGTCTCGCCTACGCAGCGCGCATGCGCTGCTTAGGAGGGCCTTTAGCCGTCGCTCTTCACTTTTTCAAGCACTGCACTCGTGCTTGTGGCGGCATCCACCTTGCGGGAGCGAGCAGCGGCGCGCCACAAGCACGAGTGCAGTGCTTGAAAAATGAACGGCACATGCGCACCTAAGAATGCCGCGTTCTCGCCCACGCACACGGACGCTCACACATGCGCTCTCTCCAACTGACTGCCCTGACGAGGGTGCTTGATTGGAAAGCTTTTGATTTAAATTTCACAAGTACAGTTCATGAATAAATGAACAATGGCTTACTGTTGCAGGTGCTCCGTGGGATCTTCGTATGAATGGATACTTTTCTCGTCCTTTCTCTGCCTCCGTTTGACAGCGTCTCTTGGTGCGTCCAAGTCCTCGACATATATCACTGGTGCCCTGCGCTCCTCCGTTACATAGGCGAGGCTGGCTCCCGGTGTGACGTCACTGTGTTTGGAGGTTGAACGCGTGGGGAAACGAAACTCATCTGAGCAGGAAAGCAGAGTTTTGCTTTCCATCTTCACCTCCCTCCCCTGCTACCTTTTCTTACCTCTTTTTGTTCCCCGTTCCACCCCTGTACAGTATTCTATTTGCACAATTCAGTCCTCGGGACAAACATCTGCGTTACAAGTGTGTTTTTTTCTGGACTGTCACGGTGGAACTGAAAATGAAATTAGGATACGTCACACACAAAGGGCAACATTGGTGAACCGCGGTTATAGAGACTGCGTATTTATTTTTGTTGACGCTGTCCAGACATACACCGAAGCAAGGGAATAGACAGAAAAATAAAATGACCCCCACTTTGAACCACATGACCCTAAATGAACGAGCAAAGTGAGAAATCTCGACCATTTCTATGCAGGCCTGTGAGAGTTGATCCACCCTCGCCCGTGGTGAAAATAGTGCACAATTATGCTTTAGAGCACAAATTAAAAAGAATTTGGCCAAACAGCTGCAACCGTTTACCAGCCCTTCTTTCTTCCTTGCCTTCTTAAATTACGCTATCCTTTCTTCTATCCTTCATTTATTTTTCCTTCTCAATTTTTCTCTGACTTTTAGTTATACCGTATGTCTTTTTACCTTTCTTTCTATATATCATTCTTTCTTTTCTACTTTATAGTATTTGTTCTTTCCTCTCTTTTATTACCTTCTTTCTATCTTGCTTTCCTTCTTTCTATTATTCTTTCTTCCCATCTCGCCTTCTTGCTACCCTTTTGCCCTTCTTTATTAATTTCTGTGCTCCTCTTCCTCTTTGCTTCTTTCTTCTCTTTCCTTGTTCCTTCTTTGTACTCCTTACTTTTCATCTTTCTGCCCTTCCTTCTCCCCTTCTTTTCATTCTTTCCATCTTTACTCATTTCTCTCTCTTCCTCTTTCATTCCTTTCATTGCCCTTCCTTCCCTTTTCCTCTGTCTCTCATTCCTCTTTTTCAGATTCCTTTTTAATATTTCATTTTGTTTTTCTGCTTTCCTTCTTTCTTTCCCTTCTATTTTTCTTTTATAATTTTGTTGTGACTTCCTTCCCTTCCTGACACCCTTCTTTCTTACTTTCTTTCCCTCTATTTTTATCTTCCTTTCACCCTTTTTTCTCTTTCATCCTGTTCACCTTCCTTTTTCGTGTGCCTTCTTTCAGCTGTCCTGCATTTCTTTCTGACCCTTTTCCCTTCTTTGCAGTCTTATTTTTCTTCCTTTTTCTTGTTAAAGTATTGCATTATCAATGGTTATCTGGATGTTGGGTAGGGTACCAGAATATTGTATTCAGAATATTATCTGACATAAATATAGTGTCCATATTAGCATTTAAGAGAATATTACCTCACTGGAGTTAATAATAGATCATCTACACCCAATGGGACAGTATTTTTGTAAACTCTATTTAGGATAGCTTTGTCTAATATAGTTGGCTAGGATTTACATGGATGTGTTTGCGTGGAGTTACATGCCTTGGCTTGTGATTTTGGATACCTCTGCCGTTGGTCTCATATAGCCACCTGCAAGGGTAAGAAAAATGGTATGACAGGGAAACGCTTCACAAGCATCCATCTATCTATAGTTTGGACTGACTTTGTGTTTGAAGATCAGCGTAAAAGCCTTGGTGTGACTAGATGAGTGATGGACAATGAAAATGTCTCTAAAATGGTGGCTTCTGCTGTCTCGTGTCAAGAATCCCATACTAGTCCAAAGCGTGGCATCTCAGATGCTGAAGCATGGCGCTTGCTTGCAATATGGTACTTCTATTCTGTCCCATAAGGCTAGGCCCTTTGTAGAAGTTTTAAATTGGCCCTAATGGACTCTCGTTACTGCACCTTTGCACCCCAGTGCCGTGTGTAGTGACTCTTCCATCATCGCCTCTCTTTATGTCAGTTCTCCTTTCATGGTATATAGCGCCTCCTCACCTTTTAGGCACCTTTCTGGCAGTGTCAGCATGTGCCCAGCTCCGACGGCAAGGAAAAAGGTAAGAGGTGCCTTTAATGTATTTATTGTATTTACTATTATTTAGTTTGATTTTGCCGGTGTAAATAAGTGTATTTACATATAATAATTTGTTTATACGTGGTTTACATCAACCAACTCAAAATTATATGTTTTTGTAATGGGACACATTTTCTTTGGCATCACAAGAGTTAGTCCATTACTAGATATATAAAAAACGTTGAATACAAATCCTCACTTTGTAGGACTCATGAAATTATAGCAAACATGCCATTATAATGACTCTAATGTCTGAAAGGTACATCCGTGGTGGGAGGTTCACACACAATGTGCTAGTAGTGTATGTCTGGCACAATGTTTCTGGTGGGTGCGTGTTACTAAATGTCACACACGCATGGAATGTGTGGTATACATGAACCTCTAAATGTCTCGTGTGTGCATGAGGCATGAAATGTTTTATCGTGTGTGCCACGAATTATCTAGTGTGCACAAGACACAAAATGTAGTTGATCTGATGTAAGACAAGGAATGTCTGCTCTCTGGGGTGCATAAGACACAAAATGTTTCTTCGATGTCACATTTACTAATCTCTGGAGTGTGCGTGACATCGAATGTCTGGAAAAGTCACATTTCTCCAGTGAACAGAAGACATGAAATGTCAGTGTTGTGTGTAGGATACAGCAATGTCTTTTAGTGGAAGCTTTTACAATATTATATACAAACCATAGTTGCTGCTTATTTATCTTATGCTACTAGTAACAACCATTGACAAAGCCAACAACCCTGACTTGTTGTAGGTATGATATTACTTGTATCATATATCAAGATGCAAATACAAGTCCGATGGCGCACTATGCCAAGCACAGATTTTTCGCGTATGTGTTTTTAAGCCACGCCCTTAATTACATTGGCCACGCACCTTTGAGATACCCCCCCCCCTCTCTCAGTTTTTTCATCCCACTTAATAGGTCTCGCTTTTGGGACCTTATAAGTATTTAGTTATGCAGCACAATATCCCAACATCAACTGTTGCATGGCTAAACACTTATAAGGTCCCAAGGGCGAGACCTATTGGCTATGCCAATGCTTGTTTTTAATGCTGTCTTCTGCACTGTACTGTCTTGTACAGTGTTCCACACAGTACAGTGTTCTTGGTAGTTGTACTGTCTTGTACTGTGCTCTCTAGGGCAATATGCTGTCCACTGCAGCGTACCTTGAACAGAATGTGACAACTTGTAAAGTGCAGTGCCCAGTGAAGTTTTCTGTCCAATGCAATGTACCACTAGTGCAGTGTGCTTTCTAGTATAGTATACTGTCTATTACTGTATCTCATCTGGTGCAGTGAGCTCCCTAGCAGTGTGTACTCTCTAGTGCAATGGGACCCCTGGTGCATTGATTGAAAGACGCAGTCAGCTACTTCAGAAAGAAGTGACCGCGCTCTTGAGGTAACCAACCGAGATTTAGTCTCTGTTCCTAACCCCTGGAATCAAGGAAATGGAAAGGAAACAAAAGTGGAGACTAGCAACAATTAAAGTTGTGCATGAACAGAAAGGTCTTGAGCTGTTTTCTAAAGATAAAAAGATTTTATTGGGAACAGAGATGTAGAGACAAATCTACTATTTATTACAGTGTACTGTCTAGTGCAGCACTGTGGACAATGTAGTACTGTGTAGCAGTGCGCTCTCTAGTGCAATAAGTCATTTAGTACAGTGTGACACATAGTACAGTGTGCTGTCTGGTGCAGTGTTTTGTGAAATAGTGTATTGTCTTTTGAGTTGTGCTCTCTAGTGCTGTGTGCTGCCTAGAACTGTGTGCTGTCTAGTATAGTGTATTCTGTAGTTCAATGTGCTGTCTAACAGTATTAGTTCTAGTGCAGTGTGCTGTGCAGTATAGTTTATTGTGTAGCACTGTGGGCTGCCTATTACAGTGGGCAGTCATGTGCATTGTGCTATTTTAGGGTTCTGTAGAATGCAGTGCAAGGTCTAGTATGCTTACTTGTTGTTGGAACTGGCACTTTCTGATTGGCTGAGGCGGTAACCCCAGCCAGGCAGGACCTACCACTCCTGTCAGGGGCTGGTGATTACATTCACTGTATGACCTGCGCTCACTCTTGGGTAGCTTGACACTGAGCAGTCAGGCTTATCACAGAGGCAATGTGTAAAGCATTGGCACAGCACTTTAACACAATAAGTACACTGAGCGTCACAAAAAAGAGACTTTACACGTGGTGTATGTAAATAAAGATTGTATTCAACACACACATTAATTAACACAACATAAACATCACGTATTTCTGGGCATAAATCACATTTGGAAATATTACTAGCAGTACTAGGCCCTACCGTGTTAAAATGATATCAGTAGTCTGCACACTTGGGAAATATCCTACTTTACCCCCCAGCATCCTTATACAGTGCATACCTCTGTCAGAGCTAGGCCCACCCTGGTAATTATTACAATTCAATACCCGACACTTATAAGGTGCACCCCAGATCACAACAATCTCAGAACTGTGTACACACAGATAATTACAACACTTTTAAACAGCACCGTGGGCCAAGGCTGCACGGGTAAAAACCAATGTCAAAAATAGTACTCTTTTGGTAATCAACGTGTACAGCAACACCGCCATGCAGGGTAATTAATAACAGGCAGGCCTCATGCAGTCACTCCCACAGACTCACTGAGCACTGCTACTCGGTGCCACAGATAGCAGGCAGGTCCGTATGGAGTGCACTCGCGCACACACACACAGCACTGTAATGCGTTTGCCACTGATATCCGGCAGGTCAGTTTATAATACAAATGCGGACCCCGTGGTCCAAGCCCTCCACCTTTCAGCTAACCTGGGCTACCCTAAGCCCACTGGTTGGAGATAAAAAAAACACTCCCCCTGATACTAGGCCGATTGCAGCCGGAGTCACACTCAGTCAGGGTCCCAGGAAAGAAGGTGGGGGTAGGTAGCAGGGATAATTAGGTTGCATTCGACAAATATGGGTTTGGCCACCACTCGTGATGTTCACCCACGGTATGCAGAGCAGAAGCAGGCTGAGGGCAATAGTCGTTCAATCAAATGATTCCACAATTTGCCTTCCAGCACCAGCCCAGTTCTGCAAAGCACAGGGGGGGTTACACAGTCCGTTGACACACTTCCGATCTCTCTCAGAAGCGTTCCTCAGCCCAGTCAATTACGCTGAACACCCAGGCCCGATCTGGGCAATACTACCTGGCAACACAACGTCCTTGGGGCTGGGTGAGGAGAGGGCAGATGATCCACCGCACTGAGGGCACAAAAGGAACAATCGATGAATGGGGGGTGAAGCAGGGGAGCCTCTCAGAAGCAGGAGTCACCCCGTCAGATACACCTCGATCAAAGTAGCACCCAGGCAAAGCTGGCACAACGGAACACAAATCTGCTCCTCTGCACCTCCCTGGAAATGAGGCCCAGCGTCTGGTGCGCGTTGATCCGACTTGCACCAGACAGTTTCGGTCACACACAACGAAGAATTGCAAATTCCGTACCTCCCTAGAAATGAGGCACAACGTCAAGTGTGCATTGATATGGGTCACATCAGACAATACCAGTCACACAGAATGAAGAGTCCCAAATTCCAATTCTCCCTGGAAATGAGGCACCACGTCTGGTACGCGATACAGATTGCACCAGACACTTGTAGTCACACACACAGGCGCAGGGTTAGCAGTGCCCCATGAAGTAGAATGAGGCACTACTACTGGTATGCCCTCCCTCCAAGTGTCGGAACCTATGAGTCGGACACCGCATTCAATCAGCATGCAGTCAGCGCGTCGCACGGGAGAGATGCTGCACGATCGATGAAGCGGGTCACGCTGGGTCCCACAACTGGTGAATCTGCTCACCAGCAATAAGACGCTTATGTGTGTTGAGGCCCCCACGATGCAAGGACCACACTCCATAAATGCGGGCACGTCCCCACAAGAGTATCTCTTCGCTGCTGAAGTATGGCACCAGTACTTATACTGTAGTGTGCCTTTCAAGTAGGGGGTGGTTCAGAGGGTTTCCCTTTGAACCACAGATGTCTCCCCTAAATTTCAGTCCTGTCTGCCATGCGGCTGTGGAATGCAGATCTTAAACTTTAGTGGGGCCATGATCTGACTTCCAAGAGGCCAAGTGTCAAAACGTCTCCTTCTAGTCTATCCAGCCAGACCCTCTATGGCAGAGGTCTGTTGTTCCTGTTGCATGCCCAGTGTTTATAGCTGTTGCTGCGGAATGCACAGATGTGCTCCCCCACCCTCCAGTGTGGACTGGAGTCAAGCTAAAAGGCACACAAAGAGTTTTAGAGCAGAGAAATGCCCATTTTCTAGAAGTGGCATTTCTAAGCTATTAATGACAAATCCCTCTTTACCACAGGAGAGGGGTTGTCATTGTGAATCCAATGATAGGAATCATTATTAGGCTTCTCCACTGTAAAGCACTATTGCAGCTTGAAGTAATTTCAACCATTTCCCCATGTTAACCAATGGGAAGAGCAAACCTCATAGGCAGTGAAAACATTCATGGGCATTCTTCACTACCTGGGTGAGGAACACACACGTGTACCTGCCCTGCCATTCACCTGTCACTGACTTACCCCAAGGGTGCTCTAGAGGTAGTGAAAGGTCACCTCAAGAGTGGACAGAGGTTTGAAAAAGCCAATTTGAGCATAAGTGCATGTGCCCACACACAGGCCTGCAATGGCAGACTTGAGACATGTTCAAAAACATCATAAGTGCATGTGTGCACACACAGGCCTGCAATGGCAGGCTTGAGACATGTTTAAAAACATCATAGGTGCAAGTGCGCACACACAGGCCTGCAATGGCAGGCGTGAGACATGTTCAAAAACATCATAGGTGCAAGTGCGCACACACAGCCCTGCAATGGCAGACTTGAGACATGTTTAAAAACATCAGGTAAGCACCACTTCCTAACATGGGTAGGAAGGGTGCGCTCACTTTCACACTGCATTTAAGTAGGAAAGTGCCCAGAGCCCTAAGACCACTAAAAGAGAATCAGCGAAACGCAGGACAAGAAACTGCGATATATGGCTGATCAAGGACAGAGGAGACACCCCCTCCCCCATCCTTCTGGACCGATCTGCTGCCTTCAAACCCATCTCCCATCCAATCCTTGTTCAACGTCTACACAATGCCGGCATTCAAGGACCATCACACTGCTGGATTTGCTCTTCCCTCACAAGCGGCACCTAATTGGTCATCCTGACTCCTTTCACCTCAACCTGTGCCAAAATCATCTGCTGAGTACCACAAGGATCCTTGCTCAGTCCATGCTGCTCAAGGTATGCATCGCGCCACTCACCAGCATCATTTTCACTCACAGAATTTGCCTTATATCCTACGCAGATGACACCCAGTTCATCTTCTCCTCTGACAAAACATCGAACACCCAAACCAACTTCTCTGCCTGCATGACTGAAGCCACCAGATGGATGAAAAAGAACTGCTTAAGCTCAACACAGACAAGAAGGAAGTAATCGTCTTTGGTAAAGAGACCTCGCTATGGGAATCCCCTTGGTGGTCTCAGACCCAACCCAACCACCCATTCAAAGAACCTTGCAGTAGTCGTCTACAACCAACTTGCTACAATGGGACAAGTAAACACAGTCTCCGCCTCCTGTTCCCACACACTCAACATGCTGAAGAAGATTTTCAAGAGACTTACCTTCAACACCCCCCAGAACTGTCACCTATGCCCTCATCACTAGCATCATGGACTACGGCAACCCACTTTATGTAGGAATTAACTCACAACTGAGCAGAGGCCTGCAGATCAAATATAACTCAGCTGCCAGACTCTGACTCCCCACCAGTATTCACCTCACCCGCACAACAGAGACGTTCACAGACTCCCCATACACAAACAGTAGTCTTCAAACTCCTCATGCACGCATACAAACCTTACACATTTTTGCCCCACCTACCTCAACAACCACATAAACTTCCACATACTTACCCGCCACCTCCGCTCAGCCAGACTCTTACTTGCACCCACATACACAGACCCAGATCCGGCAGTCGTGCCTTCTCCTACCTCGCTCCCAAAACCTGGGCTGACCTGCCTCTGCACATCAGAGCTGCCGCCTCATTCCTTGAGTTTTGGCGGAAACCGAACACAAGACTCTTCACCTAGTCTCGCCCCGCCTCGGTCCACGCTGCTCCTGCTTCACAGCACCAGGGTTCCCTCCTGAGTGAGTCGTGCTCTCTACAAATACTTATAACATTGTAGGTGACCTCACGCAGAGTAATGTCTAGCACAGTAGCTATTACAGTGTACTGTCTGCAGTGTGCTCTGCAGTGCAGTGCTTGTTTAGTGCAGTTTGCCACTTAGTACAGTGTAGTGTCTACTACAGCGGATGCTCTAGCTCAGCGTACTGTTTGGTGCAGCAATATTCTATCTACTGCAAGGGGCACTCTACCACTGTGCACTCTGCCTAGTGTAGTCTACTTTGCAGTAGAGTGCACAGTACCGTTCCCTGCAGTGGGCTCTCCAGTAAAGTGTACTGTTAGTACAGTGGCTGTAGCCCAGAGTACCGTCTTGTGTTTTGGGCTGTCTAGTATAGTGTACAATATACAGTGCGTCTCTAGTACAGTAGTTGTCTAGTGCAGTTTACCATCTAGTACAGTGATTAGTGACCATTTCAACATAGTGTTCTGTGTAGTATAATTGGCGCTCTAGCACAGTGCACTGCCTGTTGTGTGCTCTGTAGCACAGTGAGCTGTCTGGTGCAGTCTACCATCTAGAGCAGTGCTATGTATACAGTGCGCTCTGTAGTACAGCGAGCTGTCTAGAGTCTACCCTCTTGAGCAGTGGGTGCTTTAGAACCGTGTACTCTTTGCAGTGTGCTCTGTAGTATGTTGTGCTGCGTAGTGCAGTGCACCATCTGGCACAGTATTCCTCTTTGCACAGTTTAGCACAGGGTCTGTCTTGCAGTGTTCTGTGTAGTGCAGTAGCTGCCTAATACAGTGTGTACTGTCTGCAGTGAGCTCTGTTGTATAATTACCTTGATTAGTGCAGTCTACCTGCTGGTGCAGTGTACTGTCTCCTACCATGGGTGGTACAGTGTGTGTCCTAGGACAGTGTTCTACCTTTAGCACTGTGTCATGCCTAGTGCAGTGCACTCTCCAGCATAGTGTTCTGTATGTGCAGTCTGTACTGTCTACAGCCTGTCCAGTCGTACAGTGACCTTCTTTGGTGCAGTCTACTATCTGATGCAGTGTTCTGTCTAGTACAGTGCACTGGCAACAATCTGACCTATAGTACATTGAGCTGTCTAGTGCACTCTACCATTTAGTATAGTGTACTGTCTGCAGTGTCCTCTGTAGTACAGTGAGCGGTGTAGTGCAGTCCAGTGGGTGCTGTAGTACATTGTTTAGAACAGTGGGCTCTTTAGCACACTGCACTGTCTGCATTGTATTCTGCATTGCAGTGTACTGATGAGCTCTTGTTTTTGCTGGACCCCACACATCTCATGTACCATATATAGCACCTTGTGTGTGTGTGTGTGTGTGTGTGTGTATGTGTGTTTTTGAGAGATGCTCTTTCTACAATTAAACTGTAAGTAAAGCACATCTCTGCCCCTTCAGATAGGTGCTGTCTAGTGCAGTGTTCAGTATAGTGCACACATTCCAGGTATGTGGTGTCTAGTACAGTACAGTACAGCGCACTCCGTCAAGGTAGGTGCTGTACAGTGCAGTATATTTTATGGTACAGTGCGCTTCTTTCATATAGCTGCTGATAGTGCAGTGTAAGGAACAGTGCAGTCCTCTGAGATAGGCGCTGCCTAGTGCAGTATAAAGCACAGGGTGCTTCTTCCAGGTAGGCAGTGTCTATTGCAGTACAGTACAGTGCACTCCATCGAGGTAGGTTCTGTACAGTGCAGTGTATTTTATAACACTGTGTACTTGTTCCAGGTAGGTGTAGTATATTGTATGGTACAGTGTGCTCCTTTCAGATAGCAGCTGTTTAGTGCAGTGTAATGTACAGTGTAGTCCTTTGAAATAGGTTCTGTCTAGTGCAATGTGAAGCAGTGCAGTACCCTCCTTCCAGAAAGGTGCTGTCTAATGCAGTACTGTATAGTGTGCTATTTCCAGGTAGGTGCTCTATAGTGCAGTATGTTGAACAGTCCAATGCACTCCTTCCAAATAGGTGCTGTTTAGTGTAGTGTACAGTACACTAATGTGCGCTCTTTCAAAATAGGTTTGTCTCATGCAGTACAGTGTGCTTCTTCCAGATAAGTGTTGTATATGGCACTACTTTGAACAGTAGAGTGCATACATGCCAACCCTCCCGATTCAGACGGGAGACTATCGATTTCAAGGCTATTCTCCCGCCTCCCGTTCCTGTATGCAAAAACCCGATTCCTCGGCGGGCTTCAGCCGACAGGGACTGGTCTTGTGTGACATGTTTGTCAAGCTCTCTCTGCCTGCCATATCGCTTTCTCCGTGCTCCTGGCTGATAAGGAAAGAACTTATATCTGCGTTTCTGATATCCCATCCTGCAGCAGCACACTTTCAAGTCCCATAAATGCCAATAGACCCGATTCAGGCCTCAATTGAAGTCAATGGGAGAAATACATCCACCCGATAATTTTTTTTAAATCTCCCACTTTACTCTTCTAAAATGGTAGCGTGTATGAGAGAGTGTTCCTTTCAGATAGGTGCAGTGAACAGTGCAATGCGCTTTTTCCAGATAGGTGCTGCTAGTGCAGTGTACAGTACAAAAGTATTCTCCTTCCAAATTGGTGCTGTCTAGTGCAGTACTGTGCAGTGTGCTTCTTCAAGATAGGTGCGTTATAGTGCAGTGTATTGTATAGTACAGTGCACTTCTTCCAGGTAGATGCTGCATAGTGCAGTATATCGTACAGTACAGTGTGCTCCTTTCAGATAGGTGCTGTGTAGGTCAGTGTAAAGTACATTGTGGTACTTTGAGATTGGTGCTGTCTATTGCAGTACAGTGTGCTCCTTTGAGGTATGTGCTTTCTAGTGCAGTGCAAAGTACAGTGCTCTTCTGGGTGAGTGCTGTCTACTGCAGTACAATACAGTGTGTTCCTTTCAGGTACGTGCTGTATGGTGCACTACATTGTACAGTACAGTGCGCTCCTTCCAGATAGGTGCTGTTTAGTGCAGTATACGGTACAGTGCACTAAAGATTTTGTCTAGTGTAGTAAAATACAGTGTGCTCGTTCCAGGTCAGGACTGTATAGTGCAGTATATTATACAGTGCATTGCATTCCTTCCAAATAGGTGTTGCCTAGTGCAGTGTACAGTTCAGTGTGCTCTTTCCAGATAGGTGGTGTCCAGTGCAGTATACAGAGCAGTGTGCGCCTTCCACACAGGTGCTGTCTATTGCAGTACAGTACAGTGTGCTACTTCCAGGTAGGTGCTGTCTAGTGCAGTGTACAGTATAGTGCGCTCCATCCAGATAAATGCTGTCTAGTGCAGTGTAAAGTACAGTGTGGTCTTTGGAGATAGGTGCTGTCTAGTGCTGTATAGAGTACAGCACGTTTTTTCAAGATTGGTGTTGCCTGGTGCATACAGTACAGTGCGCTCATTTGAAATGGGTGCTGTTTATATCATTTTGCCTCATGTCAATCACCTGAAAATAAACTAAAAATGCCAAGTGTATGCTTTATTTGCATGTATTAAATCTCTAATTCTGAATCTCTTCTCTGCAGTGACGGTGACTCTGGATCCAGACACAGCGCATCCTTGGTTTCGTCATATCTGAGGGGCGGAGACGTGTGAGATGGACAGACAGACCACAGTGCCTGCTGGACACGCCAAAGAGATTCACCTCCAACCGATTTACATCCTATGAATCCTGTGTGCTGGGGAGCGAGGGGTTCACCTCAGGCAGACATTACTGGGAGGTGCAGCTGCTGCAGGAGGGGCAGGGAGAATGGACTGTGGGGGTCGCTGCAGGGTCTGTGGCGAGGGAGGGAGGGATCCCATGGTCACCTCAGGGGGGAGTCTGGGCTGTGAAGAGGTGGAATGATCAGTACTGGGCTCTCACCTCCCCTCTGACCCCTCGTGAGAATCCCCTGAAGCTGGGGGTTTATCTGGATTATGAGGGGGGGGCAGCTGTCCCTGTACAATGCTGACTCCATGGAGCTTCTCTACACTTTCCCCCGGGCCCCCTTCACTCACAGGCTCTTCCTGTTCTTATGTCTCTGCTGGGGAGCAGAGCTTAGGCTGGTGTAGCAGCTGCCCCCCACCTCCCAGTAGTATGTGTGTGAGGCGGGGGAGGGGTACCCCTGCTAGTGGTCCATAGGGAAGAGGCTGTGTCTGCCACTCATCTTCCAGCTCTGATTTAACCCTTTCTGCTGCTAACATTCAGCACTGACTTCACTGGCACACCTGAAACCAAATTCAACGTATTTTTCTGTTTTATTTGTTATTTCCTATTGTTCTTTTGTTGTCGGCACAAATATGAGAAAACGTTGTAAACCTTCCTGCAATCAGCGCTCTCTGGTCTGTTCGTCCGTCCTGCTCCAATGTGCTTTATCTTCTCTAAAAAGAGACGCTTACCCACGTACGTTTGGGAATAGTCATGGAAAGCGAAAAGGGAAAATATATCCTTGTATCTTTTTTATTTAATTTGTTATTTAATTATTACACAGGTATTTTTGAAAACATTTCAGTGTATTTACACAGAATTAATCAAACCATAACTGTGACTCTAAACCCTCTTGTTTTCCGCACGGAGTGTATATTCGGTAATTTTATGTATTTTCCTATTTTTATACAATAAGGTGCATGGTGTCACAAAGAGAAACACTGGCACCTACTGTGCAGATGTGTGGTGAAGTCTTGTGTTGTAAAGCCTTGCCGGCCAACAGTCTTGACGATGTAAAATATGCGTAGTAAATGTTATACGAAGTAAAAACTTTGGAGTAAAGGTTGTTCCCCATCATTGGTATCCTATAGATCCTAGATCAGCCCAGTGCCTGTGACGGCCCACGATTTTGCAACCTGACCATCAGTTTCAGTCTTGGTTTTAGGGTTACCCACAGTGGCGCGCATCTGGCATTTTGGATGGGCTCCTGCATCCTTCTGCGAAGCAGTTTAAAAGCATTTGCGGTGTCTGAAAATGTTTTTGGGGAAAGGGGTGGCGAGCATTTCGACATTGTAATAAAGGAACATGTACTAAAGGGAGAGCATGTGTTCCATTCTATCTCCAGCCATCTGAGAGAATTGGGGGATTCTGGGAGCAGACAAATTGCCCCTTGGCACTTGACTCCAATTCCAGCCACTTTTGTTTGAAAGCTAAGGCACTGGTGAGTCCAAGCACAGTCACTGCTGACTCATTACTGATAATGCTGACTTCAAATACAGGCACTGGTTACTCAGTTTCAGCGAACCCTTTGAAAATCATAGGCAGTCCTGACTTGGAGCACCGCCACAGCTCACTCAGTTGTAGATATTCCTGACATCAAGCACAGAACACTGATGTCTACTGACTATGAAGCAATCAAAGGCACTCGACTCCAAGCCCAGCCCCTTCTGTTTGAAAACACAGCCACTGCTGAGTCTAAAAAGGGGTTGCTGACTGTAGGAACAGACACTCCTGACTCCAAGTACAGGCACTTCAGCTTCAAATCACAGGAACTGTAGACTCCAGGCACAGACAGGTCTGACTCCAAGCACAGGCACTGCTGATAAAAAAAAACAGGCTTTTCTGGCTCTAATCACACACATTGATAACTTTGTTTCAAATAACTCTGAGTATAAGCAAAGGCACTGCTGGCTCCAAATGCAGGCATTACAGACACAAATGCAGATAACCTTAATCACAGTCTCAGGCACTGGGGACTCCAAGCACATGCGCTTCTCACTCAGTTACAGATAACCCTGACTCCTAGTACAGACACTGCTGCTTCGAAGCACCGGTCCCGCTGGTTTAAAACACAAGAACATTCAATTCAAAAGACAGCAGTGCTGACTCTAGGCAGAAGCAGTTGTATGAAGACAAGCATTGTTGATTCAAAATAGGCACTCCTAACCCCAGACACTACTAATTCAAACAAGGGGGTTTACTAGAGGTAACAGGATGGCTAGTTGGCCCCCAGGGAGCCTCAAGATGCAAGAGGACTTCATCCCCCAACCAAGGGTGCGCCAGGAGGCGCGTTTGCAGAGTGGTGGAGAAAGGGGGTGTGGCCCGCTATCAGAACTCAGCAATCCTGCTGTGTAGAACTTACTGGAGGTAATAGGAGGGGCAGTTGGCTCCCAAGGACGCTGCTGGGGGCCAACTACCCCTTCTGTTACCTCCAGTAAGTCCCACACAATGGGATTGCTAAGAGGTCTTCGGAGGCCACGCCCCCCTTTCTCCACCACTCTGAAAACACGCCTCCTGGCGCACTAGTGTTTGGGGGATGAAGTCCACTTTACTCCTGAGGGACCTTGGGGGCCAAGAAGCCCTCCTGTTACCTCCTGTAAGTCCTACGCAGCAGAATTCCTGAGAGCTGGTTGGAGGCCCAGCCCCCTTTCTCCACCACTCTGCAAACGTGACTGTTAGTTAAAAGACCTTAAAAATTCACTAAAGAAAACAAAGGTTACAGAAAACCTTAGAAATTCACAAAAAAAACAAAGGTTACAAGGAGGTTATAGTTAGCAAATAGATTTAAAAATCCTTAAAAATTCACTAACAAAAACAAAGGTTACAGGGATGTTATAGTTAGGATTTTACTCATACAAAACCAGAGAAATTCACCCGTTATAGTTAGCTGAGTTAACTATAACTTGCGCACCTGCAATGCACTACTTATGACCTCACATGTTAAATCACTCATGACATCAGTGATGACATCAGCCACAGCATCTCTGATGCAGCCACTCACACGACTGTAGAATCTTTTATACACCCAGTGCCACTACGACACAACAATTTACAAACCCATTCACAGACCCATACCAATACTTACACACCCACTGTCTGATTCATTGATCTAAACACACATCCACTTGCTCATCCGCTCACTTACTAATACAGCCATTGACATATCCACTCATACACCCATACAGGGACTCACACACTGAGTTAGTCACTCATAGAACTACTCACATACCTACACACTCACCCATACAGTCAATCACACAGGTATGTACTCACCCAAACAGTTACATACACACCCACTTACTTACTCATGCAAATAGTAACCCATAACTCACTCACCTATACAGTCACTGACAGAAGCATGCACTCATCCATATAGCCACTCTCATACTCACTAATTCATGCATACAGTCACTCATGTACCCTGTCACTCAACTATACTGCCTTTCACATACCCAGTTACTCACCCATACTGACACATGCACTCAATCACCGACACAGCCATACAGACACTCACTCACCCATACAACTTCTCACACATGCACGTAGTACCCCATGCAGCCACTGACTCACCCACTCACTCATCCATACAGGCAGTCACACACCTCCTCACCCAAACACACAGACACCCAGAGAACCATAGACGTAGTCAGACAACCAATCAATCACCCATATAGCCATTCACGTACCCACTAACACACTCATACACCCACTTAGACATCAACTGACAGACAGATATACACATTCACGCAACCAGTCACTCATCCATACATTCACTGAGACACCTAATTACTCACTTATACAGTCAGTCACACACCCACTGAGTCATCCATATATTCACTCATACACCCACTGATTCACCAATACAACTTGGTATATATATTTAACACTCTTAAAAACACTCAGTCACTGGATGATGTCATCAATGATGTCATGAGTGATGTCATTTGAGATGTCATCAGTGATGTCACTGACCATGTCATGAGTGATGTAATATGTGAGGTCATAAGTAGTGCATTGCGGGGGCATGAGTAATAGTTAACTCAGCTAACTATAACAGCTGAATTTCTCTGGTTTTGTATGAGTAACATCTGACCCTAACTATAACGTCCCTGTAACCTTTGTTTTTTTTAGTGAATTTCTAAGGTTTTTTAAATTCTATTTGCTAACTATAACATCCTTGTAACCTTTGTTTTGTTTTTTCAGTGAATGTATATATATATATGGACGCGGAGGATCTGCGACCCCCCTGATCTCGTGCTGAGCTCCGATTGGCTGCCAAAACTTAAAATAAAAAAAGGGGGTAGGGTAGAAATACCCTGACCCCCTAGGCCTCTTGGGGGGGTCCCACACGGGCTCCACAGGGCCAAAAAAGCATTAGAAAAAAATAAATAGCCAGGAGTCGCACTGGATCTGCGGATCACACCAAAACTGTAAAAAAAAAGATGCATGGGCTCCTGCGCTTCGTTAATAATCG
Organism: Calotriton arnoldi; assembly: GCA_963921515.1. NCBI lineage: Eukaryota > Metazoa > Chordata > Amphibia > Caudata > Salamandridae > Calotriton > Calotriton arnoldi. The sequence continues at coordinate 55,645 of CAWUFW010015392.1, read as the reverse complement.
GCCTCCGGGTGGGTCAGGTCCCATCGTTTTCTTAATAAAGGCGACCCAACTCCTGGGGCATGTTTATTTTATAACGGGGGTCTCTTGGACCTCCCCGAAGACCACCACCTCCCTGGGGCCACATGCCAAAAAGAAATCGCAGGGGCATCTCGGACCACCACCTTCCCAAGGCCATGATCAATTTGTAGTGGGGGAGCCTCCAGGACCCCACCACCGGCCCCGGGGACCGCCACCTCCCCAGGGCAGGCCCTACAAATAAGAAAGGAGTGGTCGTGCGGCCCCCCTCCTGGAGCCACAGATGGCCTGGGGACCGCCACCCCGCAAGGCTGGCTCCTGTTTGCTGTGGCTTTGTGGGAGCTTTACCGCTCCCGCCAAAGCAAATCCTCCGCTGCCAGCAAGCGAGAGCATTAAAAATGCTCTTGCTTGCTGGAAGTGGAGCAGAATTTCTTTTAGACAGAGGGAGCTGCATCCTTAGCAGCTCTCTATGTGTAAAAGCAGTGCCAGCTCCCCCAGGAGGCCGGAGCCAGCAGGGACCATGGGGGCCTGCAGGCTCCTCCCACAGTCCTAATGGAGAATGGGTGCCCTGGAGACACCCACTTTAAAACGGCCAGGGGATGGGGTCCCCGGGCCGATTTTGACCTGAGGAGGGGGACCGTGCAGTCCCTCTCCCCCATGTCTAAGTGGCTGGGGTCCCTGAGGCTAAAATCAGCCCGGGGAGGGGGCCGCACACCCCCTCCCCCATTCCCTAAAGGCCTGGCCCTGGGGGATGGGATCCCAGGGGCTGAAATCATCCCAGGGAACGGGGGCCATGTGCCCCCCTCACACAATAACACAAAAAAATTACAAACAAAACGACCGACAAGTCACTGAGACCCTGCCACCTTTCACCACCACTCTGCAAACGAGCCTCCTGGTGCACTACTAGTTGGGGGATGAAGTCCCCTTGGCTCTTGAGGGTACTTGGGGGCCAACTACCCCTCCAGTAAGTCCCAAGTAGTGGGATTGCGGAGAGGTCGTCTGAGGCCATGCCCCCTTTCTCCACCACTCTGCAAATGCACCTCCTGGTGCTCCACTGGTTGGGGGATTAAGTACCCTTGACTGCTAAGGGTCCTTGGGGGCCACCAAGCCCTCTTGTTACCTCCTCTAAGTCCCACACAGCGGGATAGCTGAGAGCTGGTTGGAGCCCCGCCCCTTTCTCCACCACTCTCCAAGCGTGTCTCCTGGCACACTACTGGTTGGGGATGAAGTCCTCTTGGATGTTGAGGGTCCTTGGGGGCCAAGAAGCCCTCCTGTTACCTCCAGTAAGTCTGGCACAGCAGGATTCCTGAGAGCTGGTTGGAGCCCCGCCCATTTTCTCCACCACTCTGCAAATGCGACTGCTAGTTAAAAAAAACCATAGAAATTCACTTTAAAAAACAAAGGTTACAGGGACGTTAGAGTTAGGCTCAGATTTCACTCGTACAAAACCATAGTAATTCAGCTATTATAGTTACCTGAGCTAACTATAACTTACGCCCCCACAATGACCTGCTTATGACCTCGCATATTACATCACTCATGACATGGTCAGTGACATCACTGATGACATCTCAAATGACATAACTGATTACATCATCCACAGAACCACTCACACCCCCATACAACCTCTCGGATGCCCACTCACACAGCAACACAGCCACTCACATACTCATTCACAGACCCATACCTGTACTCAAACACCCTCCCACTCCTCCATTGAGCCTCTCATACACCCACTCACTCACTTGTACATCTACTCACACAACCATTCACTCACCCATACAGCCACTCATACAACCAGTCACTCACCCATACAAGCAGTCACATAGCCACCCACTCACCTATATAGCTACTCACACACCTACTTATTTACCTACAGTCATTCACCCACTCACTCACCCATACAGCCTCTGAACACAGGCACTCACTCCCCCATACATGTACTCCCACACTCACTTACACACCCACTTACATACCCATTCAAACCTATACAAGCAGTCACACATCCGCTCACTCATTCAACAGTACAGCCACTCACACAGCATCTCACTCACCCACACAGCTAATCACACACTCACTTAGATACCCATACAGACACTCATACAGAAAATAATACATAGTCACAGAACCACTCACATAATATATGTTAGAAGTAGTCTCACTTAGTAGTAGTGCACCTAGTATACTAATTTAACTTTTGTAGTAGGTTGGTATATATGTTTAACACCCATAAACTCTTAAAAACACTTACACTCAATGATGCCGTCAGTGATGTCATTTGAGAAGTCATCAGTGATATCACTGACCATGTCATTAGTGATGTAGTATTTCAGCTCATATGCTGTGCATTGCCGGGGCATAAGTTATAGTTAGCTCAGGTAACTATAACTGCTGAATTTCTATAATTTTGTACGAGTGAAATCTGAGCCTAACTATAACGTCCCTGTAACGTTTGGTTTATTCAGTGAATATATATATATATATATTATCTACTGGCGGTCGCCAGTAGATAGTTATAGTTACAACCTATTATCCATAGGAAATCCAGCAACATTCTATTTGAAATAACTCTCTTGCCGGTTGACGTATCTTCGCAAAATTTTCAAACTTTGTGGGGCGCTCCGGTCCGCTCCTACCCTGAAAGTCTCGGGGGATTCGTCAAGCGGGGGCCGAGAAAAAGGGGGTCCCAAAACGCGTTTTCCCCATGCAATTTTCCATAGGAAACTTTAGACACGGCTACAGCCCGAACTGCTGAACGGAATTACACCAAATTTGGCAAAGAGGTAGTTCTTGGTTCAGAAAGAACCCTTTTGTTAAATGGTGTAAATCCGTTCAGTAGTTGCTGAGAAAATCAAAAGTAAAAGATAGATATATCTAGGGCCGCGGATCCTCCCGAGCACGAGCTTTATGTTAATTGGCTGTCAACACTCCAAATCAGGAAGTGTTGGCAGCCATTTTGTCCCTCGGTAGAACCGAGGGACAGAAACAAGTGCGCAAAGCGCACAAAGGGGGCAGGGTAGAAACACCCTGACCCCCTAGGTCTGCTCAGGGGTCCCACAAGGACCCCGTGGGCAAAAAAAAATTTTTATTTATTTTTTTAATCGGCAAAAAACGATCGGGCCCGTAGGCCCCGCCCCTTCCTTCACCACTCTGCAAACGCGCCCTGGCGCGTTTGCAGAGGGGGAACGACCCCCTTGAATACTGGGGTCCTGGGGCCAACTAGCCCACCAGGAACCTCCAGTATGCGCCAGGGGCTGCCTTGCAGAGAGGTGTACAGAGGCCACGCCCCTTTTACACCTCTCTGCAACGCAGCTCTATGGCGCTTTTGGAGGTATATGGTGGGCTAGTTGCACCCCAGGGACCCTCAGGATTCAAGGGAGTCAATCCCCGACTTAAAACGCGCCACGGGGCGCGTTTAGCACAGTGGTGAAGGGAGGGGCGGGCTTCAGGTGACATGTGTGCAAACAGGCTCCGTGGCGCGTTTTAAGATGGGGAATTAAATCCTCTTCAATCCTGAGGGTCCCTGGGGCCAACTAGCCCAACAGGTACGTCCAGAAAGCGCCACAGAGCTGCGTTGCAGAGAGGTGTAAAAGGGGTGTGGCCTCTGTACATGTCTCTGCAACGCAGCCCCTGGCGCATACTGGAGGTTCCTGGTGGGCTAGTTGGCCCGTAGGGACCCTCATGATTCAAGGGGACTTAATCCCCAACTTAAAACGCGCCACGGGGCGCGTTTGCACAGATGTCACCTCAGGCCCCACCCCTCCCTTCACCATTGTGCAAATATTCCTCTAAAATCAGCCGAAATACGAATTCTGATTTACTCACCTGTTATCAGGAGAGACCTCAGTGCTGCATCTTTCAGCCCAGTACTAATCCTGAAAAGTAATTTTAACCATACTTACCAGTAACTTGAATTTCCTTCCATAGGCTAACATTGACTGGTTTCACTTGGAAATTCTTCTAAGTGTGGAGTTTTGGAACTTTAAAATATTCCTCTAAAATCAGCCAAAATACGAATTCCGATTTACTCACCTGTTATCAGGAGAGACCTCAGTGCTGCATCTTTCAGCCAAGTACTGATCCTCAAAAGTAATTTTAACCGTACTTACCGGTAACTTGAATTTCCTTCATAGGCTAACATTGACTGGTTTCACTTGGAAATTCTTCTAAGTGTGGAGTTTTGGAACTTTAAAATATTCCTCTAAAATCAGCCGAAATACGAATTCCGATTTACTCACCTGTTATCAGGAGAGACCTCAGTGCTGCATCTTTCAGCCCAGTACTGATCCTCAAAAGTAATTTTAACCGTACTTCACCAGTAACTTGAATTTCCTTCCATAGGATATCATTGCCTGCTTTTTGCTGAAAAAGTTTCTAAGTGTTGATTTTTGAAACATACAAATATTCCTCTAAAATCAGCCGAAATCCGAATTCTGATTTACTCACCTGTTATCAGGAGAGACCTCAGTGCTGCATCTTTCAGCCCAGTACTGGTCCTGAAAAGTAATTTTAACCGTACTTACCAGTAACTTGAATTTCCTTCCATAGGCTAACATTGACTGGTTTCACTTGGAAATTCTTCTAAGTGTGGAGTTTTGGAACTTTAAAATATTCCTCTAAAATCAGCCGAAATGCGAATTCCGATTTACTCACCTGTTATCAGGAGAGACCTCAGTGCTGCATCTTTCAGCCCAGTACTGATCCTCAAAAGTAATTTTAACCGTACTTACCGGTAACTTGAATTTCCTTCATAGGCTAACATTGACTGGTTTCACTTGGAAATTCTTCTAAGTGTGGAGTTTTGGAACTTTAAAATATTCCTCTAAAATCAGCCGAAATACGAATTCCGATTTACTCACCTGTTATAAGGAGAGACCTCAGTGCTGCATCTTTCAGCCCAGTTCTGATCCTCAAAAGTAATTTTAACCGTACTTACCAGTAACTTGAATTTCCTTCCATAGGATATCATTGCCTGCTTTTGCTGAAAAAGTTTCTAAGTGTTGATTTTTGAAACATACAAATATTCCTCTAAAATCAGCCGAAATCCGAATTCTGATTTACTAACCTGTTATCAGGAGAGACCTCAGTGCTGCATCTTTCAGCCCAGTACTGGTCCTGAAAAGTAATTTTAACCGTACTTACCAGTAACTTGAATTTCCTTCCATAGGCTAACATTGACTGGTTTCACTTGGAAATTCTTCTAAGTGTGGAGTTTTGGAACTTTAAAATATTCCTCTAAAATCAGCCGAAATACGAATTCCGATTTACTCACCTGTTATCAGGAGAGACCTCAGTGCTGCATCTTTCAGCCCAGTACTGATCCTCAAAAGTAATTTTAACCGTACTTACCGGTAACTTGAATTTCCTTCATAGGCTAACATTGACTGGTTTCACTTGGAAATTCTTCTAAGTGTGGAGTTTTGGAACTTTAAAATATTCATCTAAAATCAGCCGAAATACGAATTCCGATTTACTCACCTGTTATCAGGAGAGACCTCAGTGCTGCATCTTTCAGCCCAGTACTGATCCTCAAAAGTAATTTTAACCGTACTTACCAGTAACTTGAATTTCCTTCCATAGGATATCATTGCCTGCTTTTTGCTGAAAAAGTTTCTAAGTGTTGATTTTTGAAACATACAAATATTCCTCTAAAATCAGCCGAAATCCGAATTCTGATTTACTCACCTGTTATCAGGAGAGACCTCAGTGCTGCATCTTTCAGCCCAGTACTGATCCTCAAAAGTAATTTTAACCGTACTTACTGGTAACTTGAATTTCCTTCATAGGCTAACATTGACTGGTTTCACTTGGAAATTCTTCTAAGTGTGGAGTTTTGGAACTTTAAAATATTCATCTAAAATCAGCCGAAATACGAATTCCGATTTACTCACCTGTTATCAGGAGAGACCTCAGTGCTGTATCTTTCAGCCCAGTACTGGTCCTGAAAAGTAATTTTAACCGTACTTACCGGTAACTTGAATTTCCTTCCATAGGCTAACATTGACTGGTTTCACTTGGAAATTCTTCTAAGTGTGGAGTTTTGGAACTTTAAAATATTCATCTAAAATCAGCCGAAATACGAATTCCGATTTACTCACCTGTTATCAGGAGAGACCTCAGTGCTGTATCTTTCAGCCCAGTACTGGTCCTGAAAAGTAATTTTAACCGTACTTACCAGTAACTTGAATTTCCTTCATAGGCTAACATTGACTGGTTTCACTTGGAAATTCTTCTAAGTGTGGAGTTTTGGAACTTTAAAATATTCATCTAAAATCAGCCGAAATACGAATTCCGATTTACTCACCTGTTATCAGGAGAGACCTCAGTGCTGTATCTTTCAGCCCAGTACTGGTTCTGAAAAGTAATTTTAACCGTACTTACCGGTAACTTGAATTTCCTTCCATAGGATATCATTGCCTGCTTTTTGCTGAAAAAGTTTCTAAGTGTTGATTTTTGAAACATACAAATATTCCTCTAAAATCAGCCGAAATACGAATTCCGATTTACTCACCTGTTATAAGGAGAGACCTCAGTGCTGTATCTTTCAGCCCAGTACTGGTCCTGAAAAGTAATTTTAACCGTACTTACCAGTAACTTATATTTTCTTCCATAGGAATCCATTGTCTGGTTTTCAGCAGAAAAGTTTGTGTCGATTTTCACAAACTACAAATATTCCTTAAAAATCGCCTGTATGACTTAAACGCATTCTTTCAACTGTTTACAGGAGATGCACCATTGCGGGATCCAGGATCCAACACTGAGTAAGAAAAAGTAACTGATAACAGTTTTTACCTGCTAAGTGAATTTCCTTCCATAGGATAACATTGGTGATTCTATGAGAAAAAGTTTCTAAGTGTCAACTTTTAAAATACAATAATATTCCTTAAAAATCACGACTGTAACCAAAACGCTTTTACTCAACTGTTTACAGGAGATGTACCAGGACTGAATCTAGGATCCAGTCCTGTGGTTAGAAAAGTAATCCATAAAGTAACTAATTGCATTTAACTAGAAATTCACATTGAGCTGAATGTTGCATTGTGTTTGAAAATGTGTTGCCCATTGCAACAACTGTAACTACTGTACTTAAAAGTCTATTGCCTATGTGCAAAGTATTTAAACTAAAGTAATTCATTCTGAGAAAGTATTTTTTGTAATGTAATGTATAATGTAATTACAATGTAATTTAAAAAATAAAATATGTAAAAGAAATTGTTTCTAAAAATGTAGTAAATCAGTATGAAAAAAATTAATATAAAAATTAATACATTTAAAAATTGTCATTTAAAAAACCTTTGAAATTCACTGAAAAAACCGTAGGTTTCAGGCACGTTATAGTTACAAATTAGCATTTTAAAAACCTTTGAAATTCACTGAAAAAACCATAGGTTTCAGACACGTTATAGTTAGAAATTAGCATTTAAAAACCTTTGAAATTCACTGAAAAAACCATAGGTTTTAGGGACAGTTATAGTTAGTTGGACATTGCACTCGTACAAAACCCGTGAAATTCCCCCGTTATAGTTAGTTCAGCTAACTATAACTCGCGCCCCGCAATGCACTGCTGATGACGTCACATATTACATCACTCATGACATGGTCAGTGACATCACTGATGACATCACTGATGACATCTCAAATGACATCACTGATGACATCATCCACGTGATAATCTGATGCAGCTCCTCACACCCTAATATAACCTTTGATACACCCAATCTAAATTACAGAGTGCCATTCGCAAAACCATAGACACTCCAACACCAATAACTACATACCCACTCACTGATTCTTAGGTCTACACACACACATCCACTCACTCACCCGTACAGTCACTCATACTTATGGTCACTCAGTACAGGACTATCATATGCACTCTTACTCCTATATAGACACTCAAACACCACCACTCATCCATAGAGGTACTCACACACCTAGTCAGTCATGCAAATAATTAAACACACTGCCATTTACTCACCTATACAGTTATACACACACCAGCTCACTTAATCATACAAATACTAGCACATTGTTACGCTCTTATACAATCACTGATACAAGCACACACTCATCCATACAGCCACTATCACAATCACTCACTCTCGCTTATAGCTATTTATATACTCCAATACACATATATACTGCCTTTCACATATGTAGTTACTCACACATGTACCACTGGGACATACATTCACTCACTAACACACTCTTACACACACTTACCCACCCATACAGTCTATCACAGATGCACTCTTGAAACCATCCACCCAGTGAATCACCCACTCACACATCTATGCACAGTCACACACACCCCATCCACACAAACACTCAGGCACCCATACAGATACTCATAGAATCAATCAATAACCCATATAGACACTCATGTAGCTATTCGCAAATCCATGCATCCACTTACACACCAACAGACGGATACAGACATTCACACAGTTTAGTCACTAACCCATGCATTCAGTAAGATACGTTTAATCACTCACTTGTAGAGTCAGTCACGCACGTACTAAATCATCCATTCAGACACTTATACACCCACTCATTCTTCAATACGCCTTTCCCTATATATATTAAACATATTTAAACTTTACAGAAACACACAGTCACTGGATGATGTCATCAGTGATGTCATTTGAGATGTCATCAGTGATGTCATCAGTGATGTCACTGACCATGTCATGAGTGATGTAATATGTGACGCTCATCAGCAGTGCATTGCGGGGCGCGTAAGTTATAGTTAGCTGAACTAACTATAACTGCGGAATTTCTACGGGTTTTGTACGAGTGCAATGTCCAACTAACTATAACTGTCCCTATAACCTATGGTTTTTTCAGTGAATATATATATATATATATATATATATATATATATATATATATATATATATATAAAGCAGGGCCCGATTGCGAGTTTGGCGGTCTGTGAACTGTCATGCCCACAGGCACGGTCTGACCACCGCGATCTCGGCAGTCCGACCGCCGTATTATGGGATTGTCAGATTGCCTGGGGAAAGACCGTGGCCGAACCGCTGACACCACTGGCCAGCACCGACCGCGGCGACCACGGAATGGGCCAATGAGGCTGTGGGAGGCTCAGACCACCAGTGAAACTGCCAGCCCAATTACGAGTTGCTTTATAGCTGGCGTGACTGTGGCGTCCAACCGCCACATCTGAGACGGCAGAAAGGGAGGTATATAAGGGCAAAATTCACCTTTCCTCACTTCTACACGTCTTCTGCTGTCACGGAGCCCATTGGACACGTTCTGCCGCTGTTGTACCTACTCGATCAAGTCGAAAACCCACTCCATCGCAGACAAAATCGGTGGTAAGTCATGCACCTACCAGTTTCCATAGACTTCTCAGCAAAAAGATAGCCCGCCATGGACCAGACAAGGGAGTTGGGGGTCCTTAAGTAAATTCCAATTTTACAGGGACCCTGTCTGGGATTGTTTCATAAGAATAATCAAAAATACATCTGTAGGACATCCTCCTAGGCCAAAACACCGGTACTGCACAGGCACACTGTACACAAATGGACATGTTTGCAAATTATATTCAGTGATAATGATGTGTGCATTTTTTTGTGTTCCACAACAGCACCTCCTCTCTAGTATCCCACCTATTAATGTCTGGCACACATATCGTTTGCCCTTTCTCACATGTCTGCCATGTTACTACTGATGGTCACTGTTCATGCAGCTTACCATTTGTTTAGTCTTGGTGAATCCACATACAAATCACTACAACTACCATGAGGTCCTGTCACTGCAACTCACTCAAGATGCTATAGCAAATATGTCACATTCACATTGCACACATCCCAGGTACTGTTTTGATGTCAAAGAAACATCTGTATCGATGTGTCATTAAAGTGAAACACACCATCTCTGCTACAACTCTTTATTGCACTCACTCATCACCCACATGAAAAGGCAATGTCATTCAATGGGATTAAATGGAATAAGTGCGAGAACCATTCTAAAGGCACAATGGAAACTCTCTGCAGGAAATGCCTCTATCAGGGGGAACCCTTAAAGGTTGGGGCCCAGTTCATTCTGCACATGCCTGACAAACTCAGAGCCTCATTTACTTTATTTTGACGCACAGCAGTGCAGCAAGCCTTCATGCTGTGCTGCTGTGCATCACAATAAAAGAGCAGGAATGTGCTGTATCTACAAGATACGGCACATTCCTGTCCTCTCCTGCGCCGACGCACAAACAGCAGCCGTTCGGCAACTCAGACGTGCCTGCGTTGCAGAGGTGATTGTTGTTGTGCAGGGACACCTTTCTATTCAAAAACAAAATCATTAATGGTGTTTTGCTCCTTCTATGTGTGCTGCAGAATGCAGCACACATAGAAAGAACAAAACCAAGGAGAAATAATAGTATTTCTCATCGTTGCACCACTCCTACGCCTCCCCTGGGGAGGCAAAGTATGGTGACGCATTCCCAGGTTTACGACACTTTGTAAATCAGGGAATGTGTCAGGTTCCATAGATGTTGCGTGGGAATACCCGGAGCAACAACCATTGAACGCCCCCTTTCACGCAGAGTAATGCATGCAAAGGGCCCATATTTGCAAGGCCCTGAAAAGTCATGCAGGGTGAATTTACGTGACCTTGTAAATATGGGCAGGCACACTGCGCCGCCGGTATGTCTAAAAAAGTGACACACCAGAGGCGCAATATGCTTGTAAATGAGGCCCTCAACATGCAGTTTACCTGGGAATTGAAGTATATCAGGGATAACCAATTGCTATGCATGTGTAGGGAATGTGTAAGTGCAACTCATGAAAGCAAACACAGCTCTAACAGCATGTGGCACACATCTAGGTAAAGTAGCTGTAAGGTACACTAAGGAAAATGGACTCATGTCCATGCAGAACCGTACAAGGTTATGACAAGTTAGCACCCTCTGTGTGTGGATACACAAATATCTAACTTCAACACACCTAACATATATCCTACATACATCATAGGGACAACTGCAACCTAAATGATGTGGACAGTGGCCAGGACAAGCCACAATGCTTACCATATCATATAACACACAATGCAATGTCTGCAGGAATTGGACTTCATCCCACATATACATCCATCCAACATTACCGCTTGTCCTGTGTCAGTTCAGCATCATACCAAACACTTAGGAATCAGGGATCAAACAAACACAACTGTACTCACACATCACTAACAATACAAGAACATCAAATAGTTTGAATAATATTGCAGGACCAATTTCTTCCAAAATATGAAAGGTTTTAGTACAATTTGAACAATCAAACAAGAAAAACAAAGGCGAATGGCCAGTCCATTCCATATTATGTGCCACAGCACAATGCTGTTCCACCAAACCTACCCTTACTAACACTGTCAGGGAACCTCCTCACAAAGGGACATCCATTGGGCACAGCAGGCACCTCAAAGATGGTACGGGGTACAAGGATGAAGGTGGTAACGATCCTGCTGGGTCCGCCAGCACTCAGGAGTGTCCCCGGTAAATGATTCATATGATGACGAGCTTGAACTGCTGTCCTCCATGGCATTCCTCACACCCTTCTGTTCACTGGGTCCCTCCATGTCTGATGTCTCACGTCCGGAACCGCTGTGACCAGCTGTGTCCCCACCGACGCTGGCCTTGGATGTATCTGAAATGAAATGTAACATGGGTTTATTGCAACTGCGTTTCCACACCTGAGCACCACACATCAACAGAAAACATTGATGAAGTCCACATATCACTCAAGCTTCATGGTTCACTCTATAGGCTTCAAATTTAGCATGAGCGCAAACATGCATGCATGCTACATAACCTGCAAACAGTTGGATCCAATCATGTCATAACCCTATTCGGGCCCAAATACATTGATGGACTTGTCTACGCTCCATCCTTCTGTCCATACTAGGATAGTTGATCACCTTGCATACTTTGGCACTTATTATTTAGCACTGTAAAAAGATGTCACCAAATAGGATGGATGCAAGTGTGAGATTTACACAATGCTCACACAAGACCCAGAGCAAAACGAATATATAACTAATAACACATCATGATGTCATGAAGGTCAAGTTGAACACCAATGTACCATCTATTAGTATTGTGGCAGACATCATGTCACTTGCAAACGCTCACTGCACACTGATGACACTTTGGACTCCAAATTACATCATATGTCCACATCCTGAAAAGTCAAATGAAAAGTGTACACATGTAGTTTAGCTATGTTTCACATGTCGCAGAGAACGTTCCCTGAAAACAGTGAGGGCCAAACATTTGGGAGATAGATAGTCTGAATTCAGACAGCACAACACTCCATTTAGCCATAAGAACATCCCCAATCCTGCTTGGTTCAGGTGATGATGCCAGTCATAGATTGTGTATCCACAAGCCAATACACCTTTGAAAGTTTTGGGTGTCCCTCAACATCTATGACATGGCGATGTGGGATCACTAGAGTTCCAAAGGGCAGGCACATCACACCACTCTTTGGTATTGAATACTCAGATTGCCTTGTAAGGATCGGTGTAGACATTCACATAAGATCCCTACAGTTCTACATCTTACTCCCTCGTTCATGTTACCAGTCAGTGAATGAGTGTTTTGAAACACTATTGCAGATGAACCATCAACTGCGAAATGCACACTGGCCAACATGTCGGCACTAATGCTGATGGCACCAGGGATGCTTGCACTCTCATTTCACTGTTTAACTAGTACTTACTAGTGGGAACTGTTCTACAGTCACTGCATGTACTGTGAACTCTATGTCATGTCTCACACCATCACATGAGAGACAGTAGTGAGGGTAGATCACTCCTCACACTAGCAAGACAAGTTGCCTGTGTGGTACATTGTCACCCAGATTTACTGAGAGCATGAGATGATTACTCACTTCACTCAGCCAGGTGTCAGCTCAAAAGGAGAAAATTGGATGTGGACAGGACTCTGCTGTGTTCCAGGTCAGAAAGACAATAGGCACAGCAAAGCAGCATGCACCTACTACCACACTCACACTAACAATGACTCATCTTGTGTGTGGCTCATGGACCACCACCAATATGGTTGTTGAGATGCCTGTCTGTAACACTCAAAGTTGGCAATTTAACATGTATGACTCTGGTCAGGACTCAGCCCAATGTAGCTGCTGTTGGGCCCTCAACAGCCCATCAAGCTCTGGCTAGGCCACCGCCAGTATGCGGACCATCAGGGAGTCAGGGTCCGGCGTGCAACCCCTTCCATGTTGGATTGACTTCCCCAGCTGGACCTCCACGATCTTCCGGGTCCAGCGCTGCAGGTGTTCCCACCTTTTTTCTGCAGTGGGCACTACGCCGGTTGAAGACCCCCAGGGTCTGCACCTACCGGGCGTGGTTCTCCGAATGACCTTCTTTTGATGGGCGTTGACCTGTATGGAAGCAATAGATGTAGAAACAGATTGTGAATGGAAGTTTGAGGATAACTGTCAGCTTGATCCACATTTTGTTGACATCTAACACAAGCATTCACCAAGAGTCAACATAATATTTGTGTCCATGTCACATGCTAAGCACTACTAAAGCATGGATACACACTTTTGTGGTCATATGATGACTAACCTCAACCCTGGTCATGACCTACACTTACTGAGGCAGCCCACTAACATCATGTAGGCCAAGGCCATCCTACATGGAATGTGATGTGAGGTACCACGACACACAGCACACCATTTCGACTTTCTGAAGGGTAAACTACCGGTGCATGACTGTCCAGACACCTTTACTGCCAGGCCCATTGCATTGATGCATATGGTCCATAGATGCAAGTACCCCAAGCTAGACACGGCCACTATCCCACCCGCCTCCTCGGGACTCCCCTCTGACTCCTCACCATATGACAGCCCCATCTCAGCCACCCCTTTACCCATCTTCTCACCTCCTCCCTGTAGGACACCCATTCTTCCACGAGTATCACTACAGCCCAACACCCCCCACCCTCCATGGATAATGCTGACACTGGCCGACGACAACAACAATCCGACATCACTACTTCCCAATCTTCTATAGATCCATGTACCAACACTCCCATCAACCATGTTAGCATATCCGTCGCTCCCTTTCAACTTACCACTACCAAGACTCCGACTGTGGACCCTACTGACGCTTGCCCTGCCAACTCTCACGACTCGGCCAGATCCCTACACTACAGTGCTTCCACCAGCTGGGGCCCATTTAGAGTTGCTACACTTACCAAACGTTCAACACTATAAAATCAGAACTGCAGTTGATTAGGGCTGACATCCGTAAACTAGTACACATCACCTCCAACCTTGAACACAAGTGGTCCTTACATATGACTCACCTTCAGACTAACAGCCCCCTAACCCCCAAATACCATTCTGCTACTATCCCTGCCTGTATGTGGGTCTCGAAACCTAGCAGGAGTCATAACCAAATAATAACCATTCCTTCCGACCCCGTACACTAGTCAGACAGTTATCGAATAACAATATCCTCTCCCTCTAGCCACTTATAGCTGTGCTCCAGCCGACCATACTATACCTGTTGTACAAATTGAGACTATTATCACTCACCCTCTCAGGGAATCCCACCCCAGCACTAGGCGCAATAATAAAGCGAACCTCAGACAAGTACCCATCTCACAGACGTCTACGAATACCACCAAAACTTTCCTTAAATGCTCGTTGCTCAACTGTCGTTCAGTTGTGAAACACGCGGCTGGCATAGCCGTTCTTATACAAAACTTTGACCTTGACATCCTTATGCTCGTGGCTGAACACATCCCCATCCCCAGTTCGTGACATACTAGTCCCCCCCAATCATGACATCATCAGACTAGACCGTTCAGGCTGCTCAGGGGGTGGCCTAGCCTGTATATACAGGTCCACACTATCTATGAAACAAACACTCTCTATCACTACCCTCCTGCGAATACCTTAAGATCAACATCACCTCCTAGGACAACTCAATGTGTTCTCTGCACACATTTTACCACACTCCGGAGACAACTACACATTCATCGAACAGATCATGGAGATTAT
Source organism: Calotriton arnoldi (assembly GCA_963921515.1). Lineage (NCBI taxonomy): Eukaryota > Metazoa > Chordata > Amphibia > Caudata > Salamandridae > Calotriton > Calotriton arnoldi. Next base: position 40,580 of record CAWUFW010015392.1, on the reverse strand, counting down.
CTCCTCCAACATTGCAGAGCATAAGAACCAGATCTTTCTTGACAACTTCAACAGTCAATGGAAAAACTTCAGAGACCTTATTGTGAATAGTTTTAAATCCTTCCTCCAGGACCTCAACCTTATCCAAGCCAGAATAGCCCAACCCACAACAAAGGGGCCATCTTAGACTTAATCATTGTAAAAGAGAATACCATACAAATCAAATCCATCCCACCTTGCGAATGGACTGACCACCAATGAAGCACCTTCTTCATTTCTGAAAGGGCATTTATCTCTAGGGGCCAGCCTGTGAAAGCCAAACATTGGGTTAGAGACACCCGTAATATTAACCCACTCACAATGTCAGCTTTCAGTAACTACAACCTGATCCCGCCCTCCTTCATGTATGATGCTCATGACCTCACTGATCACTACATGGATTACATGTCTAAAATCATGAATACCATCACCCCCGAACAACTAAAGGGACTCCCGTCTAAAAGATCCAACCCCTGGTTCACCTGTGACCTTAGACTTGCTGAGAGAGCATGGAGACCTAGCCCATCTCTGTCCAACCTAAAACGCCTACTTCAAAGACGGAGCGCCTACAATAGGCACATCAGAACTCCAAAGCAGCATTCTTTTAAAGACAACTTGATACGTCAATTAATCGACCAAAATAACTGTTCAAAATTATTAAAAACGAAACGGAAAAGCAAACCCCCATCCTCTGACAACAGAACCCTTCCTAACTGCAAAACGTTTTCCTCCTTTGCTGAAAAAACCATGCTAATCGCCACTGATATACCGAACTATATGAAACTACTACTGTGCGAACCACCTCTACACCCCATCCTTCTCGATCAGGAAGAATGCCGGAGAAGTCCTGCCCACATACCTTAAAACAACCCCACCTGGTCCAGCTTCCAAACCTTCAATGAAAGTGACATCTTGAAACTATTGACCTCTCTTAAATACTCCAACCACTTCAACCATCTCCTTACCTCCAAACTCCTCAACGAGTCCATTCACCTCCTTCTCCCCTTATGGACTACGGTCATCAATGCCTCATTTACCCCAGGCTCCATACCCGACTGCCTAAAAAGTGGACAGGTTACTCCTATCATAAAAAAAAAAAAACTCCAGCCAGTCCGACCCCATCAACTACGGCCCTATCTCCACATCCCAACTCTGTCCAAACTCTTGGAAAAATGTGTGCACCTACAGCTTCGCAGCCACATCGAGCAATTTCAACTCCTCGACCAATGTCGATCTGGTTAGCACTGAAACTGTCCTGGTCCACATTGTTGACGATGCTCTATGCTCACTCCATCAGAACAAATCTTGCCTACTAATACTACTTGGCCTATCAGCTGTGTTCGACACTGTCAATCAGAAACCCTTTTAAACTTATTTGAACACAGGATGGTTCTCTCCGGTACTGTGCTACATTGGTTCTCCTCATTCCTTTATAACAGATCTCAGCGTGTTCTACTCCACCATGATCTTTCCGATTAGTCGCCAGGGATGCTTGGCGTACCCCAAGGCTCTACTCTCTCCTCGACACTGTTTAACCTATAAATGGAGCTCCTCACCGAAACCTTCAAACTCGCTCATATCTCCTACCACATGTATGCAGATGATACTCAACTCTACTTGAAAATCGCCTCTCCATCAGCACCATCAATAATACCTTGACAAAAACGCAACATTGACTGACTTGTAATCACCTCAAACTCAATGTCCTCAAAATAGAATTCTTATTGATCTCACTGCCCACTATTGCCCCTAGTATCAAAGACTGGGTCCCACATCTTACCGTCTTGAACTGTACCCCACATATCATTGACTCAGCGAAATCCCTATGAATAATCTTGGACAATGCCCTTTTCATGCAAAAGCATATCAGTGCCGTTACCAGAGGAACTAACCATCAGCTACCTGCACTAAGGAAACTAAAACCTTTCCTCCCCACGGCAGACCTCAAAACAGTGGTGCAATCACTTGTGATATCTAGATTAGACTATGATAGTGATACCCTTGCGGGCCTCTGGAATTCACAGTTGTACCATTGAACCGCTACCTTGAACACAGCAGCTTGGCTCATCACCGGCTCAAAAAAAAGCCATCAGATCGCCCTGCTAATCACTAAAATGGCTACCCTATGAGGCTAGAGTCAATTTCAAAATTGCCTGCATGACCCATAAAGTGCTGCATCACAATATCCCCTCTTACCTCACCAAGAAATTGAGCCTATCGGGCAGAAACAGATCTTCCAGAAGCACAAGTTCCCTACTACTTAAGCCACAAGGAAACCTACAATTGTTCCTTTTCCGGAATTGCCCCCAGATCCAGAACTTTCTCCATCCTTCCTCTCCTCATGCGTGACGCTCTCCTGCCTTTCTGTTGTTCCATTTTTTCACACCTCATCCTTACGTCGGTGATCCGCGCTGCTTCCTACGTTCCCCCAACCATCCACACACCATTCTGACACCTATCGGACTCTTGCACATACAAGTATTTACGATTGACTATGTGTTCCTATCTTTCTTTATCATTTGCTTATGTAACTATTGTCAACTTGATCTATACTATATTTTATGTTTACTGCCTACCGTTTGTATCATACCCACTTTTTGTTATTCTTCCAAAGCTCTCTGTCACCTGTAAGGGTCTTGTTCGCGCAATATAAAACTCTAAAATAACTAAGTAACCCAGTTTGTAAGGATCATATGTGTTCTGCCAATGGTCGTAAACATTTACTTTATTGCACCTCTTGAATTGCAAAGAGTGCATAGAATCGACTCCCAAAGATTGTCTAAAACTGATGTGCTCCGGCCAACTATTACATGTCCATTCCACCGTCTTTATGTGTGATGCATCATTCAAATTACCAAAAGCGCAACTCACAATAATACAAAAGCATGGCAGAGTATTGTTTTCTGCTGACGGTTCTCCACTAAAAGATTTTGGGGCAGATTTATAAGCCCCCTGCGCCACCAGTACGTCACTTTTTGTGACGTACTGGAGGCGCATTTCACTTCTCCATATTTACAAGGAGAGGAAAAGCCACCCTGCGTGACTTTTCCTCTCCTTGTAAATATGGCCCCTTCACACACAGCACTTTGCGTTGAAGGGGCCGTAACCCTGGGCGTAGTTCGCGTAGTAGCGCTACGCGTAGCTACACGAAGTGCACTTCGCACTACGCGAGCTATGCGTAGCACTACGCGAACTGCGTAGTGCGGTAGGAAATGCTGTTCGCAATGATTGCACTGTGCCGGATGCTTGTCCGCACTGTGCAATCATTGCAAATGGCATCTTGCACAGTGCAAGCGGTCGTTTTCTGCCGCTCGAGTAGATTTGTACTCGAGCGGCAGTTTTCTCAACGCGGACTGGTAGTTTCTCATCGCGAGCGGTCGCGAGCATACGCGACCACTCGCAATGAGAAACCTGACCTCCCCGCGTTGAGAATCTCGCCGGAAGGTTTATTTTCCACGCTCGCGATCGGCAACTTGATGTTGCTGATCGCGAACGAGGAAAAAGTCTCGCCGGGATGTCATTTTGCTCGCTCGCGGTCGCCAACTTGACGTTGAGGACCGCGAGCAAGCAAAAAATGCCCGCTACGCTACGTGTTTTTGCACTGTGCTACGTGCAATTCGCGTAGCGCCTAGTTGCGCAAACTACGCGAGCGTAGCGTAGTTTTCCGCCCAGGCCTACGTTCCATGGGTGTTGCTGTGGGTGTTCCCACGCAACACCCATGGAACGAGACACATTTCCAGATTTATGTGGAATCGTAAATCTGGAAATGCGTGTCAATGTTACGCCTCCCCAGGGGAGGCGTAGCAAGGCGCAACGAGGAGAAATGTTTTCATTTCTCCTCGTTTTTTCCTTTTTCAATGCGTGCTGCATTCTACAGCACGCATTGAAAGAGGAAAATGCCTGTAGTGATTATTTTTGTGCAGGAAGGTGCCCTTCCTGCACAAAAACAATCTCCCCATGACGCAGGGATCCTTGCACTATGGTGCAAGGGTGCCTGCACCGGCGCATGGCCGCAGTTTGTGCGCCAGCACAGGGGAGAGCACAGGAATGCGACATATTATTGTAAATATGTCGCATTCCTGTGCTTCGGAAGTGCCGCAGCATGGCGCAGCCAAAGGGCTTGCGTTGCCGCACTGCGGCACTTCCTTGTAGATCTGCCCCTCTGACACTAAGGCACTCTCTCATGAGTTGGGATATCTGATTTGGCCTGCTGGGGCATATTCTTAGAACCACTGATGGCTGAACATAGGAATACTACAGTCATTTCTGCTCTAGTGAGAAGACCTGGCAGTGGATACAAGACCCCACAATCTCAGGGTAGAGTGTGATACTGACTGCTCCTCCTCAAATTGAACTTCTGAGATGTCACACCTCATATGCTTTCAGCTGTACACTTTCTTGTGCTCCTTTAACACATACTCAGGGAGACGAAGAATTGTTCCACAAAGACTGTGACAAATAAATATTTATATCTCCACTAAGTGACTGCCTTATGCACCCCTGACCATGACTTGAGGAGACTTCCTCTACTGGATGATGCACAGGGCCTGCCCCAGGGCCTTCCCTTCCACAAGACTCTCTGGTCCTACTACATACCCATTGTTACTTTTCTATGATGCCGCACCACACATTATTTAATCACCACTCCGAATCAAGACTCTACAAATGCCAACCTAGGTGCTTATATTGACTTTTTTTGCTCTTTCACAATTGTATATTCCTAGCTGTTTACTTTTTTGCTTTCCAGATGTACATCGCTCTGATACCCGAAAGGGTCATGTTCACGCAATATAAAACTCAATAAATAAATACCTTTTTGCTAGTACTGGATTCTCTGCTGATTGCGACAAGCAACTCAGCAAGTGTCGAAGCTGTATATTCAATTCAATTCGATTTTATTGATTTAAATCTCAACAGAGATCAATGTTTACAGTCTTAAAAGATCATTTGAAAACATAAAACAACAATCTCCATATAAATTGGCTGCTAATATATTGATAAAAAGATTTACTTTTTTTTTTACAAATTGTGGCGCACAAATTCATTTGGAGGTGATTTTGCTAGGGCAATCATATTATTGGTTTTAAACGCACTGTATTTAAAACAAAGGTTTTAAAAACTGCTTCCTTGCTTTCAATGCTAACATATAGGGCCAAACAGACAATACATGCTTAATATCTTGATCTCACCTTTACATAAATCACATGTTCCCAACTTACCTCTTTTGCTCAACCAATGCTTGGTAAAATTATTGCGGGGTAAGATATCCAGTCGTACCATGATTATAAAACGCCTAGTACTATGGTCCATTGTAAACTTCAAATATCCTTGGTTCATCTTAAAAGAAAGGCGATCTGAATAGGATTCGTAAATTTCCAACTGGGTACAATGTGCAATGTTTAGTGAATATCTTAATCTGGCCATCACATTTCTTAAGAACAGTTTTAGCTGTGCTGGAATCCACAGTTGCAGGTGAGCAATTAGAACATTTAAAATTCACTAGAGCAGTCTCCAGATTAATGTTAAAAGTGTGCACACCTGCTTCATCCTTAAACGTCTTGTCTTCAGAAGGGCTGTCAAAATGCCTTCAGATGCAAGGAGAAGATCATATGCCCATCTCATCACATTAGCAAGGGATCTAGAATAGGCACTAAGAAGGGAAAACTCTAAGGGCCTGATTACGAGTCTGGCGGTCCGAGGACCGCCAAACGCATGGGGGCATGGCAGTCCAGCCAACTCTGCACCGGCGTTCTACTACAACTAGGGCGGTCGGACCACCATAGGACCGCCGCAGCCACCAGGAACCCAGCATTCCCTGGCTGTGGCACGGCGGTCTTGAGGCAGCAATATGCTTGGAGGAACCGCCGCGGTCCCGCCAAGCGAATTACAAGTTTCCGCTCCGTCACGGTTTTCATGGCGGTTCCCCCTCCATGAACCCTGTGGCAGAGAGGAAACAAAAGGGGTCCTACAGGGCCCCCTGTTGCCTTAGGGCCATGGGGTGCATGCAGGGGAGGCACAATATGTGCCCCCCTGTGTGCATGCACCCCAGTTCCTGCATGGCATGGAGTTTAAAGTCCATGCCGTGCAGGAACTTTTTTGGGCATTCCCATTGCATGCCTATTTTCAGAGGCATCACCGTGGGATTGCCGAAAAAGGCCAGTCACACACGAGAAACACTCATAATTTGGTGGGCGGCCCAAACATGGGTCTGGCGGTGAGGGAGTGGGCTGCAGGCATGGCGGTCCGCTCCCGCACCGCCGAACTCATAATCAGGCCTTAAGTGTAATGCCTGGACTACGATTTCTTGGCTCAGGGATACTATCTTCCGAAGGAACCTTCCTTCGAATACATTTAAGACGTAACATCTACTTATTGGAATGTATTCAAGTGCACAAGAAAGAGTAGGGGGTACTGTGAGAAGTTGGCCTGGTATATGCTGTCCACTAATTATAGTGGGCACCTTGCACCAGTCCAAACAACCCCTTATTGGAGATAGGTTAAAGACAACCTTTATTGAAAGCTATCCTAGTGGTAGCTATGGAGAGCAGCCTTCAGGCTAAGTCTTGAAGGAATGTAAAGCAGCTTGTTTTACCAGTCTATAATCTCTTGAGTGACCAAATGAAAGAGGACCACACCAGGTATATATATAAAATATATGTATTTAGTCTTAAACACACCCCTCTACTCTCTTTATGAGGCTAGAGTTCGAAGTACATAAGTTACAAGTCAGTTATCAACAGTAATAGCACAAATACACGTTTGAGCCCTAGGGGCGTACCAAACCATATAACAATAAAGTGGTATAAGAACCACGACTGAGCTAGACACAAGGCCTAGAGCCTGTAGAAGTGCTTGGCCCTCAAGGAACCACCCAAGGTAGTGACACAGGGGACCCACGGGGACGCGTGCAGTGTGAGAACACAGCCGCGAGCCGCCGTTGACTTCTATGGGGAATGTCGCGGTTGGAGTTTTAAAGAAAAAGGACACTTAGAGGAGGACTTGGAGCAAACCCCTTTAGAACTAGGTTGTTCTAGAGTCTATACCCACGGGCGCACCGGAGTACTCGAGTTACCTCACCCAGGGAAGCCGGGTGCATAGGTGTCTTTCGGGGTCGGGTTTCGTCGTCGTTTTCAATGGCGATCTGCTGCAAAGTGCTTCTGGCGACCAAGTCGAAAGTGTTCAGGTGGATCCAAGGGTGGATCGAAGATCTGAAGAACCTGAAAGCAGAGGGGACAGAGTCTGGGTCACTAGCCAGTGACCAGGAAGGCGATGAGCAGATGCCCACCGATGTCGGGTGCTTCAGGTAGGTTGACGGTCGTCTTGACTCTTCAGCCACGAGGTCCAGGAGGCGTCGATGACGACCAGGAGCTGGATTCGAGCTGTCACACGACGTCTGTCGATTGCAGGGGTGTCGGCGACCGGATTGGACCCAACAAGCCTTGGCAACGGCAAGTCTCGTAGAAACAAAGAAAGGACGTTGATGCAGACCAGCAAGGTCTGGGGGACTCACCCAGCGAGGGTAAGTCAGGGCACGTCTGGAGCAACCAGGAAAGCCCAAACAGAAGAAGAGTTGCCTTCGGGAGGGCCCACTAGCCAACGGACTAGCGACCGTGAAGGAGCCTCGAGTGGACGCACTTGGAGCTGGCTCACAGGACACTCGTGGAGTGGAGGCCAGTGATCTTCGGTGCAGTCGGTGCTGGAGGCGGGGGCTACTCGGAGCCCAAAGCACAACTTCGTGGGAGACCAGAAAGAGGATGCACTTGCAAAAGTACTCGGTGTCCAGGGGTCACGGTTCCACGTTACCCACGACAGCTACGGGCCTCAGCTTTGCTGGGGACTCAGGGCAGCCTCGGGGAAGTCTGGAAATCCACCTCTGGTGATGCAAAGACTTCGGCGTCCGGCGGGAGCTTCAGCGATGCAGACCGGACAATTGCTTCTTAGGTGCCTGCCAAGCAGGGGAGTCACTCCTTGACCCCAAGGGAGATTCTTCAGTCCTCTAATCTTCAGATAGAGCGTCGAAGGTCCAGGATTCAGTGTCAGAGTTTCGTCCAGGGTAATCTAAAGTCCTAAGGACTGGGGTCCCATACTTATACTAAGTTAGGGGTTGGACATACTCTGGGGACCCACCTATGGGAGGGTCAGGGAAGAGGGGTGGTTACACCCATTCCCTTTGTTCAGTTTCGCGCCAGAGCAGGGGCAGGTAGCCCCTGCAACCGGTTTGAACTGGCATATGCACAGGGACACCAAGTGTGCCCCCAGTGCAGGACTTCTGAGCACCAGAGAGTGCTCCCGCCCAGCCCCAATACACATTATCCTGTCTGGGGAGGTGGTTACACCTCCCTGCGACAGGAAACCTATTGTCCAGGCCTCCCTGCCGGCGTTTCAGTCAGCAGCAGGAGGCCAGACCCGTGTCAGTGGCAGCGGCATCCATTTTGTGATGCCAGGGCTATGGAAAGAAGTTACCGGGTAGCCCGGTGTGTACATGTCTCTCCCTCTAGAAGGGTGGGGGTAGTATTCCAAGATGTTTGACACCAAACACGACATGTTTTGGTGCAGCCAGTCCAAAGTTAGCATTGTACCGCGAGGATATAATGGCCTTAATAGTATATGGTCAGGCTGTACCACAAACAGCATCAGAGGAGGGACTCCGAACGCTGTAGAGGGGCTCTGCTCATGCAGGGGCACCCTCTCACATAAAAACCAAGCACTCTGCCTTCAGGATTGGTAAGGCCTGCCATAGGAGTGACTTATAGGTTTATATGTGTGTGCAATGGTAGTGATATAGGTAGCCTATACCACTGTAAGGGGTGCATGCACCACCTTACCCAGGCTGCAGTAGCAGACCTGTGGTGTCATTTTGGATGGCCTTCCAGGGGTGGCACAATACATGCTGCAGCCCCTGGTAGGCCTCTGAGGTACCTATGCCCTGGGTACATAGTATACCATATACTAGGGACTTATAAGGGCACTCCAGATTCCAATCAGAGATGTGCCTAAGGCACATGGAAACCATTTTAGAGAGGAAGCAGCTAGGCTGGGGTTCTGATTAGCAGGGCCCCAGCCAGACTAAAGTCGAGAAACAGTGAAGCATCAGCAAAAAGTGGGGGTACCCATGTAAAGCAGATCCTACTCTCCTACACAACCCCCCCAAACGTAGGGACATTAAACTAACCTTGACCAGTTGAGTCTTCATGTTCTAAGTGGAAGTACCTAGAGAGTCCATCTGCATTGGCATGGTTACTCCCAGGTCTATGTTCCACTGTAAAGTCCATCCCCTGTAGGGAAATGGACCACCTAAGCAGTTTGGGGTTTTCACCCTTCATTTGTTTTAGCCATAGGAGGGGCTTGTGGTCTGTTTGAACAAGGAAGTGAGTACCAAACAAGTATGGCCTCAACTTCTTCAGAGCCCAAACCACAGCAAAGGCCTCCCTCTCTATGGCTGACCAACGTTTCTCTCTAGGGGTCAGCCTTCTGCTAATAAAAGCTACTGGCTGATCCTGACCTTCATCATTCAATTGTGACAGTACAGCCCCTACCCCCAATTCAGATGCATCTGTTTGGACAATGAACTTCTTGGAGTAATCAGGACTCTGGAGAATGGGAGCAGTGCACATGGCCTGCTTCAGGTCATCAAATGCCTTTTGACAGCTAGCTGTCCACTGAACCTTTTTGGGCATTTTCTTGGAAGTTAAGTCATTCAGGGGTGTCACTATTGATCCATACCCCTTGACAAATCTCCTATAGTACCCAGTCAGGCCTAAGAAGGCTCTCACCTGAGTCTGGGTAGTTGGAGCAACCCAGTCCACGATGGTCTGGATTTTGCTCTGCAATGGTTGAACCTGGCCTCCACCCACAAGGTGGCCCAGGTACACAACCTGGCTATCTGGCACTTGGTGGCCTTGATAGTGAGGCCTGCCTTTTGCAGGGCCTCCAAAACATTTCTGAGGTGGACCAGGTTATCCTCCCATGTGGAGCTAAAGACAGCAATATCATCTAGATATGCTGCACTGTAGGCCTCCAGACCTGTAAGGACTGTATTCACCAACCTCTGAAAAGTGGCAGGTGCATTCTTCAGACCAAAGGGTATTACCACAAATTGATAATGTCCACTAGGGGTTGAGAATGCTGTTTTTGGCTTTGCATCATCAGCTAGTCTGATCTGCCAGTAGCCAGCTGTCAGGTCAAATGTGCTTAGATACTTGGCTGAGGCCAAAGTGTCTATTAGCTCATCTGCCCTAGGTATTGGATGGGCATCAGTCCTAGTGACTGCATTGAGACCCCTGTAGTCCACACAAAACCTCATCTCTCTTTTCCCACCACTGGTGTGAGGTTTTGGCACAAGGACCACTGGACTAGCCCAAGGGCTATCTGAGGGTTCAATAACTCCCAAATCCAACATTTTCTGGACTTCTGTCCTGATACAGTCCCTGACATGGTCAGGTTGCCTATAAATCTTATTTTTAATAGGCAGACTGTCCCCAGTGTCCACTTCATGAGTGCACCAGGTGGTCTGACTTGGAGTCAGAGAGAACATATGTCTGTACTGATTGAGCACTTGTCTACAATCAGTTTGCTGCTGAGCAGTGAGGCTGCCTGCCAAGGCTACACCATCCACTGACCCATCATCAGGGTTCTGTGAGAGCAGGTCAGGGAGTGGGTCACTCTCTTCCTCCTGTCCCTCATCAGTAGCCATGAGCAAGCCCATGTCTGCCCTGTCCACATATGGCTTCAATCTGTTGACATGGAGAACCTTGTGGGGACTCTTGGGTGTTCCTAGGTCTACTAAATAGGTAACTTCACCCTTCTGTTCAACAATGGTATGGGGTCCACTCCACTTGTCTTGGAGAGCTGCTGGGGCCACTGGCTCCAGCACCCACACCTTCTGTCCTGGCTGGTAAACAGTCAGTACAGCCTTTTGGTCATGCCAGGCTTTTTGCAGTTCCTGGCTAGCCTCAAGGTTTTTAGTTGCCTTTTTCATGTACTCAGCCATCCTGGAGCGGAGACCAAGTACATAGTCCACTATGTCTTGCTTTGGGGGCTTGAGAGGTAACTCCCATCCTTCCTTCACCAAGCACAATGGACCCCTGACAGGGTGACCAAACAAAAGTTCAAAAGGGCTGTAGCCAACCCCTTTTGAGGCACCTCCCTGTATGCAAATAAAAGGCAGGGCAAGAGTATGTCCCATCTTCGCCTGAGCTTTTCTGGGAGCCCTTTAATCATGCCCTTTAAGGTTTTGTTGAATCTTTCAACTAAACCATTGCATTGTGGGTGATAGGGTGTGGTGAACTTGTAAGTCACTCCACACTCCTTCCACATTGCCTTCAAGTATCCAGACATAAAGTTTGCATCCCTGTCTGATACAACCTCCTTAGGGAAGCCCACTCTTGAGAAAATTCCCAGGAGGGCCCTTGCCACCACAGGTGCTGTAGTGGTCCTAAGGGGAATAGCCTCTGGGTACCTAGTGGCATGGTCCACCACCACCAGGATAAACCTGTGCCCAGATGCTGTTTGGGGATCCATGGGACCAACTATATCAATCCCCACTCTCTCAAAGGGCACCCCCACCACAGGTAGTGGTATCAGGGGGGCCTTTGTGGTGCCACCTGCCTTCCCACTGGTTTGGCAGGTTACACAGGAGCGACAAAACTCCTTGGTGTCTTCAGACATGTGGGGCCAGTGAAAGTGAGGGACAAGTCTGTCCCAAGTCTTGTTCTGGCCCAGGTGACCTGCTAGGGGAATATCATGGGCTAGGGTCAATAGGAAGCCCCTGAACTTCAGAGGTATAACCAACCTCCTGGTGGCACCAGGCTTGGGGTCTCTACACTCTGAGTACAAGAGTCCATCATCCCAATATACTTTATGGGGACCACTAGCATTCCCAGCAGCCTCAGCAGCACTTTGCTGTCTGAGGGGTTCAAGAGAGGGGCAGCTCTGCTGCTCCTGGCTCAGATCTGCCCTGGAAGGGCCCCTGTCCCCAAGAACTCAACCTGGTCAGGTTCAAGCTCCTCTGGGACAGTTCCTTCCTCAGGACTGAGATCATCCCCCTCAAGAGACTGATCTTCCTTCTGAGCCAAGGGGGAAGGCACTGCCTTAACCCTACTACTCCTCCTCTTGGATGGCCCTTGGTCCATGGTTCCAGGATCCAAGGCCTGTTCAGTGTTAGACATTTTGCTCTGTGACCTGGTCACAGCAAACACATCTGCAGGGATCCCCAGCATTTCTGCATGGGTCCTGAGCTCCACTTCTGCCCAAGCTGAAGTTTCTAGATCATTGCCAAGCAAGTATTCCACTGGTAGGTTTGCACTCACCACAACCTTCTTAAGGCCAGTTACCCCTCCCCAGGAGAAGTTAACAACTGCCAGAGTATGGTCTGTTCTGACATTGCTAGCATTGGTCACTTGGTACATTTCACCAAGTATAATCTGCCCAGGATCCACAAGGTCTTGTGTCACCATGGTGACACTTGCCCCTGTGTCCCTAAATGCCAAAGCCTCTTTTCCATTGATTAAGGGCTGTTGCCTGTACTTGCCCAGATTACTGGGACTCACAGAGGAGGTCACATCCATGCCTCCATCACAGACTAGGACAGCCTGAGTGAGTTCTCTGACTAGGCCAGAGCTCATCTCATTACCCAGGGTCAACCCTACTAAACCCTTGGCCTGTGTACTCCCACCACCAATTGTAACTGCACTAGGGGGAACAGGTGCCTTAGGGGCATTGGTGGGGGCTGGAATAGAGTCTTTGGACTTGGTGCAATCACTGGTCCAGTGTGTCTTTTGCTTACAGACTTTGCACCATGGTTTCTTTTGGCCTTTTCCCTTGTTAGACTGTGAATCCCCACCTGAAGAAGATTTTTGGGGACCTTGTGAAGACTTCTGGTCTTTACCCTCCTCCCCACCCTTATCAGAGTTTTTAGAATCTTGCTTCTTAGGGTCACCGCCTTGGTTCTGTACCTTCTGCCTCACCCTGGTTCTGACCCATTTGTCTGCCTTCTTTGCCAATTCTTGGGGAGAGGTCAGATCAGAGTCCACCAGGTACTGATGCAACAGCTGATTTTGACAGTTATTAAGAATCTGCTCCCTCATGATAAGATTGTACAATCCTGTGAAGTCACATACCTTACTGCCCATCAACCAACCTTCCAGAGCCTTAGCAGAACAATCCACATAGTCCACCCAGTCTTGAGTCTGTGCTTTTTGGGTATCTCTGAACTTTAACCTGTATTGTTCAGTTGTTAGGCCAAACCCCTCAATCAGAGCACTCTTCAAGACTTTGTAATTGTCAGCATCCTCCTCTCTAACAGTGAGGAGCTTATCTCTACCTTTGTCTGCAAAGGAGAGCCACAAGATTGCTGCCCACTGCTCCTGAGGGACCCTCTGTACTTTACAGGCCCTCTCCAGTGCAGTTATCCATTTGTGGATGTCATCCCCACTCTGGTAGGGAGGGACAATCTTGCTCAGGTTTCTATGGTCATAAGACCTTCCCCTATCTCTGGGGAAATTGCTGCCACCATGGGACTCTAGTCCCATCTTTTTCTCTGTCTATAGAGATCTAGGGACTCCCTGGCTATAGCCAACTGCTGTTTTCTGAGCTCAAGCTGGGCTTGCTCATACTGAATCAGTCTCTTTCTCCTCTCATGAGAGGATTCCCTTCCATGAGAGGAGACAGAGGTCCCTACTGAGGTGTCAGAGTGGTTAGACTCCTGAGAAGGAGATCTAGTCCTTCTGGGCACACTCTCAACTCTTCCTGGGGGACAGAGGGGAGGTCATTCTGGGCCTCCTCCTCTTCCTCAGGAGTAGCTGCACTTTCCAGGTCAGGATCATTGTCATCCCCCTGGCCAGTTTCAGAGGTTGGGTCCTGGGTATTTTCATCCCTGGACTCTCCCTCTTCTTCTGCCCCACCCTCTCTGCCTACCCTTTCAGACCTTATGGGTCTTCTAAAGTCATCTAGCAGAAGCATCTCTAGGAGACGTTGGGTGTTGGCACTTTTGCCTGTCTTCAACTTCCTAACTTTGCACAACTCTCTCAATTCCAAGAATGTGAGGGTGTCATATCTGGATGGCAGGAGCTCACTGGTTCCTGGCAGTGAAGACATTACTAGTGTGGTGTGGTGTATGCACTACCTACTCTAGTGTGGCCTACTAAACTCTCTTGAGTTGTAGAAAGGGTGTGCTATCCCTTAACACACAACTCTAAGTTCAGTAGAACTTACTGTATCCTAAGCTTGATTTATATGTACCTAAGGTACCCTTAGTGGTTTTCAGTTGATCAATTCAATTGAGATTATCTGGTAAAACAATAGCAAGCTGGAATCCCACACGCTGCACACCAATGTGAGAAGTTGGCCTGGTATATGCTGTCCACTAATTATAGTGGGCACCTTGCACCAGTCCAAACAACCCCTTATTGGAGATAGGTTAAAGACAACCTTTATTGAAAGCTATCCTAGTGGTAGCTATGGAGAGCAGCCTTCAGGCTAAGTCTTGAAGGAATGTAAAGCAGCTTGTTTTACCAGTCTATAATCTCTTGAGTGACCAAATGAAAGAGGACCACACCAGGTATATATATAAAATATATGTATTTAGTCTTAAACACACCCCTCTAGTCTCTTTATGAGGCTAGAGTTCGAAGTACATAAGTTACAAGTCAGTTATCAACAGTAATAGCACAAATACACGTTTGAGCCCTAGGGGCGTACCAAACCATATACCAATAAAGTGGTATAAGAACCACGACTGAGCTAGACACAAGGCCTAGAGCCTGTAGAAGTGCTTGGCCCTCAAGGAACCACCCAAGGTAGTGACACAGGGGACCCACGGGGGACGCGTGCAGTGTGAGAACACAGCCGCGAGCCGCCGTTGACTTCTATGGGGAATGTCGCGGTTGGAGTTTTAAAGAAAAAGGACACTTAGAGGAGGACTTGGAGCAAACCCCTTTAGAACTAGGTTGTTCTAGAGTCTATACCCACAGGAGCACCGGAGTACTCGAGTTACCTCACCCAGGGAAGCCGGGTGCATAGGTGTCTTTCGGGGTCGGGTTTCGTCGTCGTTTTCAATGGCGATCTGCTGCAAAGTGCAGCTGGCGACCAAGTCGAAAGTGTTCGGGTGGATCCAAGGGTGGATCGAAGATCTGAAGAACCTGAAAGCAGAGGGGACAGAGTCTGGGTCACTAGCCAGTGACCAGGAAGGTGATGAGCAGATGCCCACCGATGTCGGGTGCTTCAGGCAGGTTGACGGTCATCTTGACTCTTCAGCCACGAGGTCCAGGAGGCGTCGACGGCAACCAGGAGCTGGATTCGAGCTGTCACACGACGTCTGTCGATTGCAGGGGTGTCGGCGACCGGATTGGACCCAACAAGCCTTGGCAAAGGCAAGTCTCGTAGAAACAAAGAAAGGACGTTGATGCAGACCAGCAAGGTCTGGGGGACTCACCCAGCGAGGGTAAGTCAGGGCACGTCTGGAGCAACCAGGAAAGCTCAAACAGAAGAAGAGTTGCCTTCGGGAGGGCCCACTAGCCAACGGACTAGCGACCGTGAAGGAGCCTCGAGTGGACACACTTGGAGCTGGCTCACAGGACACTCGTGGAGTGGAGGCCAGTGATCTTCGGTGCAGTCGGTGCTGGAGGCGGGGGCTACTCGGAGCCCAAAGCACAACTTCGTGGGAGACCAGGAAGTGGATGCACTTGCAAAAGTACTCGGTGTCCAGGGGTCATGGTTCCACATTACCCACGACAGCTACAGGCCTCAGCTTTGCTGGGGACTCAGGGCAGCCTCTGGGAAGTCTGGAAATCCACTTCTGGTGATGCAAAGACTTCGGCGTCCGGCGGGAGCTTCAGCGATGCAGACCAGACAATTGCTTCTTAGGTGCCTGCCAAGCAGGGGAGTCACTCCTTGACCCCAAGGGAGATTCTTCAGTCCTCTAATCTTCAGATAGAGCGTCGAAGGTCCAGGATTCAGTGTCAGAGTTTCGTCCAGGGTAATCTAAAGTCCTAAGGACTGGGGTCCCATACTTATACTAAGTTAGGGGTTGGACATACTCTGGGGACCCACCTATGGGAGGGTCAGGGAAGAGGGGTGGTTACACCCATTCCCTTTGTCCAGTTTCACGCCAGAGCAGGGGCAGGTAGCCCCTGCAACCGGTTTGAACTGGCATATGCACAGGGACACCAAGGGTGCCCCCAGTGCAGGACTTCTGAGCACCAGAGAGTGCTCCCGCCCAGCCCCAATACACATTATCCTGTCTGGGGAGGTGGTTACACCTCCCTGCGACAGGAAACCTATTGTCCAGGCCTCCCCTGCCGGAGTTTCAGTCAGCAGCAGGAGGCCAGACCCGTGTCTGTGGCAGCGGCATCCATTTTGTGATGCCAGGGCTCTGGAAAGAAGTTACCGGGTAGCCCGGTGTGTACATGTCTCTCCCTCTAGAAGGGTGGAATGCTACCCCCGCCGCCAGGACTGGCGGGGGGGGGTAGTATTCCAAGATGTTTGACACCAAACACAACATGTTTTGGTGCAGCCAGTCCAAAGTTAGCATTGTACCGCGAGGATATAATGCACTTAAGAGTATATGGTCAGGCTGTACCACAAACAGCATCAGAGGAGGGACTCCGAACGCTGTAGAGGGGCTCTGCTCATGCAGGGGCACCCTCTCACATAAAAACCAAGCACTCTGCCTTCAGGATTGGTAAGGCCTGCCATAGGAGTGACTTATAGGTTTATATGTGTGTGCAATGGTAGTGATATAGGTAGCCTATACCACTGTAAGGGGTGCATGCACCACCTTACCCAGGCTGCAGTAGCAGACCTGTGGTGTCATTTTGGATGGCCTTCCAGGAGTGGCACAATACATGCTGCAGCCCCTGGTAGGCCTCTGAGGTACCTATGCCCTGGGTACATAGTATACCATATACTAGGGACTTATAAGGGCACTCCAGATTCCAATCAGAGATGTACCTAAGGCACATGGAAACCATTTTAGAGAGGAAGCAGCTAGGCTGGGGTTCTGATTAGCAGGGCCCCAGCCAGACTAAAGTCGAAAAACAGTGAAGCATCAGCAAAAAGTGGGGGTACCCATGTGAAGCAGATCCTACTCTCCTACAGGTACCTTTGCCTGATAAATATCTTAAAGAAATTTAAAATGTCACTTACGGAGGAATGATATGATCTTTTTAAAGCACCTAAGTGTGCAGAGGGCTTACCCCTAAATGAGTGAAGTGTGTACTGTATTGTAAGGTTTGGGAACACACCCTTCCTAAGTATGTTTATGTTGTGGCCACCTCCACAGACTTACCACCCAGCTTCCTATCGAAGGGACGGTGCCGTCTCTTCCCTCTAAAAGGTACCACCTTGGTTGTACTAATATTATTTTCAAAACATTTGCCTCTGCATATTCAGAGAGCACATTCAGATTAGTCTGGAGGCCGATGGGAGTAAGGTGGAAGCTGCATATACAACTGGAGGGAACTAAAGATGTTTGTGTACGCTGGTGACTTCATACTGGTGCTCGCTAATCCATCGTCATTACCTAATGTATGGGAGATTGTCTCCTGATTCCTTTGCTCTATGGAAAGAGGATGAATTGGGATAAAAAATAAGTTCTACTCATATCCTCTTACAGGTCCCAATCTTCTATGGAAAGGCTGCCTTTCAAATGGGTCACAAATAGAATGCAATGTCCGTTGGTGCAATCCTGTTGGATACAAGGATGTTGTTCCAGATCCTGTGTGCTTAGATGGCGAGCATTTGCTGCTTGTTTTCTTCTTTTTTGCACATCTTAGTCTGTGGTCTGATGGAGTCTTGGCTGCAGGTGTGCTGAGACCCACCAGAGATGGTGACCTGGCCTGCAAGATAAATCAGGTCACTGGTCTCGATGACTTTGTAAATGATGCAGCTGGTTTTGTGGATGATGTGGGCCGGCAAGGATAGCCAATGAAGTTCCATCAGGGTGGGGGTGATGTTGCCATATTTCTTCAAGTCCATGATGGGACAAGCTGCAGCATGTAGGAGTCTCAATGGCCATGAAGTACAGAATCGAGGGTCTCCGGTTCCCACATACAGAAATTTACTGGCTCTCATTCCAGTCGTCTAACTTGGGCTTATTCCTTCACACCATATTGGAGCAACCAAGGTGAGTGGTCATGGAAAATGCCATTTTGGGTAAAGGAGGAGGAGTGAGCATGATCTACGACCCTCATCCTCACGACAACTCGCTCATGGAGATATCGTCAATTGATGCACTGTCTTTCTCGAGCGCTGGACCCACAACCGTTCTTCTTCCCTGAATCCCCTATAGAATCCTACCTGCGCTTGGGGCACTCAGTTCAGTTTATCTTTATTTCGATCACTTAAGGCCACAAAAGACAGTTAAAAATAATGCACGCAGCGTGTCCATTAAAAAAGAGGAAAGATAAACCCTATTCCCATGATAGTTTGTATATGAACAAGATTATTTAACATTGCTAATCAAGGGTTGCGGAACCATATGTAAGTTAAAGGGTTCGCTAAAAACATTAAAACTTCATGTTATTAAAACCACACATAATATTCTTAAAATACTTAAAAAATGATGTCACATTCCTAAAAATTTCGTGAAAGTATACAATTAATAAACCAAGAGAATATACATCCAAAATTAACCATTAAGTGATCAATATTGGGACTGTCAATAATATAGCGATATATGCAATACTGATATGAATATAAAAATATAGGATGCTACGCCTATAGCTGGGGTTATACCAAACGGAAGTTAGGATTAGGCGTTACACATTGGGGCACTCATAAAGTGGTGTCTTGGGCTTGTACCAGACACTCATTAACAGGAACATTTTGACTGAGTTTCAGTCCAGCTTGCATGACTGGTGGACCACCAGACTGGAACGCGAACACACAGATGAGGACTGGACTGAACTCCTGCCACACCACAACAAATACCTACGGGAGACAAGGCTTAAACCAGGGTACTACAAAATATTGCATGGCTGGCACTTGTCCCATTCAGGTTGCACCAACCAGGAATCACAGGGAATTCCTTCTGCTGGTGGTGCCCCAAGCTGCACTGCGATATTGTGCGTATTCTATGAGAGTGCCCAAAACTCAACCTCTGGTGGACGGCTGTTTGGGGGGAAATGCAACATCAAGCAGGGTTTTAGGGGGGCGGGGTTACACTCCACAGCTTCTCGAAGTACCCTCAAGTTAGCCATTGGCATCGGCGATGGTCCGCCACAGCCCTAGCTTTCGCCAAGCTCTGTATCCTCTGTTACTGGACAAATGCCACTCTACCTATGATGGATGTGTGGATGAGGGACATGTTTCAAATGGCCTCCTATGAGAGAATCCTATATGTAAGAAATTGGGTTACTATTTGAGGGGGCTGAAACCCGACTGAAGCAGCAATTGTCAGGAAACCCCAGGGTGTCTCCTGTGTCATATGTCAACATCCTCAGGGGTCACAGGTTAATCATGCCTCTATTTCTTATTTAGGCCCTTCGATTGAATAGATGTCACAAGGTCTTGCATATGTATGATTTCGCAATTGCTTTTGCCAATGCTTGTTTAACCAGTGCTTGTTGTTTTATGGGGACCGGTGTTCACATGCCATACCTATGATTGGGTGTGGCATCTTTGTTGGGCCCGTTGCTAGGAGATCTCCACATTTTGCTTCTCAGGATACATGTACTCCTAGGAGCTTTCTGATTGGCTATAAATAGCTGAGGGACACGTGCCTCGTTGCTTGGCTTTGTTTCTGTTCCAGCGTTGGATCCTGCAGCACAGGCTTCTCCGCAGCCGCGTCACCAGGACTCTCAGCTGACATCCGATCTCCTGCAGAACTTAGGGACTTCAGCTAAGTGGAGCGCGCTGCGCGCTCCCACCCCCCAGAGGGGCTTCTGTCTGCAAACCATGCTCAGGCCTGCCAAGTATCACGCATCAGGTGTGACTCTAACGCATTTCAGTGTGGTGTTCCGCATCACCGCACTGAAATGCATTGTCACGCATTTTTAATGCCACTCTGAAACGCGCCGCCGGCGCCTGTGACACAGTGCGCTGGCTCTGCAGTGCTCCCCGGACTTGCCAGCAGGCAGCTGGTTCAGAATCCTGATTAAACTGTTTGATCTTGGGGCGTGGTTTGGACGCCAGTGAAGATGGCGGCGTGAGCCCTTGTCTCCTCCCGTGGCGAGATCAACTCCTATGTTTTTCACCTGTTTTCCGCGCTGACTTCCCAATATATTGGTGGCAATAGGTGTCGGAACCGCTGATGCAGACAGAGATGTAGTTTTGACAAACCCCGCGATCAAAACGAGAACGAGGTCGGCAACGGCAGCGACCCTGCTCGACCTGTCATCTTTACCGAGTCTGCGCCCTGCCGCGAGTCAGCTAACCTGAATCTGAAACTGTCGGTGTGCTGGGTTGAACTGCGAGAACCGGTAATTGCCCACTGTTGAAGACCGCAACCGTTCAACCTCCGGAGGCAGAATAGACGCAGAGATCCAAGTAAGATCGTGCGAGCCCCTATTCAACATGGCGGGCGCATAACATAACATCAGCGCTAGACCGTTCCTTTATATCCCTGCCTAGCGCCCCTCCACTGAAACCTGCGCTTGTGAAACCACGCTGTGGATTAAGACCTGTATGATCCTGAGGACATACTTGTGCCTGTCGTTGCTTGTCATTGTAATGCCTAATGCTTAAACCACACCTATTACCACACCTATTACCGACGATTGCTAGCGACTCAATGAGGGCTATTAAGGACTGCCGCCGAA
Organism: Calotriton arnoldi; assembly: GCA_963921515.1. NCBI lineage: Eukaryota > Metazoa > Chordata > Amphibia > Caudata > Salamandridae > Calotriton > Calotriton arnoldi. The sequence goes on along the minus strand of CAWUFW010015392.1, from coordinate 19,806 downwards.
CCTCGAAGTGGTTCGTTAATTATCGCTAATCATCCCCACTAGCAGCCGACCTGACGGATCCTGCCGCTCTACCGATCTATGCACCATGTGCGCGACACAAAATGGCGGCTATATCAGCGCTTCTATGAACTGAACCCCAACGCATGCTGCTTCTGTCCTACGGCGGTGTGGCACACTAAATCAGCAAACAACACTACTTGCTTAACTGCTCAATCTCATTCATGTGCTGTCTTGTGTGGAATTAAGGAACAGATGTATGCCTCCTGACTGCAGCCTGATGCCTGACTCTAAGATGGTGGTCGGTCAAAACAAATGTAACTAGTAGATAACCATTCAACTGAGATCCCGTGCTCTAGTGGTTCCAACAATACCACGGGTATTGAGAGGCATTGTGAATCATTGTGATACACTGTGGATCACGGCACCACACTGTATGTACTGTACGATATGCGATATGTGAAAGCTGTGGCAGTACGGGAGTGATACTACGGGATACTCTGCGGATACTCTGGACACTCTGGGCACTCTGGAGAGATTCAGGGAAACACTCTGAGACACACTAATTGTGCTACGGTGCTCTGAAGCTGTGATCTACTGTGACCTACACCGAACTACTCCGCATTACTGTGGAAGCTGTTCACTCAATATAGATTTCTGGTCATTTCTATCCACTCAAGGTACAGTGCACTGTGTCTGTGTGGCGCTGTGAGGCACTGTGGAGCGTTGTGAGGCACTGTGGGGCACTGTGGAGCACTGTGGGGCACTGTGGAGCACTGCGAAGCACTGCAAAGATACTGAGAAAATGGTGAAGATGTTGTGAATTTGTGCAGGTTCTAGGGGTTCTGTGGGTTCTGTGGGTTCTGTGGGTTCTGCAAGCAGGTGGATAAAGGAAATCTGCAAATCATTGTACCTATTTACCCCAGTGTAAAACGCCTTACGACAACCTGGTGAACGTCACAAATTTACGTCAACGCATCTCGTTACACCACGACGTTACACCACGACGCACCCTGTCAAATCCTTCCACAGACCAATAAGGGCACCCAGAGCACCCTGATACTGCCAGCAATATTCCCATTTATCGCCATTTAGCACCAGTAATAATAGCCCTCAGCGTCATCAAGACACGATACCCAAAATGTCTGAAAAGGAAGCGAAAAATCTAAAGAGACTCAAGGCTGATCACCCTGGTCCAGACTCACCAACCAAAGGCAAGCGTGATATCAACACGACAATGGATACCATTCTGAGCAAACTTGCGGAAGTCCACGACCTCGCAAAATCGACAAAAGAAGAAACCTCGGCAATCAGGCAGGACATAAGAGACATTAATAAAAGGCTAACAGAAACAGAAACTAGAATCAGCCGGCTGGAAGACACAGAAATTAAAACCCAAAGATCTCTGAAAAACCTGACTCTTTCAACGGACTCTCTAACTAAGCACCTATCTAGCTTGGAAGATAGGAACAGGAGAGGGAACCTACGGATATTTGGCATACCGGAGGGAGAGGAAGACCCCTCAGGGTCCTGCATTACCTTCCTGGAAAACTGGTTCACACAAGCTACTAATCTAACGTTCCTCAAGCCGTTGGAGTTTGATAGAGCTCACCGAGTTCCCACCAGAAGTGCTCCGCACCAAAAGACGCCGAGGCCTATTGTTTGTAAACCTCTCCGGTACCAACACGTGGAACAAATCCTTGCCTTCATGCGGAAGAACAATCACATCCTCTGGAAGTCAAACAAAATCTTTATTTCTCAGGACTACAGTAAAGAGACTGTTGATACCAGGAAAGGTTTCTTGGCCCTCCGCCCACGACTAAAGTTATCAAACTACCAATTTTCTTTTGCGGGTCCTGCAAAATTCCGGGTAGTGGTCCAGGGGGCCCCACATTTCTTCACGGATCCTTACCAACTAAAACGGTTTCTCGACGGCCAAGATGAATCCTTTATGGAAACGGCGAACCTGGGTCCCTCTACATCCGCAGGCAATCGATAAATACTTATCCCTGCCATATGCTTCAAATGCATATAAATTAACTCTGCATGATACATAATCTACACCGTATGCCGTATACTGCTTGGGGTAAAAGGTTCAATGTTTACTGCGCAGTGTATAATGTATAATGTATAATGTCTTATGGATTTTGCCAACCACCGGTTCAGTACTCAGTACTCAGTTAATGCAGTTAATGCACAATTAATATCTAGTTAATACCTAGTTACAATTTGCCCCGAGGTGTATACTCTCTAGGCTAGTCTATAGCCAATATCCTCAAGCAACGCCAGATACTCCCTGTAGTCTTTACTGTCTCGGCGGTCTCTGCAGTCTCCTCAGTCTCTGCAGGAACATAACACATGTTTTAGCTATGGGTTTTACCTGTAGACAGTTTACAAACTTGTCTCATGACTTACTACGACTTCTTCCAACTTGTTATGTTATACTTTATACAACAGGTTACATTTTATACGACATGTTGCACCGCGTGGCCCCGCGTGCCTCGCATGCTTCAATTCCTCACGACTTATTACGGCTTATCCCAACTCGTTAATGTTACATTGATGTTACACTTTATACAACATGCTGTATCACATGTGTCGCATACCTCGGGAATGCTTCAGAATACCCACCTCATGCACCTTATCGCAACACTTACAACACGTAATGCCCTGTAATAGGACACAGGACACATGACATCACACATGACATCATATCTGGACCACTACGTCAAGACCACTACGTCTATACCTGCCATCACATCATACCACCATATCTAATCATTACACCAGCCACCTAACATAACATAACATCACAACTTACCATCACATCTAGACCGCACCATAATTGTCATCCACCGACACTCACTGTTACTTACTGTGCATGAATGTGCTCAACAAGCTTCATACAGTCCTCAGTTCTGTTTGGTCCCCTATCTCCCTGTTAACAATTCCAACTGTGACTGACACATCCTTTATACAGTCCGCCACTTGGCGAATAATACAGATGTCAGACGCGAATACTGTACTCAAAATGGATCCCATGGGAGGAGAGCTCTCTTTCTCGTCACCATGTTCTTTCATATTCTTCAGGGGTGGGAGGGTGGGTTGGGGTTGAGGGAGGGTAAGAGTAGGGTTAGGGGTTTGACTTCTTCTTTTTTTCTTACTTTGCTGTTATTTGTTCTTTTTTGGTTTTACTTTGTGCATGTTCATTCAGGTGTCCTCCGGTACTCGACAACTATTACTATTCGTGGTGAGCTCCAGGGGAAACTATGTTTAGTTTCAAATGTAATCACAGGATATATGTGGCCCTATAAATGTAATATAAACCCATACATGTACCCCAGGTGGATTTTGCATCTCCGCCCAAAAGCGATCTCGCTCTGTGCTAGATTAATGTATTTAATGTATTTGTATGTAATTGTGTACTATGCTTCTCATACCAGATCAAATGCATTACTACAACGCCTTACTGGGTGTATAGCGTACTCTTCGTGCTCAACCCACATAATCAATAATGCCTCTTATCCATACGGCGTGTTTGACAAGGTTCTCTCAACAGCTTATCCCGCACTATTACTATCCCACGGGGTATCCTTAAAAAATGTAGACTCCTCCAAGAGACACATGTCTTATACGCATAATAGTCATCTTGACCCAACCGCTATAGCCAAGCGTTATAGACCTGGAAGCCTTGATATAATGTCGATAACATACTCATGACTACGCAGACCACCTTAAGCCCACTAACACATCATAACATTAAGGTAATCTCATTGAACGTCAAGGGATTAAACCACCCGGTCAAACGGAAAAAGATAACTGACTACCTATACAGACAAAAAGGTGACATCTTCCTGCTCCAAGAAACAAAAATTGACTCCAAACAGTTTAACTCACTTAGAAATAGATTTTTTAGTGAGGTCGTTGGTTCGGAAGCAGTAGGGAAGAAAAACGGCGTCCTGACCCTACTAGCAAAAAAATCAAACATAGAACTAGTTTCCAGCGCATCAGACTCTAAAGGCAGGTGGATCACAACAAAGCTAAAGAAAGATAAAACTGAATTTTATGTTACTAATGTCTACGCCCCTAATAAAGATGAAGTAGATTTCTGGGATGATTTAAATAGACAGCTTGACACTATACCAGATAATGCGTTACATATATTGGCAGGAGATCTTAACTTACCTATGGACCCGGCGCTTGACAGGGACTCACGGTGTCCATTCCGTCCTAACAACTCCCATAAAGCTTTAATTAACCTCTGCACTCGCTTCAACTTACTTGACGTGTGGAGATTACAAAACCCTACTGGTAGAGATTACACTTTCTTCTCGCCCCCACACAACTCATACTCACGCATCGATTACCTATTAATCTCCGGCAATGCTTCAGCTAGAATTGTAGATACTGCAATCGAACCGAGAGTGATATCAGACCACTCCTGTATAAGCCTCACTATTTCTGACACAAAACCTTTCAGGAAGCAACCGCTCTGGAGGCTCAATAACGAAGTCCTGGAACAAGAGTGCCATAAGGAAGCTATTGCGAAAGCAATACAAGAATTCCTCTTACTAAACAAAGAAGGGGATACATCCGACCTCATACGCTGGGAGGCCCTGAAAAGCTCCATTAGAGGAGAAATTATCAAAATAAGAACTGCTATGAATAGAGACTCCAATAAAAAGCTGGAGAAACTGGAAAATGACATTGATAGTTTACAACAGAAACATATCCTGTCAAGAGATGCTTCACTTCTGAGTGATATAATTAAAAAGAAATATGAATATAATCAAATTATTAGTGATAGAGCAGGAATTTGGATACATAAACAAAAAAGCCTCAAACTATGCGAGTCAAATAAGGCAGGGAAAAGCTTGGCCTCCTATTTAAAATTTAAAATGCAGAAGAATACAATCAATAATATAATCGACAGCAAGGGCCTGGCTCACTCTGAACCAGACAAAATTGCTGAGATATTCAAAGAGTTCTACAGCACCTTATATAGTAAAAACCGGGATCTAGACCCAAATAAAATACAGGACTACCTAAACGAGTGCGATCTGCCATCACTATCGGACAAGGAAAGAGCAGAAATTAACGCACCTATTACTAACTCAGAAATTGAGAAAGCAATTAGAACTCTCAAATCTGGGAAGGCTCCAGGGCCTGACGGCTTCAATGCTCAGTTTTATAAATGTTTCTCTTCATCACTAATCCCTCCGTTATTAAAACTGTTTCATGCATTTAGCATATCAGGCCAGGTTACCGGTACACCAGCTGAAGCCATTATAGCAGTAATCCCCAAAGATGGGAAAGACCCAACACTTCCAAAAAATTACAGGCCGATATCACTAATAAATCTAGACTGCAAAATATACGCAGCAATTCTTGCCAAACATCTCCAAAGTTCTCTCCCTCCACTTATCCACCCGTCTCAAGTAGGTTTTTTAAAAAACAGATTGTCTAGTGACAACACGCGTGTTTTGTCCCATGTTCTTGAAAAGGCCAAACTCAATGATACACCGACAGCCGCCATTACATTAGATGCCGAAAAGGCTTTTGACAAAATAGATTGGAAATATCTGGAAGCAACCCTGAATAAGTTCAATCTGGGAGGAAATTGTATACAAATGATAATGGCTCTATACTCGAACCCCACAGCCAGGGTCAGAGCAGGCGGTTGTCTTTCATCTTCCTTTATACTGGAGCAGGGAACAAGACAGGGCTGCCCCCTCTCCCCTTCCTTGTTCCTCCTCGCTATCGAACCCTTCCTAGTTCACCTTAGGAATAATTCACAAATATCAGGTGTACAATTTGGCAACTACACCGTCAAGATAGCTGCCTACGCTGACGATGTTCTGGTAATCTCAGAAAACGCAGGCACTGCCATCCCTGCCCTCATATCATCGATAGACTCATTCTCTGCAATATCTGGATACAAGCTGAACAAAGATAAAACTGAGGTAAAACTTTTAAACAACCTAGGTGGGTAGGAGATCATAGGCGATTCTGGCCTTATGTGGCAACCTAAATGCTTCAAATACCTAGGCCTAGAGTTCACGGATGATCTGATTACTTCCCTTCAGATCAATGAACAAACACTACATAAAAAAATCTCCACATTACTTGAGGGCTGGTCGCCCAAATTCCTATCCTGGTGGGGCCGAGCCGAGACTTTAAAAATGATGATTGCTCCTCTTGTCAATTACCTAGCCAGCATGCTACCAATGACCCTCTCCAATGAGTTTTTGAATAAAGTCTACAAACTTTTCAACACGTTCCTTTGGCAAGGCAAAAACCTAGAATATCAATGAAAAAGCTACAGCTACCAAAAGAAAAAGGAGGTCTGGGTTTACCGAACTTCAGGAACTATCAAACGGCATACCTCTGTAAGCAGGGCTCAAACTGGTTAGTCCCACAAACTGACTACTCTCCGATATGGGTGGACATAGAAAGGGCAATTGTCAAAGGCTTGCCTTTAACCGCTCTCCTCGCCATGGATATATCCCACCTCCCCCACTCAAAATACATCCTGCTCAACACCAAGAGAGCCTTGCTGCGTCTGGATTCACTCTCTGCAGTTAAAGTTAATAAATCCAAAATTTCCTCTCTCTGGCACAATCCGAGCTTAAGGATTAATGCAGAAATGCTTTACTGGAAACACTGGTCGGAAAAGGGCATAAACTTAGTGGAAAATCTCTTTAATAATGACACTCCATTACCTTTCTCCACCCTCCAGAGTAACTATGGATTGGAACCAATAGACTTTTACAGTTTTCTCAAACTAAAATCCCTTCTCACGCGTCGCTCTATTAAACCGACCAACCCATCACTAATCCCTAGACTATTACAACTTCTGAGGTCAGGACACACCGTCTCTAGGATTTATAAACTCCTCTCTCCTAAACCGGGTAAATCTCACCTAAAGTGCGAAATGAAATGGGAAAAGGAACTTAATTCTTATAAAATCCCATTCGACTGGGAAAAGATATATACCTCCCCATTCACTAATAAAATTTCGCCAATCCTGTCACAAACCAAACTTATGTTAATCAATAGGACATACTGGACACCTGAAAGACTTTACAAACTCAAACTCAGTGAAAATCCGACCTGTTGGCACTGCAAGGCCCAGACTGGAGACCTGGCGCACATGCTCTTCAATTGCCCCACTCTGGAAAGATATTGGGATAGGATTTATGATTATATAAGCAAGACATTTCATGTAACCCCCAAGGGAGTTCTCTTACATTATTCTTGGAGCGCTAGACCCCAGAATTGAAGATCTCAATGACCGCCTTTTACTTGATCTCATGCTTACACTAGCATGCAAAGTTATTCTTTGTAAATGGAAGAACTCCAAAGAGGTCTCATTTAACACCTGGCGGGAATGGTTAACTTTCCTAAGAGGGGCAGACAACGTTGCTCTACAGTCTTCTCCCTGGAGACCCCCACACAGAAAATTGTGGAAATCCCTGGACGCCTCATCCTTCTCATATGACCCTCCATGATGCAAATACTTGCTGCTGTGAACTTATTTGATCTGTGCTGAACATGGTTATCCATGTGTATTATACTGTGATACTTTGATTAGCATCTTCATGTTCTTCCAGACACACACCTCCTGGAGCTCACGGCCTCACAAATAGACACCTGTTTAACATGCACCTTACAGCCTATTACCATTCTACTATTATCATTTATTATCAGTTACTTATTTGCTTGTTTGTTGCTGCTCGTTTGTTTACTTATTTACCTTTACCCTACCTGTGCGGTTTCTCTCATAGATTCTCACTGTCTGCCATCATTACTACTAATGTTAGCGATACCCACAGTTATTGGCACACAAATATACCGCAATTGTATTTATTTATTTTATTTCTGTTATTTATTTATTTTATTTCTGTTGTATTGGTTCTATTGGAAAACTTTAATAAAAACGACCTGAAATTAAAAAAAACAAAAAACTGTTTGATCTTGTCTGCTCAGCTCTGGCTGAGTCTAGTGCTACAATGTTACAAATGAAATATCTGCCCTGCTGCCTGGCTGCATATTTCGCCCCTGCGGCGCGGCTGTCAGTCACTGACTGACACTGCTGAATTACCGAGACTCACCCGGGGCGGGGCCTGCCCTCAGCATGGGTTGCTACTGGCTGTGGCACCGTGGGGGGATTATCTGGATGTGACCTTTGCCTCCGTCACGTCCTGAACACAGGAGGAAGGAAGTGAGGTTGATCAGAAGCGCGGGTGACTCGAATCTGAGAGTCGAGTCCCGGAGCGCAGCGCTGCTGTCTGCGCATAAATTATACCCGGCCGCGTTGGACCAGCAGGAGCCGAGGCCAGCATCGACAGTGACACACTTGACTCTCTGCATCATGGCCGACGCACATCATGATAGGCATGATCGTGATCGCGGGCGCAGGCAACGCTGCGGCCGGGCCGCGGGGAGTCTGGGAGACTGCATGCAGTCTGCTGTGCGGCCGCAGGTCCACGTGGGGCTCACCGCCGCGGCCGCCGGACTGGGACACTAGACAGAGTCAGCTCTGAACTGAAGTTCAAGTACTTTCGCCACGCTGACGCCAGGCTGCAGCCTGCTGCCACTGACTATAGTGTATGTTGTAAATTGTCACACGCACTGCACAGTCTGATCAGTATTCTAATCTATGCAAGCTTTAATTGGTTACCATTCTGCGCCCGCGATCTATCATCTGCTAATACCCCGGCACGAACCCCTCTGCTACAACCCAACTGTTGCCTGTTAGTACCGGGCACCTCTAGGCCTCCGCACGCCTGCCAGTCATCAACACGGATTCTGGCCCTTCTTCTGTCGTCACAGAAGCTTACATGCCTGAAGAATGGAACGTGTAGCCTTCCTCGAACCATAGAGCTTGCATTAACCTGCAGGCCATTCTGGAATGGGATGGTCTTGGCAGCCAGACTAAAAATACAAGTAAGAAATATTTTTCGAAAACCAATGTAGTTGTTTAGCAACAATATATTTTCAGAGAGCTCTAAGTGTTATAAAAGGAGGTAAATATGATAAACGCCACAGGGGCCATGATACCGTGAGTTTAGTTTTATCATTTGCTCAACTCTTAAGGAGCAGAAACATAGCATTCGGTTTCAATCAGCCTGTAGGTTTCCTATGCAAGGACGAATTTAGAATGCAGACAAGTAGCCTGTTTTCTGCTTTAGTTATGCAGATCTGATCATTTTAATTTCAGACAGACTAGTTAAATCTGCAGGCAGGGCTGCTCTGTCTCGTCATCCTTCTATCTGCAAGATCTGATTTCATTTCAAATTCACAGTAATCTGCAGGCCGCAGGGCTGCTCTGTCTCGTCATCCTACTGAGGTTATCATTGGGCACCAGTACAAACTGAGAGGGTTTATCTTCAGACTACGGGTGGTGCGTGTTTTGCCAGGGCTCTCTGCTCTCTCTCATCATCTTGTGGGGCCGGGTGGGGGGGGAGGATGTCGTTACGACGGACTCGCGTCATTCCTGAGAGGCTCCCTCTCAGTCCTCTCATCAGTTGTAACTTGTCACACAGCGCGGAGCGCACGCACTGCAGATGAGATCTGATAATTTGAGGCGCAGGGTTGCTCTGGGCTCGTCATCCTTCTGAGGTTTATCTGCAAGATCTGATTTCATTTCAAATTCAGATAGCATAAACTTAGCAGGCCGCAGGGCTGCTCTGTCTGGTCATCCTTCTTGGGCACCAGTACTAACTGAGAGGGTTTATCTTCAGACTAGGGGTGGTGCGTATTTTGCCAGGGCTCTCTGCTCTCTCTCATCATCCTGTGGGGGAGGGGGGTCATTACGACTCGCTTCATTCCTTTCATCCTTCTCAGTCCTGTACATATGGACTTATATTATTTATTTTATGCAAATGACAAATCTGTTGCATCCAGTAAGTATTTTTGTATTTAACTGTGCATGTGTCAGCATATGTTCACAGAACTTTAATAAAGTACTGCTACTGAAAGACTTGTTTAATATCATGGTTACGCATTCGTTTACAGTAAGTCAGGTTACAGGAGGGAGCACTAGGGTTAGTGCCCTTTCATTTCTGGTGCTCTCCAGCAGTTTCAAGAACTTCTTGGAGTTTCTTATTGCTCAAATGGCTGTAATTTCTGATATTTAGAAGTATCCCTCGTCTTCATTGCATGATTGTTGCTCGCGAGAAAGTGTCACTCATAGTCGTTGAAATGTCACTCATAATTTCACTGAAATTATAAAAATGTCACACATGGCAATCTGAAACCTTGGCAGCTATGCATGCTTTCCTTTAGAACTGGTCTTCGTGACTGGGCATTTCCGTGACTGGGCATTCTTCGTGAACAACAAGCTTTCATTTAGAACTAGTCTTCGTAACTGGGCATTTCCGTGACTGGGCATTCTTCGTGAACAACAAGCTTTCATTTTGAACTGGTTTTCGTGAACAACGAGCTTTCCTTTAGAGCTTTTCTTTCGTGACTGTGCTTATCTTTAACCCCTTCCATGCTTATGACGAGCTGGACTCGTCATGGCACACAGTGCTCGTGTGCTCATGACGAGTCCAGCTCGTCATAAGACCACCCACGGGGAAGCGCTGGCGCTCCCCCGTGGGAATCCGATCGTCAGGGTTTTTTTAGGAGGCAGGGGAAGGACTTCCCTGCCTCCCCCGCCCCACCCACTCCCATCAATGACGCCAGCGCGCGAGGCGCGCTGACATCATTGAGGGTTTCCCTTTCTTCCCCGACGCGCTGGAAGCCATTTGCTTCCAGCGCGTCGGGGAAATAAGGTGAGTTTTGGCTCGGGGAGGGGGGTTTGATTCTGAAAGAGACATCGAGGGAAAGGAAAGGGTTTTCCTTTCCCCCGATGCCTCTTTGTGCATTCCTGCTGCACGATCATGTGATCGTGCAGCAGGAATGCCCATGAGGGCGCCATTGTTAGCGTGGAGATGTGCCTTCTCTCCATTGCCACCCTGTAAAGTTAGCTGTAATCCTTGATGGAGGTCTCTGCACCCTTGATTTTCTCGAGCGCAATCCTCGTGTAGTTCCTGTGACCAGGAGGTTCCTTCTCCTCGTCTGCCGCTGCGATCCTGCTCTGACCCTTTATAAACAAGAGGCATGTGAACGGGCCTAGAAGCCCCGCTCGTTTGGCCCCGCCACACATACACTAGCGGTATGCAACGTATGCCCGCCCTTTCCCTACTATGATGGACAGCTTACTCAAAGGATCCCGGCGCTTTCGGCGCGGTGGCAAAGTTACAGACACACAGGTCACTGGAGACAATTCTTCTGGTCCTTTACGCAGCTGTAGTGTAGGAAAGGCATTATACATTTACCCAACGAGGTAGCACTTACTGATTAGCCAGTAGAAAGTACTCCAGTTGAGTAGAGGTATTGCACAAAACGGTGGCATCTTCGTGGATAAATATGCAGGGCAGATGTGCCTTCTCTCCATTTACACCCTGACAAGTTAGCTGTAATCCTTGATGGAGGTCTTTGCATCCTTCATTTTCTCGAGCGCAATTCTCGTGTAGAATTCGTGAGCGTGGAGATGTGCCTTCTCTCCATTTACACCCTGAAAAGTTAGCTGTAATCCTTGATGGAGGTCTTTGCATCCTTGAATTTGTCGAGCGCAATGCTCGTGTAGTTCCTGTGACCATGAGGTTCCTTCTCCTCGTCTGCCGCTGAGATCCTGCTCTGACCCTTTATAAACAAGAGGCATGTGAACGGGCCTAGAAGCCCCGCCACACATACACTAGCGGTATGCAACGTATGCCCGCCCTTTCCCCACTATGATGGACAGCTTACTCAAAGGACCCCGGCGCTTTCGGCGCGGTGGCAAAGTTACAGACACACAGGTCACTGGAGACAATTCTTCTGGTCCTTTACGCAGCTGTAGTGTAGGAAAGGCACTATACATTTACCCAACGAGGTAGCACTTACTGATTAGCCAGTAGAAAGCACTCCAGTTGAGTAGAGGTATTGCACAAAACGGTGGCATCTTCGTGGATAAATATGCAGGGCAGATGTGCCTTCTCTCCATTTACACCCTGACAAGTTAGCTGTAATCCTTGATGGAGGTCTTTGCATCCTTCATTTTCTCGAGCGCAATTCTCGTGTAGAATTCGTGAGCGTGGAGATGTGCCTTCTCTCCATTTACACCCTGAAAAGTTAGCTGTAATCCTTGATGGAGGTCTTTGCATCCTTGAATTTCTCGAGCGCAATGCTCGTGTAGTTCCTGTGACCATGAGGTTCCTTCTCCTCGTCTGCCGCTGAGATCCTGCTCTGACCCTTTATAAACAAGAGGCATGTGAACGGGCCTAGAAGCCCCGCCACACATACACTAGCGGTATGCAACGTATGCCCGCCCTTTCCCCACTATGATGGACAGCTTACTCAAAGGACCCCGGCGCTTTCGGCGCGGTGGCAAAGTTACAGACACACAGGTCACTGGAGACAATTCTTCTGGTCCTTTACGCAGCTGTAGTGTAGGAAAGGCACTATACATTTACCCAACGAGGTAGCACTTACTGATTAGCCAGTAGAAAGCACTCCAGTTGAGTAGAGGTATTGCACAAAACGGTGGCATCTTCGTGGATAAATATGCAGGGCAGATGTGCCTTCTCTCCATTTACACCCTGACAAGTTAGCTGTAATCCTTGATGGAGGTCTTTGCATCCTTCATTTTCTCGAGCGCAATTCTCGTGTAGAATTCGTGAGCGTGGAGATGTGCCTTCTCTCCATTTACACCCTGAAAAGTTAGCTGTAATCCTTGATGGAGGTCTTTGCATCCTTGAATTTCTCGAGCGCAATGCTCGTGTAGTTCCTGTGACCATGAGGTTCCTTCTCCTCGTCTGCCGCTGAGATCCTGCTCTGACCCTTTATAAACAAGAGGCATGTGAACGGGCCTAGAAGCCCCGCCACACATACACTAGCGGTATGCAACGTATGCCCGCCCTTTCCCCACTATGATGGACAGCTTACTCAAAGGACCCCGGCACTTTCGGCGCGGTGGCAAAGTTACAGACACACAGGTCACTGGAGACAATTCTTCTGGTCCTTTACGCAGCTGTAGTGTAGGAAAGGCACTATACATTTACCCAACGAGGTAGCACTTACTGATTAGCCAGTAGAAAGCACTCCAGTTGAGTAGAGGTATTGCACAAAACGGTGGCATCTTCGTGGATAAATATGCAGGGCAGATGTGCCTTCTCTCCATTTACACCCTGACAAGTTAGCTGTAATCCTTGATGGAGGTCTTTGCATCCTTCATTTTCTCGAGCGCAATTCTCGTGTAGAATTCGTGAGCGTGGAGATGTGCCTTCTCTCCATTTACACCCTGAAAAGTTAGCTGTAATCCTTGATGGAGGTCTTTGCATCCTTGAATTTCTCGAGCGCAATGCTCGTGTAGTTCCTGTGACCATGAGGTTCCTTCTCCTCGTCTGCCGCTGAGATCCTGCTCTGACCCTTTATAAACAAGAGGCATGTGAACGGGCCTAGAAGCCCCGCTCGTTTGGCCCCGCCACACATACACTAGCGGTATGCAACGTATGCCCGCCCTTTCCCCACTATGATGGACAGCTTACTCAAAGGATCCTGGCGCTTTCGGCGCGGTGGCAAAGTTACAGACACACAGGTCACTGGAGACAATTCTTCTGGTCCTTTACGCAGCTGTAGTGTAGGAAAGGCACTATACATTTACCCAACGAGGTAGCACTTACTGATTAGCCAGTAGAAAGTACTCCAGTTGAGTAGAGGTATTGCACAAAACGGTGGCATCTTCGTGGATAAATATGCAGGGCAGATGTGCCTTCTCTCCATTTACACCCTGAAAAGTTAGCTGTAATCCTTGATGGAGGTCTTTGCATCCTTGAATTTCTCGAGCGCAATGCTCGTGTAGTTCCTGTGACCAGGAGGTTCCTTCTCCTCGTCTGCCGCTGAGATCCTGCTCTGACCCTTTATCCCCTTCGGTGCTTATGACGAGCTGGACTCGTCATGGCACACAGTGCTCGTGACGAGTCCAGCTCGTCATAAGACCACCCACGGGGAAGCGCTGGCGCTCCCCCGTGAGAATCTGATCGTTAGGTTTTTTTGGGGGAGGCAGGGGAAGGGCTTCCCCTGCCTCCCCCGCCCCATCAATGACGTCAGTGCGCTGACATCATTGAGGGTTTCCCTTTCTTCCCCGACGCGCTGGAAGCCATTTGCTTCCAGCGCGTCGGGGAAATCAGGTGAGGTTTGGCTCGGGGAGGGGGGTTTGTATCAAAAGAGGCATCGAGGGAAAGGAAATGGTTTTCCTTTCCCCCGATGCTCTTTGTGCATTCCTGCTGCACGATCATGTGATCGTGCAGCAGGAATGCCCACTAGGCACCAGGGTTTTTTTTAATTTTTGTGTTGGGGAGTGGCCAAAAGGGCAAGGGTTGCTCCCCTTTTACGGGTGTGAATATTTTATTTATACTGTTAGGCCCACCTACCCCTTAGCTTGGCTGGTGGATTGTGTGTGGACTGGTGCATTATTTGCATATGTGATTGTAATGTTTTTTTTCCTCCTTTTTATTCTAGTGTAAAGCTTTTGATTCCTGTTTGCGGTTTCGGCAGTTGTGGTTCTGCAGTTTTGCGTAATTGCATTTATTTGGTAAGAAAAATATTTTTGTTGTGTGTACTCCAAATGAGTATTATTGTCATGCATGAATGAATTTTTTTGTAAGTGGTGCCATAATGGCAGCATATTTGTTAGTGTTCAGAGCATGAAATTCTTTGCGATGTTTTGCATTGTCTTATGTGTAATTTTTTTTCTTCTTCTTTTTTAGTGGGATATTGTTGATCCTTACTGTGTCTGTGCAGAGTAGGTGGTGGTGAGTCTAGCTGCTTCTGTCACGTGAGTGGTATAGTGTTGGAGTATATAGGTCTTTGTGATAAAGCTACATTTTGTTTATTTCTTTTTTTTTTACAAAGGGTTTGTTGTTGTTGACTTGTTTGACAAGTAACCTTTATTAGTAAGCATTATGGCTAGCCGTAGAATTACTGCTCAGCAGGTGGTTGGTTTGCTTCTTGAATCTTCCTCTGAGCAGGATTATGAGACTGACAGTGCGTCTGAGGGAGAGGAGGGAGGGGAAGATTCAGGCAGTGAGTTTTCTCTCCACATGGAATCATCGGATGATGAAGGTACTCTCAGTGCAGATGAAGTGCCTGATTTAGAGGAGGATACTACTGTGCCGATGGTGCAAGAGGCATCTGGATTGCAGCCTGGGGCTGCTAGGCTTCCTACTGGAAGTGCTGGACTCTGGGTTGATCCAAACATGGTGCAGCCGGTGTTGCCTGCCTTTAGTGGTTATGCAGGGTGTAGAGTGGATTGTGAACATTATTTGCCTATACAGTATTTTCAGTTGTTTATGGATGATGTATTTTTGGGTGAGATTGTTGAGCAGACTAATTTGTATGCTGAACAGTTTTTGAGGGACAACAGTGCCAGACTTAGGCCCCATTCTAGAGCTACCCGGTGGAGTCCCACAAATCTGGAAGAGATGAAGAAGTTTTTGGGTTTGACTTTTTTGATGGGTTTGATAAGGAAGCCGTCCATGAGTTCATATTGGTCTACCAGTCCCTTGATGGCAACGGCCATATTTCCTGCAGTTATGACTCGTGATCGGTATTTACTTTTGCTTCGGATGCTGCATTTTGTTGATAATGGTTTGGCGTTGCCACGAGATCACCCTGAATGTGACCGTCTTTTTAAGATTCGGCCTGTTCTTGATCACTTTGTAGATCGATTTTCAGAGATCTATACTCCAGGGAAAGAAATATCTATTGATGAGTCTTTGGTGCTGTTCAAGGGCCGTTTGGTTTTTAGGCAGTACATTCCTAGCAAGAGGGCACGCTATGGAATTAAGCTGTATATGTTGTCTGAGAGTAGGACAGGATATGTTTTTAATTTGCGTGTGTACACTGGTAGGGATTCCACTATTGACCCCCTGGTTGTCCGTCCACTTTAGTAGGAGTTTCAGAGAAAATTGTGTGGGAACTTGCTAGAGGACTGTTTAACAGAGGCCACCATTTGTACATTGATAACTTCTACACTGCTGTGCAATTGTTTAAGGAATTGTTCAAAGTGGACACTTTTGCTTGTGGCACAATCCGCTCTAACCGTAAAGGTTATCCAAAAGAGCTTGTTTGCAAAAAACTTCAGAGGGGACAGTGCAGTGCCTTGCGTAGTGAGGAACTGCTAGCTGTGAAATTTGTGGACAGGAGGGATGTGTACATGCTGACTACCATCCATGATGAGAGTACTTCACCTGTGGCTGTTTGGGGTCAGATTGCTGAAGTGCGCAAACCTGTGTGCATTTTAGACTACAATAAGCACATGGGTGGTGTTGATAGAGTAGATCAGAGGTTGGAACCTTACACTGCTATTCGTAAGTCTTACATTTGGTATAAGAAGTTGGCCATCCATCTCTTCAATTTAGCAACTTTCAATGCTTTTGTTGTGTTCAAGGAGTGTTCTCCTGCGTCAAAGTTGACTTTTGTTCAGTTTCAGGAGTCTGTCATAGGCAGCCTTGTTGTTGTGGAACAGGCAAGTGTTCCTAGAGTTGGAGTGGTGGAGGATGTGGCTCGATTGAAAGATCGCCACTTTCCTGATCACATTCCTCCTACATCCTCAAAAGACTTTCCCACTAGGAGATGTAGAGTCTGTTGGCGAAGAGGTACGCGGAAGGAGACTCGTATGTACTGCCCTGAGTGTCCTTCTAACCCTGGGCTGTGTGTGCCTGCTTGTTATAGAGCGTACCACAAGCAAAAGAATTATTGGGAGCAACCATGAGTGGTAAAGTGAACTGCCTGGTCTGTAATGTTTAAGAATTGTTGTTCTGTTTCAAGGTTGGCATTAGTGCAATGTTTCTGATTTTGTGTTAGTAGATTTGTATCTATTTGCAATTTGTTTGTGTTTTCTTTTTGTATAAAAAAATCCTAAATGTGATGGTGGTGTGTGTAGGCTGGTGCTTGGCTGGCGGTGTGCGTGGAGTGGCGCTCGGCTGGCAGTGTGTGAGTAGTGACTTGCTGCTGGTCACTACACACACTGCTAGCCGAGCGACACTCCACGCAATCCATCAGGTTGTGTGGTTGCTGTGTTAGGAATGTGGGCGTGTGAAAGTGATGGGCCCTTGAATGGCGCTGTCTGCTGGTGTGAGTGTTGTAATGTGATGGGCCCGCGGCTGGTGGTGTGAATGGTTTTGTATTTGTCACACGTATGAAAGGTGTATGAATGGCCTGTAAAGAGGTTGGTGCCTTGTCGTGGCTTTACAGCTCACGAGCTGTGAGTCAATGGTTCAGTTTCTCGTCCTTTCAATTATTAACAGTGCATTTCATTTTTGTGAAATCACTTGTTAATACAATTGTATATACTGAACCATCACTCACCCTCGTGCCAAATCCAACCAGTATGTGTGTGTGTGCTTGAGGATTAGATGGCTGTGCAGTAATATTTTTTTTTTGTCTTTCTCAAGCAGGGTGTACCTTGTCCCTTTTTGTGAATGTTGTAATGTGTTTGTTTCGTGCCTGGGGGTGTGAATGGTCTTGTGTGTATCACGTATGAAAGGTGTGTGAATGGCCTGTAAAGCGGTTGGGGCCTTGACGTGGCTTTACAGCTCACGAGCTGCGAGTCACTGGTTCCGTTTTTGTCCTTTCAATTATTGACAGTGCATTTCATTTTTGTGAAATCTCTTGTTAATAAAATTGTATATACTGAACCATCACTTGCCCTCGTGCCAAATCCAACCAGTATGTGTGTGTGTGCTTGAGGAATAGATGGCTGTGCAGTAATCTTTGTCTTTTTAGTCTGTCTGCCAAGGTGTACATTCCGTCTAAGAATAACCTACCAACTGTAGATATTGTCGTAAACGAAACACCCATGGGAGTACATGGTGATATCTCTCTTGTGGATCCCAACAAGTTATGGTACCCACAATGTCCTGCAAACCTCAAAATGTCTGTCACATTTTCCTTGCAATATTGTGCCAACATTTTCACGCTGCAGAAATAAACAACACATTATCTCATTATGACCTGGTTTTGCAAGGGGGTCACCTGGGTTTTGGCCCGGGGCTCGGCGGCCACATAGGGAAACCTACCAAACCCACACATTTCTGAAAAGTAGACACCCGGGGGCTTCCAGGGAGGTATGGCTTGCGTGGATCCCCCAACGTTTCCTTACCCAGAATCCCCTGCAAACCTCACTTTTAGCTGAAAAAATCACTTTTTTCACACATTTTTGTGTGGGAAAGTGTGGCATCACTGGCCTCACACAAATTTCCTACCACCCAGCGTTCCCCCAGGTCTCCCGATAAAAATGGTGCCTCACTGGTGTGGGAGGCCCAAGTACCCGCGACAGGCAAGGGCCCACAACGTATTGAGGCGACCTCAAAATGGCCTTTCACAAAACCACCTGGTTTTGCAAGGGGGGTCACCTGGGTTTTTGGCCCCGTGCTCGGCGGCCATCTAGGAAAACCTACCAAACCCACACATTTCTGAAAAGTAGACACCCGGGGGCTTCCAGGGAGGTATGGCTTGCGTGGATCCCCCAACGTTTCCTTACCCAGAATCCCCTGCAAACCTCACTTTTAGCTGAAAAAATCACTTTTTTCACACATTTTTGTGTGGGAAAGTGTGGCATCACTGGCCTCACACAAATTTCCTACCACCCAGCGTTCCCCCAGGTCTCCCGATAAAAATGGTGCCTCACTTGTGTGGGAGGCCCAAGTACCCGCGACAGGCAAGGGCCCACAACGTATTGAGGCGACCTCAAAATGGCCTTTCACAAAACCACCTGGTTTTGCAAGGGGGTCACCTGGGTTTTTGGCCCCGTGCTCGGCGGCCATCTAGGAAACCTACCAAACCCACACATTTCTGAAAAGTAGACACCCGGGGGCTTCCAGGGAGGTATGGCTTGCGTGGATCCCCCAACGTTTCCTTACCCAGAATCCCTTGCAAACCTCAATTTTAGCTGAAAAAATCACTTTTTTCACACATTTGTGTGTGGGAAAGTGTGGCATCACTGGCCTCACACAAATTTCCTACCACCCAGCGTTCCCCCAGGTCTCCCGATAAAAATGGTGCCTCACTTGTGTGGGAGGCCCAAGTACCCGCGACAGGCAAGGGCCCACAACGTAGTGAGGCGACCTCAAAATTGCCTATCTCAAAACCACCTGGTTTTGCAAGGGGGTCACCTGGGTTTTGGCCCCGTGCTCGGCGGCCATCTAGGGAAACCTACCAAACCCACACATTTCTGAAAAGTAGACACCCGGGGGCTTCCAGGGAGGTATGGCTTGCGTGGATCCCCCAACGTTTCCCTTACCCAGAATCCCCTGCAAACCTCACTTTTAGCTGAAAAAATCACTTTTTCACACATTTTGTGTGGGAAAGTGTGGCATCACTGGCCTCACACAAATTTCCTACCACCCAGCGTTCCCCCAGGTCTCCCGATAAAAATGGTGCCTCACTTGTGTGGGAGGCCCAAGTACCCGCGACAGGCAAGGGCCCACAACGTAGTGAGGCGACCTCAAAATGGCCTTATCTCAAAACCACCTGGTTTTGCAAGGGGGTCACCTGGGTTTTTGGCCCCGTGCTCGGCGGCCATCTAGGGAAACCTACCAAACCCACACATTTCTGAAAAGTAGACACCCGGGGGCTTCCAGGGAGGTATGGCTTGCGTGGATCCCCCAACGTTTCCTTACCCAGAATCCCTTGCAAACCTCAATTTTAGCTGAAAAATCACTTTTTTCACACATTTGTGTGTGGGGAAAGTGTGGCATCACTGGCCTCACACAAATT